>JACDJE010000072.1:1795129-2259133 GCA_016647715.1 Pavo muticus | reverse complement strand
GCCCCCTGCTACCACGGCGGCCCCCGCTTCGCACCCCTTCCGCCCGCGCGACCCCGGCCCGCGGTCGCCATAGCATCGCACCCGCCGTCGCCAAGGCAACGCTCCCCCCTCCCCGCACACACCTGGCGCCGCGCGCCCGGCCCCATGTGGAGACGCCCTCCTTGCAGCGCTCTGCGCAGGCGCCGCCCCGCCCCCTGCCGGGCTGTGGGTGGGAGAACAGGAGGCGATTGGCCCGCCCCCTTCCCTGCTGCCCTTCCATTGGCTCCGTTCCGGAAGGGGCGGGAATTTCCTCCCGAAGGGGGGGAGAAGCAGAAAGCGCATGTGCGAGAATTAGGACTGTTCTCGCGATGCTTCCAGGGTAGGTCTATTAAAAATAGATAAATAAATAAATGGCGGCTGTGGTGCCCCTTGGGCGGGGCGTCCGTCGGTGTGAGGGCGGCTGCGCTGCTGGGCGTCTGGTCGGTATTCAGAGCTGAGGCGTTCCCTTAAGAAGCGAGTTACTGCAAATAAAGCGGTTGCGTAGGGGTTGGTGTGAGCCAGGGAGCGGAGGCGACCCCCGCTGTGTCCCGCAGCTGGCGGGGGTGGAGCGGCCCGCTGGGAGGCGAAAGGGCGATCTGGGCTGCCAGCTGTGCGCTGTGGGCCGGGGTTTCCAGGTGGGGCTGATTAATGCCAGCTGGTGGGTGAGTCACTGTGCTCCGGGCACGGCCCGGGTGCGGTGTGGGGCCTCCCCGGCATGTGGGCTGGCAGCCGCAGTGAAATGGCTGCTCCCTGCTCAGCAGGAGGGCTGAGTGCGGCGTGTCGGTGCTAAACGCCTCGCAGAGGTGCCAGCTCAGC
This sequence comes from Pavo muticus, assembly GCA_016647715.1. Lineage (NCBI taxonomy): Eukaryota > Metazoa > Chordata > Aves > Galliformes > Phasianidae > Pavo > Pavo muticus. Next base: position 2,258,299 of record JACDJE010000072.1, on the reverse strand, counting down.
CGCTGGGTGCTGCCTGGGGCTCGGTGCCGGTGAGAGGGCCTGGCCCTGCTGAGGAGTGGGAGCTGGGTGTGGGTTAGAGAACGTTTAGGGCAAATGGAGTCCCCCACTTACCTGTTGTTGGTCTTTTTGTAGGTTGAAAGGCTGAAATCCTGCGAGTGCAGCTCTTCAAGCCCTGGCCCACTTAGAAGGTCTCAGCTGGCAGGCACTCATATCTGAGGTGGGGCTGCTGATGGTGCTGCTGGGGCTCAGGGCACTGGGTCCTCACAGCTGCACACATCACTGGGGTGAGCGGCAGGGTGGGCATTGCACGTGGGATGGGAGAGGCAGCCCCACAGCAGGGATGTGAGGGGTGATGCTGTCACCGGGGGATGACAGTCCCCTCTGTGCACCTCCAGCCTGGACAGTGAGGGAGGGTCCTGTCTGTCCTTTGTAGAAGCAGTGAATGGAACTGTGCATTGCTGCAAGGGATGGGGTGCAGAGCAGGGATTTAAGCAGCTGGAGGTGGTTTTCTGTATTGCCAGTGTGGGGGGAAATACTCCCAAAGGGCAGATGTGGTCTACCTGCAGTGCCATGATGCCAAGCCATAGGGCCACCTCCTCCTGTCCCCACTGTCCCTCCAGTGCCAGTGCTCTGGATGATGCTGAACTCTTTAGGTGGGATCTGTGGGTCTGCAGTGTTTGTATGGGGAGGGAAACATCTTGTTTGCTGCCCTCAGCTTGCGCGTATCACATAAATGAGAAGCTTGTGGCTTTGCATGGAGCCAAGCGTCCTTGTCCCCCATGCTGTAAACGAGGCAGGGATGGGAGAAGGGGGAATTTGGGGTCCTTGAAGATATGCAGCAGTAAGGATGTCAAGGTGCTGTTCTCATTGTGTTGGTGGGGTTGGCCCTGCTGTGACGGATGTGGGAGGGCTGGAGGGAGGCCCCAGGGAGGGCTGGTCTCCCAGCTGAGGATCACTGCCGGCTTCCCCTGCCTCCACTTCCATGCCCAAGCTGCTGACTGGTCTACCTACCAGTGAGACACCAGCCCCAAGGTGGGCTCAGGGGGGACAGGGTGGCTCTTCCATGCTTCTGGGGCTGGTGAGTGCTCCCTAAAGGGAGAGAGGGGATGGGATTGCTTTGTTGGAGCTGCGCTGGGGCAAGGAGGAAGCTGCAGGAGTGGCTCAGCTGGGCCATTCACACTGGATCCTGTTTGGCTCCGGAGTGAATATCTTCTGTCTGCACTTTTCCCGCCCAGGAGACCTTCCTGCCTACCTCATGCCATGCTGCCATCCAGGCCTGATGCAGCCCCTTCTGTGCTCTGACACAAGGATTTCAGGTGGGTTCCCCAGCTTCCTGCCCACTAAGCTGCTCTTTAATGTCATGCTTATGCTTTTTTGCTATTACTAAGCAGGAGCTCGCCTGGGGAGTGTGGTTTCCGTAGGTGGGGCACTGTATGCTACTGGGTCGCTGGTGGGTCTGGAGGTTTTGTCGGTGCTCACTTCACATCCTGCTCCTTTTGTGGAGGAAAGGCTCCAGTGCTTATTGTGAATGAGGTGATGCAAGTGTGGAAAAGCGTGGGGAAAGGGGAGGTGTTGAAACCAGCAGGAGCACACTTGCTCCTGATGCACCAGTGTATCCCTTGTGTGAGTCACTCCAGTGCCCCAGATCTCATCGAGGTGCAGATCCCTGTGCACTCACATCCAGTCAGGTGGGACGTGGTGCACCCCTACTGTCAGGCAACTGATCCTCACTGGGCAGAGGCGGCCTGTGGGCCTGCCTACGTGTTTTTAGGGAGAGATGCCCCCCAAAAATGAGGGAGGAGTAGCACCAAGGGTGTGGGATGTGGACTGTAGGAAGCAGCGCTGCTGTGCTGATCCCTGGAAACTGATTCCCTCTCCTCCCGCCCTCACAGGATCCATTCCTTCCCCTGGGATCTGGCTAGCCCTGCTCCGGGTATGAGGGGCTCTCCTGCTCCGACATCACGTGCTGCAGGTGAGGGTGTTGCCAGAGGGGTCCCAATTCACAGTCCTTGGGAGCAAAGGGGTTTGGACATACACAACCTCAGCAATCCCAAGGGCTTAGAGGGATGCAACTGAGCAGTGCTTGGAGTTGGATCTGAAACAATGGGGACAGTTTTAGGAAGAAGGGAGGCTGGGGGAACTGGTGTTTTTGAGGAAGGCTTGCCGTAGGAGCTGGAGCCCAGGCAAGTTGCACAGCACGGCAGCGTTGGGCATGGCCGACATGTTGCTACCACAAACACGCCTGTTGCAGGTGAGGAGGAAAAAGCTGGGGCTGCCCCACAGCACAGGGCTCAGGGTGATGCATGGGGCTGCTCCTGCTGCATGCCCCCCAAGCTCTCCTTTCCCATGCAGTCCCCCCAGGTCATGGTGAAATCCCACATGCAGCCTGCACCGAGCACAAGGGGAAGTGAATCTGTCTGTCCGTCCCCTTTGCTTGTGTTGGTTTACGGGAATTGTTGCTGTGGAGTGAGCACTGTGGCCATGGAACAGCCCCGGTGGAGGTGGTTTTGGGGCTGAGACCCCTGTAGCTGCATGCCTGTGTGGTGCAGCTGCACTGAGCATCCTTGGGTGCTTTGTTCTTTCTCTCCCCTCTGCATTTCTCCTTGCAGGAGAGGTTTCATGTGGGAGCTCGGAGGCTGAGTGGAGCGCTGCCTGTTATGGCCGGTGAGCTATTTACTGGGACAGGGGAGCTGGAAGGCAGGGAAGTGGGGAAGAACCCCAAGGCTTGCCACGCAGTGTAGGGACTCTCAGAGGCAGGGTGGTTGGGCAGTTGAGACACTTTAAGGGATGTGAGGCGGGGGCTGCTCAGGAGAATGTGGCTTCTGGGGCCTTAGTGCTGAGCCTCCCTTCTGTCCCCTCACCTCTGCAGGATGGTTTAGGCGGCTCCTGCAGAAGCCCAAGCAGAGCTCCAGCCACACATCGAGCAGCTCTCGGAGCACCGCCAGCCACTCACTTTCGTCCTCGCCCTCCTCCTCCTCCTCCTTCTCCTCCTCCTCCTCTGCTTGCAACTCCAGCTCCTCCAGCAGCACCAGCACAGCTCGGCCTGGCCGCCTGGCCCCAGTGGACATCAGCTCGAGCAGCGCACGCTGGGCGAAGAGCTATGATGTGTGCATCTGCCACAGTGAGGTGGACCTGGAGTTTGTGGAGGAGCTGGTGTCCTACCTGGAGAGCCAGCCCCAGAGCCTGCGCTGTTTCCTGCAGCTGCGGGACAGCGTGGCGGGCAGTGCTGTCATGACAGAGCTGTGTGAGGCTGTGCAGAACAGCCACTGCTGGGTGATGCTCATCACCCCCAGCTTCCTGCAGGACCCCTGGTGCAGGTACCAGATGCACCAGGCGCTAGCAGAGGCCCCAATGGCCAACGGGCGTACCATCCCTGTGCTGAAGGACATTGACAGGAAAGATTACCCCAGGGAGCTGAGGAACCTCTACTACATCTACATGGCTCTCAAGGAGAACGGCTTCAGGCAGATCAGGGACACTGTGCTGCGCTGTGAGTACTCTACAGTCTGTACCATGGGGGTGGAACATTACCTCTGTCCCCAGACATCCCTCAGTGGGCCATGGGAAGGGGTTGGATCCCTGCGCTCTGCTTTTGGTATTTAAATGGTTAATTGGAAATCAATCAGCCTGCTAATGGGACCTGTCTGCTGCCTCCACAGACCTGGAAGAGCTGTGCCGGAGCTCCACGAGTGGAATGGAGTAGTGCCCACTGAGGGCACTTGTGTCTGAGCAAAGCTAGAGGCGTTTCCATGGGCATTTCAGAACAATGGGACTAAGTGGTGCACTGGGGCCAGACGTGAAGACCCCTCACATCGCTGCTGGGCTGCCATCATGCCTGCCCATCTCCACTGTCCTGAGGGTTAGGGCTCTATGGGGACAAGGCTGAGGACAGTGCATCACTCGCGTATGTCATGCAAACACTAAATTCCCACCAGGGGAAAGCACAGGGAGGGCTCTCCAGCATCTTCTAAAGATGAGGACACTCAGGGTGCCTGGAACCTCCTGTGCAAGCTGACACCATGAGGAGCCTGCAGCTGGAGTACATTTGTTCTGTGGGGGCATTATATTGCACGTTGTGTGAGCAGAAATGCACAAGTCTTACTTTTTAACTCCTGGTTGTGTGGGTTTTTTTTTGGTGGGGGGGTCCTAGTAAAGAGCCTGGGTTGTGTGGGGAGACCCTGCTGCCTTCCTCGCACCCCAGGGTGTGTGCTGGTGGCTCTGAGAAAACCGTTGGTTGCAGGCAGCCCAGGTACGTGGGGGGCTGGGGCCATGGGGCAGCGAGGCCTGAGGCCGTGGGATGGAGGCCTGGGAACGTGGGGCTATGGAGGCTATAAAGCTTGGACCTACAATGCTGGGGCTATAGGTTGTATGGGGCCTGGAGGCTGGAGCTGCAGGGTTGGGCCTGGGGGTCTCTCTGGGGCCTGGAGCTGCGGGCTGCGGGTCGCTGCTCCGCGACGCCGGCGCTGTAAGAGCGGGGCCCTCCGGTCGCTAGGGGGCGCTGTCCCCGGGCGGCCTCCACGCTGTCCCCGCGCGGCCATGGCGGACGGGCTGGCCCCGAAGCGGCGGCGGGAGGAGGCTGAGGCGGCCCCGGGCGACTCCCCGTTCCCGTTGGGCTCCGTGCGGCTGCGGCGGCTGCTGCGGGACTCGGCGCGTGAGAAGGCCGCCTTCGTGCACGGCCAGGTACCGGGGAGAGCCCCTTCCCTGCATCTGCCCAGGGCCGGGCTGGCGGGGGCTGTGGGGTCCCGGCGCCGCGTCCGTCCGTGCTCACGGCTGCGCTGCCGCAGGTGGCCGGGCCGTCGGGGGAGGAGACGGACGCCGTGCTGATCCTGGAGAAAACCCCTTTCCAGGAGGAGAAGATCGAGGAGCTGCTGAGGCGGCACACCAAGCTGGAGCTGCAGATGCGCAACGACATTTACAGCACGTACCGCCTCTACCCGCCCCCCGAGCTGAGCGGTGAGTGCTCGCCTGGCTCTGCGGCCGTCCGCCTCGTCGCGTCACCTCGGAGCGTGTGGAAGGCACGAGTGCTGCGAGGCGGCGGTGTGTCCTCCCTAGAGCCTTCTCCAAGCTAAATATGCCCGGTTCTCTCAACCTTTCATCATGGGGGAGGTGCTCAGCCCTTTGGTCATCTTGGTGCCTCCCCTGGGCGTCCTCCAATAGCTCCGTGTCCTTCCTGTGCTGGGGGCTCAGGGCTGGATGCAGCACTCCAGATGGGGCCCTGGGGGGACGGTCCCCTCCTTACCCCACTGCTGCCTCTCTGCTGATGCAGCCCAGGACACAGTTGGCCTTCTGGGCTGTAGGAGTGCCCTGCTGGCTTATGCCCAGCTTTTTGCCCACCAGGATCCCCAAGTCCTTCTTGGCAGAGCTGCTCTCAGTGAGCTTTTCTCTGGGATTGCCCCAACCCAAGTGCAGCTCCTTGCACTTCGCCTCGCTGAACCTCATTAAGTTCCCCCTGGCCCACTTTTTGAGCCTGTCCAGGTCCCTCTGGATAGCATCCCTTCCTTCTGTTGTGTCGGCTGCACCACTCAGCTTGGTGTCACCTGCAAACTTGCTGAGGGTGCACTTGATCCCATCTATGTCATTGATAAAGATATTGAAGGGTACTGGTCCCAAGAGAGACCCCTGGGTACAGCACTCAGCACCACCTCTGCTTGGACACAGAGCCTCTGACCACAGCCCTCTGGTTGCGGCAAGCCCACCGATTCCTTATCCACTGAAGAGTTCGTCCTTCAAAGCCATATCTTCACAATTTAGAGACTGTTCCTTTCAGGGTGTCATTTTTTGTTCTATTGTTCCTCGTTGCCTTATGAGGACAGATAGCTAATGTGCTGGCAACGGGTTTAAAGGCTGGTAATCTGCAGTGTGTGCTGCAAGCGGGCGCCTCGTGTCTGCCCTTCCTGCTGCTCCCCGCTGATTTCACACATCTCTGCCTTACAACTTCCTGATTAACAGCTGAACGTGGCAAGGTCAGATCAGCAGGTTGAAGATGTCATGGGGTGGTGTTGCCTTGTGAATTGGATTTTCATTGCTATCAAATCGCTTTCCTTGGCTTTGGCACCCTTCAGCTGCTGATGGAGGGTGGGACTGCGCTCTCAGCCACGCTGATGCTTTGATTTAATGCTGATGTTGGTTTAAATTCTGGAAGTGCGGTGATTGTGTGTCAGCACTTCCATAAAAGTGATGATAACCAGACAGGTTTAATGTAGTCAAAATCAATCAAAGTGATAGCCTGAAGGAAGAAGTTGTTGTGGCCCCAAATGGAATTTTCAGGACAACGCATCTGTCTTCAGCTTCCTTTGCGTGGCAGGTCGTACCGTGTGGCTGTAGAAGCTTGTGCAAAATGTGTTCTTCTGCAGCAGACTTGAAATGACGAGTTTCAGCCTTAGGATTTCAGCAGCACCTGCTGTCAGCGCTGGCAGTGAGTCGCAGTGGCTCCCACCAGGTGGCATTGCAGGGCTGGGAGCCGGGCCCTGGGAGCTGGCTTGTGGCTGCTGCGTGCTGTCTTGGCATAAAGGCTGTGAGCTCTTGTCGTGGTTCTGCTGGCTTCCTCGGGTGGAAGTTTGTTTATTGAATTACCTTTGAAATTGCCGTTCAAAGGCGTCCAGGGGTGCTGTGGTTCGTAAGCAGTCCCCAGCACAAAGACAGTGGGGGCACCTTTGCCTCCCGCTCTGCTGTCTCGCAGAGCTGTGTCCCCGTGTCTCTCCATACAGGCAGGGTTGAGGTGGGGACAGTTGGTCTCTCCGATGCCAGCACGTTGTTAAAATTTCACGAGAGAAAGTGCAGGCAGGGTAAATGCTGAGTGTGACAGGAGACATCTCCTGTCCCTGCTGGCAGCTTGAGGGCTGTCTGCTGCTATTAAAAATGTCACATCTCTTCCTGTGACGAGCTGCATTTGCAGATATCTTGCTTGAGATGCTCTCCATCGGCAGCGCTGGCACCCTGGAGCATTTAGCATCAGATGAAGCATGTTTGGGAGGGGAAGGAAATTGCCCTTTTGAGCTGAGTCGTGGCCCGAGAAGGGAGTTGACACAAGGAATGAAGCTAATAAACGTTAGAATGATGGATGAGAAGTTCCCTCTGGGGCCGTGTGCATTGGGACAACCCTGGACATCAAGTGAGCATGTGGAAACCCAGCAAGACCTGGCGTGGGGTCCAGTTTGGTCTCTTGGTTGCGGTGTTAAGGTTTTCTCTCTTGGCACTTACAGGTTTGCACTCACAGCCTGGTTCATGCGGTGTAGGGAGAGTATTTTGCAGAACAGGTCTAACTTTGGCGTTAAGCTGCTCCCTGGGTCACACTGTCACACCTAAGAGGAGTTCACTGCAGGGATTTCGCAGCAGCCAAGCTCCCACGCTCCATTTCTTCCTTTCCAAGGGTAAAGCCAAACCCCGCCAGCAAACTGCCTGCAGCGAGGTGCTCCCAGCTGCAGGTGAGCTGCAAACATCTGCGCCGTGTCTGGAGCCGGGTCTGCTGATGGCGCGGAGCGGCTCTGGGCGGAGCTGGCTGCGGCCCTCAGCAGCGGCCTGCAGGTCTGCGCCTTGCGAGGCGCGTTTCTCAATGCCGCTTTGTGGCCGCGGCCCCGGGAGGCCCTGCAGGCAGCTGGGCTTTCGTGAGAGCTGAAAGCGGATATTTTCTTTCCTCTTTTCCCACCTCCTCGTTTAAGCAACTCAGATGCTGTTTCATCCGGGGAGTAAAGCTAATGCAAGCTGTGCAATGAAAGCTTGTTTTGTCCTGGTGGTAAAAGAGCCTGCAGGGCTGGGCGAGCTGCTTTGTTCTGTGGCAAGGCAGGGAAGAGGCGGGCTGAGGGGTGCAGGTACCTGCAGCAGGGGGCATCCCTCTGCCCTGGGAGTCAGAATGGCGCTCTGCAGCTTGAGGACTGGCTTTTTGGGGCAGGGATTGTGCCAGAGCGGGTCCTGGCTGGAGGACCTCGGCTTGTTCTGCTTGCCGTGGCCGCTGGGTCAGATGTGCAATGGGTAAAATGGGAAATGCATTTGAAAACCAGCGATAGCGTGCATCTGAAGGATAATCCAAGCCCAGCTGAGTGAGGAGAAGATAATTTGCCATCCAAACCCACCTGACTAAGGAGATGGATTGCCAGTGAGTTGGTCTGTATGTCCTCTGACCATAACTGGTCTAACACTGGAAAAGGAGAGCCTTTGCAGCTCCACTGTGCGCCAGCCACTGAATGCGGGGTTGGTGTTTTGGGCTCAGCTCTGTGGAGCACAGCTGTAAACGCTTCCCCACGTTTGCAGAACAGCACAGCATTGACTGATAGGGGAACGAGGGGGAAGCCATCTCACACTAAGTTATTGCCATTCCTAAATACCAGTGTGCTGCCTTCCCTGCCCCTTGCTCCTACCTGGGTTTAACGGGCAGCTCACTTCTGAAGGTGTGATGTGCTGGCAGAGGAAATCACAGCCCTGCCACCAGCCCAGGGAGCAGGGGCTGCTTTCATAGCAGGGGAAAGATTTTCTGGTGCCAAAGGACTGATAGCAAAAGCTCGATGGCTTAAGCAGTGCGTTCCCTCCTGGCATGCAGCTCCTGGTGATGCATTTGCTTAGCTGACATCCGTTTAGCAGGCAGCTTGTGTTTCCCAGCACAACGCAGCCTGGCTGCTGAGATGTTGTGCTTCATGGCACCTAAGCCATGCTCACGTAATTCAAGGGCTCTCATCAGTCTGCACTGGAAGGAAGCTTTGTCTGCTATGCATGATTAGCAGCTACATGTCACAGCTCCATTTGCAAGCACGTCGTCGTGCTGCAGCCTGAAGCTCACCAGCTCAGAGTCTAAAAATGAGCATTACTGACAGACACTCCGACGCAGGGTGGAGAAACTGTGGGAGAAATGGAATAGTGTGGAAGGCAGCGGGGAAACTATTCAGTCATGCAGGAAGTGATACATATTCCTGCATTCCCGAGCCCAGCAAGGATCTGGTTTCAGGCAGCAGGAGCTGGAGAGACTTGCATGAGCTGCACCGGAGTCTGCAGTGCTTCCCATGGCTGTGCTGCCACGCTCTGCCCGTCTGCAGGGCCTGCCTGGCACAGCAAGCTGGCTGCTTCAATATCATAATGAGACTCTGTGATTAAATGGAAGGCTGGAGCCTGAGCAGCGGGAGCAATTGGGCTGGAGCCAGGTGGGGGAGAGGTGCAGGAGAACCTGCAGGGAGGGGAGGGCTGCTGTGGTGGTGGGAGCCGTTCCTGTGCTGTGCTCCAGCTCTCAAGAGGCGGTGACTCAGAGGTTCTCTTTCCCACACTGCCTCCAGCCAGCGCCCACCACGTCTCTCCATCTCTGGATGAGAAGCAGCGGCCAGACAGCTTGGCAGAGCCCCCAGCAGCACGCTTGGCTTGCCCTGGCATGTGCTGGCCTTGGAGAGCGTGAGAGCTCTTGAAAGCTTTCTCCTTTCTGTGTGCTTTTGTCTCGTTCCCTGCTGAAAGCCCCATAGGTCTGTGCTGGAGCATGGCAGTGCCCTCAGGGCTGGTTGACGTGGGGAGTTCACCTGGGGCTGCTGTACAGTTGTGATCGTGGACAGAAATAAATGGGAAGGGGAGGTCGTACGTCGCTGTGCTTGGGTAGCTTGGCATTAAAAGGGGAAGCTGAGGATGGTGCAGAAAGTTGTATGCAACATGCAGGATCTTGCAGAGGAAGAACTTACTTAGAATCTGAGTGCAAACAACTCTCCCTTCAGCTTTGTATGCTCAGTTGTACACCAAAGCGCCTGGGCTTCCTATTGGCAAGGGGAGGAAAAGTGTCCCCACCCCGGGGCTGTTCCTGCCCGCCTGCTTCTCTCAGCTCCTCAGCATGCTTACACTGATTTAAAACGTACAGCAGATACATGGTGATGGCCCTTGTGGTGCTGCCTCCAAGTGCCTGAGAAGTGAGTGGGTTTGTCTGCACTCTCGGTGAGGAGGGGAGGAGCTGTTTGGTTCCAGGCAGGCTGAGCTTTGTTTCCTTGTGGACATGGAACTGAAATGATGGAGTTTTCCCTCAGACACCACCTGCTCCCTTTGTAGGGTGATGCCCAGGAATCCACGTACCTCTGGTGCTCGTTTATCCAGGATCCTTCCATTTAGACCTCTGGTTTTTGTATTTTTTTAGCTACCTCCAGCTAAGAGTGCTGACCGGTGCTGGCTCCTGGGGTTAAACCACAGCCATTTCAGGCTGCCATCCCGGAACAGGCTGGCCAACGTGACCCAGATGCAGGCAGTGATAAGTGCCAACCATTTACCAGCCTGAAAACCACCCGATGTGCACAGTGATGCTTTGCCCCATTTCCAGGCCAGCACGGATTGCACCCGTCGTGCACCAGACGTGGTATTTTAGCACATGTGGAGCCTGCTGGGAGCAGGGCAGCTTTCAGAATGAGGCACAAGTGTGGTTGGTTGCCAGCAAATGGAAAGGTTTAGCAGTGAGTGTGTGCAGTCGTGCTGGTATCTGCAGTGGGGCTGCTCACCACTGCATCCTGAATGTGTGGGCTTGGGCTCTTATCTCTTGCTTTTCCCCATTGCTTTTTTTGGTCTTTTTTAAGCAAGGCGTGGAGGAGCTGCAGCCTCGTCTCTGGGTATTACATCACCCTGCTCAGAGTGCGAATGGAGCCCTGGAAAACAACCTTGTTTGAACATGTGTACAGTGGGAATCGGACCAGACTGCCCTTGTGGTTTGCATTTTCATATTTCATGTTACCAGCATTTTCCTGTGGATTTCATTAAGCTGGGTTTGGCATGGAATGAAAAGGCAGAGTCTCCCAGCTTGTGCAGTGCTGACCTTAAAAAAACAGAAACCAGAAAACAAAAAAAGACACCCACCCCAAGCCCTGGCTGTAAGAACAAATGGATATTTATATTCCACGTCTGGCGAGCATATATTCATCTATGCAGTGTGAGGCACAGCTGCTCAGTGCTGCTGCTCTTTGTGGCAGCAGCAAAAGCCAATGCAGAGCTTGGGCACAGGCTGGGAAGGCTGCAGGACTTCTGCCCCTGCATGGGTCTGGTGGCTTCGTTTGCGGTCGGGACGTGGTGTTCTCCTCCTGCATTCAGCTGGGTTCCGTGTTCCATCAGAGGGCAGGTGGGCAGTCGATGCACATCCAGCCCGGGGCAAGGAGGGATGTTTGCCAAGTGCTTGGCTGCAGTGAGTGGGGTTTGCTGCTGCCAAGGCCAGAGCTGCCAGGTCAGCGAGGCGCGCGCTGGAATCCTGCTTAATGTCATGGAAAATACACCTCCAAGTTCTAATCTCAAAGTAAACAGGAGTTGTTTTCTTTTAGTGAAAGTAACCAGCTGAATGCTCTCTGGTTGCCAGCTGGTGCAGGGGAGCTCTGAATCACAGCCCTGCGCTCGTCCCCAGCGGCCGCGGCGCCTTCCAGATGTGTCTCTCTGTCCTTGGCCTCCTGTCCTCAGGGCTGAGCGTCCTTGTGGCTGGGAGCTTTGGGAGCAGTGCTGCCTGCCCCTGGCTCGTCCACGTGCCCCGTGTCTCCTCTTTTGGGAAGAGACTCTGTGAGTTAAAGGCCATGTGCACAAGGAGGTTTTGTTCCCGTGTGCTGCGCCCGGTGCAAGGCGTGGGCTGGCACAGAGCCTTGCCTGTGGGGCAGAAGGATGGCCTGGATATCATGGGGCTGCACAGAGCTGCCTCGGGCTCTGGGCTGAAAGAGGCTTTCAGAGGAGCTGCATTGTGAATGCAGGGAGCTTTTGGGCTTACAGCCTGAATGGGGTGCGATAGAGCAGGATGGGGCGCGTGGGGCTGGTGGACGGGGTCTGAATGGAATTGCTTATCACGGCAGGAGCGTCCATTTCTTCTGCTTTTCTTCCTGAATCCCATCTACTGTCTCTTTTGTGGACACCAGCTGTCCTGATACCTTCACAGCAGCTTAGCTGTTTGAGCTCACCATGGGTGGGTGAGGTGCCTGTCCTCATTTTAAAAGCTTTTTGTTCTGCTCCTGTTACCCGAATGGAGGATGCTGTCCTAATCCTGTTCTCTGGGAGCACATGGCCATGGTGTGCCCTCAAACACAACGTGGGTGTGCTCAGAAGGACTCTCCAAGCTGTGTCAAATGGAGTTTTGGCTCCTCAACTGCTTCAAGACCAGGCTACATCATCTGGGAGCTGGATGGGGAGCTGAGCTGCTTCAGACGGGCTGTTTGCAGTCAGGGAGTGGCTGTAGCTGCTGGAGTTTGGGCAGCTGCACTGAAGCTACATGCAAATGGAGGAGCAAAACTGGGAACGTGGGCTGAGGGCAGGTCCCTCCAGCTGTCACTGATCCCATGCAGCTCAGGCAGTGCTCTGAGCGCAAGCAGGTTCAGCTCCATCCCCCTGCAGCGTCCCATCCCCTGTCCCTGCCTGCCAGGGCTTTCTGCAGGGCCAGTGGCTCCTTGTGCCAGCTCTGGTGCAGCCCTGCTGTGTGCAGCTCATGGGGTGTCTGCTTCAGTGGATGGAGGAAGTTTCTTGATAACATCTGGTTACCCTCAGGTGGAAGAATGAGGAACGTGCCCTGGGTAGCATTGCCATGCGCTGTTTCTGTCCTACTTGACTGCACATAAACCCTTCCCTGGGAGCCCCAGATGTGCCCTGATGTGGCTGATACGTCTGAAAAGTGAGTGTGGGAAAAGTTTCACACGGAGATCCCTTCCACCTGAACTGGAAATACTGGCCCTGGCTGTGCTGTCAGCTCGCTGTGCTCCTTGCTGCAGATGCGCTGAGCTGCTTTCCTTGACAGAAGGAGCCCTGCTGGTTCGAGTCCTTGTGTGCCATCTGTGCCATCTCCCCTGCTATTTGAATGTGTATTTTTGAAATGTGTTAGCGTGGCGTTTATTAGGGGGCAAAAACAGGTTCATGAGGAACCAAAGGAAGCAACTTGGGTTTCATCTGTGATTGTAATTCAGTAAATACGGTGTTGGCTTCTTTTTTTCCTAGAGATAAAAGCCACAGTGGTGTACCCTGCCACGGAGAAACACCTGCAGAAGTACCTTCGTCAGGAAGTGCACCTCGTCCGTGAGACCTGGGAGGACTACAGGGACATAACGCTGCCCTTCATCCAGTCCCAGAGCTTCAGCATCCAGGTATGGCACTGCTGCTTCTCCAGAGTGTCTGGGGCTCCATTTCCCTCTGCAGGGCTGGGGAGCCTGAGGGAAGAGGTGCTTCAGGCACTGGTGTGGTGACCCTCCCTTTGACAAACATGGCGAGTTCTGTTTGCAGTGGTACCGGAGTGGATTTGGATGGTGAGAATTGAGAGCAGGATTCTCAACTTGTTTCTTTTTTCATAGCAGTCTTGGTTTTGGTATTGCACAGCTGCCAGAGGCTGCAACTCCAGGAGCTGCTCCGGGCCTCATGCACTGTGTTCATGGCATGCTGGTCTCCCATTCCTTTGGCCACACCAGAACTGACAGTGTGCCTTGAAGTCAGCAGTCTCTGCAGAGCTTGGCGTCTGCAGGAGCTCTGGGGACAGAAGCAGGGCTCTGCCTGTCTTTGGCCTCCCTCTTTAACATGGTGGGCTGTCAGATGTCTCCTCAAAGCCTGGACTGCATCTGCAGACAGATGAATCAGCAGTGCTGTGCCCCTGTCTCCCTGTTGGCTGCTCCATCCATGTGTTGTCAGCCCTGTGGTCTTTCACCCTCTCTTCTAACACGTCTGTTTCTCACACGTGACCAGCAGCAGCTATCTGTGAAGCGTGGGAGCTGTGACGCTGCCTGCTCCACTGAAAACGCCCACTTAACTGCTGCACTTTCTCGAGGCTGTCTGACCTTTTTGGTAAGCTCAGCAGTGCTAAACAGGGCTCTCTTTCCCCAGGCTCCCCCAGCAGAGCTCTCCTCCTGTTCTTCTTGGCACTTGTACATCATTATAGGAAGGCATTTCCTTTGGGGGTTTATCCAGTGTGCCCTTCTCAAGGCTCCTGGGGACTTTCTGCATTGGGACATTTCTTCTCCTCTCTGGGGCGGAATTGGTGCACTTTGCTGGGCCTTGTAGGAGTCTCTTGGGTGCTTTGAAATGGGAAAACCCAGACTGTGCTTGGATTCCTGCATCACAGCTCACTCCTAGTGCTCTGCATACAACTACTCTGCCTTTCAGTCTTCCACCTCATATTCCACGTGGAGGAGCTGAATTTTTGGGCTGCCTCTCGCCACAGGCAGCAGCAGTGCACTCGTTTCCTGTTCTTTTTCTTTTTTGACTGCTCCTCTCTCTACCATGTACTTGTAGGCTGAAGGAACACAAGTCTGTAGGGACAATTTATGCCAACCTGTGCAGACAAGGGAATAAAATGAATCCTAACAATGCCAAGCTTACTTGAGTGATTGATTACTACTCTTTCGGTGCATTAAAAGCAACTGATTGCTTATGTATCTAATCTGTGCAGCCACTGCCATGAAAAGGAAACCAGCAAGCAAACCAGGTGGCTTTTAAAGCCAGGCAATATCTCCTGCACCCTCTCCCTGGTGATGCTGCCTCTGCACCTCGCTGATGAGGGAAGCGTGCCCTTTCCAGCCGACCACAGGTGAGGGTCTGTTGAGGCCATCCATTCAAAATGGACTCCTTTATCTCAAACAAACAAGACAGACAATCACAGACCTCGTGTGTCCCCTCTTCACATCTTTCTTTTACTGCTTTAAGCTGCAGCAGACTGGTTATGGGTTTGCTGTTTTGCTCTAATCACTGCAGCTGGTATGAACCTTGCTCTCTGCATCTAGTTCCAGGAGGCACCTTGCAGGCTGCAGTGTGTGCTCCGTTACTCCTTGCTCACCCACATTTGTTCCCTCCATCATTCAGCTTTCTTGCCAGCAGTTGGACTGCAACACCACTAATTTATAGGAAGCATTTATTAGCTGGAGAAACAAAAGAGTGTATTTGCACCCAGTAGCAGCCTGCACAAATGTTTTCTCCGTGTCTTTGCAGGCTAGGTTCTGTGGCGTAGCAGCTGCCTTCAGAAGCAGCAGAAGGTCTCTCTACCTGCTCCACCAAATGCTTGTGAGCTGATTTCTGCATGAAGCAGATAGATGGAAACATTCCTGCCAGCCACGGGGAGCAGCTGCCTTATCTGTGCTGGGCGATCTTGGTCTGACCATCAGTCCTCTGAGATTTGATAATGCAGTTTCTTGTCTTTATCTAATTGGTTTTGTCAAAAGGAAGAGGAAATGTGAAGGGCAGAAGTACTGGAGGACTACAGAGGAGGCTCTGTTTTCTGCCTGGAGGATGCAAAGTGTGGCTACTTTCAGCATAATAGTTTTATTGTGGTGCCAGCTTGCAGACATGTTGTCTTCCCCAGGCTTGTGCTGGAAAGAGCAAGAGCAGCCAGCTGATGACTGCTGATCTCACGAGGTAGCAATGGTTTATGGCTGAGCTCACCTTATATGTGAGCTTGTTGGGGTGCCCACAGGCTGGCACTGCTCAAAAGAGGCGGCGTGAAAAAGTGAGTGGCAAACTTTCACTTCCTGCTGAGCTTCCTGCCCTGCTTTTCTGATGGGGTCACTGAGCACTGCAGTCCTGTGCCACGTGCTCCATAATCTCTGGGAATCTCTCCGGGTTGTTATCGCTAGGGAGAAAGGAGCGGGAACTTGAGAGAGAAAAGGATCGAGGCTGGAGAGGTTTGTTTGTCCCTAAGGAGATACATTCAGGTCAGTTCACAACGGTCCTAAGTTTTGATTAGATTAATTAAACTCCTGAGTCCCAGCAGGGCTATCTTTCATCTCGAGCATCTGTTGCACACAGCAGCCACTGAGCCAGCTTGCTCAGTGTGTCTGCAGGGCCAGCAGTGGCTGGGTGCTTCCACACCCCCTGGGGCGACAGCAGCATTTTGTGCCTAAGCTTTCTGGGAAGGTGAGCGTGGTGGTGATTCGTGCTGTGTGTAGCTCAGCTGTTTGCTGTGTCCGTAAAGCTGAGACAACTGTGGCACTTCTTCAACCTGCTTGTTTCAGGTAAGACTTCTTTCTTCAGTGGAAGGGCCACTGGTGTTTCACAATGATTGCAGCTTCTGAAGCTCAGCCAGTTTCTGCTGCCTTGCTTTTTTTCTCTAGAGACCTGGTCAGTGCTGGAAGTCTTAAATAAATCTCCAAGAACGGCTAGCAGTGAGAAGCCAGGTTGCAGTTCTTCCTGTGAAAGAGAACCTTTGTGTCTGGCAAGAGGGCAGGTGGGCAGCTTGTAACCAGGACAAGCAGTCTTCTAGACACGAAGGTGCTTTCTCTGTCATGTCTCATCTAGTCGGTTATCCCTGTTTGGCAGCGGGTGCTCGTCTCTGGATGGTGCTGTGCTCCACGGAGGTGTTCCTCTGCGGAGTCTGAGGTCCCACATCCTTCTCTTCTCCCTCCCAGCAGCCCCACTAGGAACGCAGGGGATAACCAGAGCAAGGGTTACTGGCTGTCTGGAGGCCGAAGCTTTAAATATAGAGGAAGAGGAGCGGTGAGCTCCTTTCTAACCAGTCAGGAAAGATGATTTGCCCAAGAAAACACAGGCCTCTCGTCCTGGCCCGCAGAGTGCTGGCTGCCAGCGGCAGGAGCCCTGTCCAACCTCAGCCTTGCAGCAATCTGCTGCTTCCTTTCTGAATGGAAAAATCGGCCGGGTTTCCTTTCCAGAGCTCGTTGTAAAGGTTTCAGGACGGTGTGAGGTGAGAAAGGTGTGTGGAGGCACTGCCAGGCCTGCGGGAGCTGCGCTCGGCCTCTGCCGGCCCAGGGGTCTGGCTGCTGGCTGGGAGCATCGTGAGCCCTGCGGGCGTGATGGAGAACTGCAGGACCCTGTTGGGCAGAATTACCTCCAAATCCTCTTACAAGCAAATACAACAGTTGCTAAACCATCTCTCTCCAATACCTCATCTCCAGCTGTGGCTGATTCTTAATGCTGAGAGGAAAACAAAAATCCCTGAATAATTCAGCCGGGCAGTGGTGCTGTGCCATGCAGTGGGGTCAGAGGGTATCTTTCAGCTGAAGTGCCTGTAATAGCCTGGAGTTTGTTGGAGAGTTTAATGGATAATTAACTACAAATGTTGTTGGCCATGAAATTATTTGGTCTTTTTTTTTTTCCACGTTCTGCTTGCAATGAATACAGACTGATCCACGAGCCTGGGCTAAATGTGCCTGAGCTTTTTGCTCTGCTGGTTTCTAAATCACATGTTTCTCTTTCAGTGGGTGTATAATATCCTGGAGAAGAAAGCTGAGGCTGATCGAATCATCCATGAAAACCCAGACCCTTGCGATGGCTTTGTTCTAGTTCCAGATTTTAAGTGGAATCAAAACCAGGTTTGTTTGCTACTCTTGTTTTTGAAGGGATGCTGCTTGTTGAGAGGCAGTACAGAGGAAATGCCACTAAATATCACTAATAGCATGTTAATGAAACTTTCAGTAGGGGAATGCATCCTTCCTGTTCCCGCTGTAATTAAGCAGTGATGTTACCAGTGATCCAGGGCCTTTAGGATGTGCAGGATGTGCTAATGGTGGACGCTGCAGAACGCAGGCTGTCCTCGCTGCCGCTCGGTGATTTATTTATTAGCTTCACTCTCTCTTTCCTGCATTAGCCTGAGTGCCGTCGTGATGTGTTGGAACCGAAATCCAGCTGCCTGTTTGTTCCTGATGGATTCCTTTGTTTGGGTTTTTGTCAGCCTAAATATTAGGCATAAATCAGGCAGATGTGTCATCCTTCCAATTAACTCTCCTCACACAGTATTAAACAGATGGTTGTTAGCTTATGAGCAGCTGCTTAACCCCTCGCTGGAGTGGCCACTTGTTGAGATTCAGAGGTTTTAGCCCAGGCTGTAATCCTAAATTGAGTGGCTCATTATTTCCTTTGACTCCGGCTCGATTCATGTGGCACTTCTATGGCCTGGAGACATCAAGGCCCGCGGCGTGCCTGCAGAGATGAAGTGCCCCGAGCTCAAAGAAGCGAGGCTCCAAGCCTCGGCGGAGTCAAAAAGTCCCCTTCGTGCTTCTGATCCTCAGAACCTCTCTGTGGGTGGCACCGAAGGAAGGTTTGATGAATACGTAGAAATCAGAACTAAAAATAGTCCTGCTGGTGAGCTCTGAGCACGGCACGGCTCTGTGGTCTGTGCTGCGCGGGGGCTGGGGCAGGAGGGGGCAGGAGAGCCGATTTCTGTCTGGTGCTGGATTGCCTGGGGTTATGGCAGGTGAGGACAGGTGAGTTACTGCAGGGCAGTCCATATAGACCATGAATTCCCCACATCAGCTATTCCAGAAATCCCATGCCTTGTTGCTGTGGGGTAACTGAGCTTTAATGTCCATTGTCCAGCATCCTGCAAGACGGTGGCAGCAATACTCAGTGATCCTGGGAAGTTGATTCTCAGCACTGTGCTCTTTCCTCGCTCTGAGCCAGGCCTCAGTGTAAATTCTTCCTCTCCAGAACCAAGCTGTGCAGCTCCCTGCAGCGTTGAGGACAGGTGCTTGAAGTTGTAGCCAGGTTTCTCTACAGACCTGCTGTACGCAGCGCAGTCAGGGAGCACCTGCATGGCAGCATTTGTCCATAGGGGAGGTTTCCCCGTGCTGCTGTGGTTTGCTTGTGGTCCCGACAGGATCTTCTTGAGTTCTTCCCCACGGCTGCACTCGCTGGGTGCCCTCGCTGCCTCTGCAGCAGCACAGCCACATCCCCAGGGCAGGGGCTGCTCTTGAGCCCTGCAGGCTCTGTGGGAGTGCTGGGCTGGGGGCTCCGACGTGCTCCGTGCAGGCACTTCTCCCCACTGACGGGAGCTGTTGATCGCTGGGTGCTCTCTGAGTTTGAAAAAGCAGAGATCTGGACTCCTATCATATCTTCATGGTTCCTTACCCTGAGAGAAGGGCTTGGACTTGATTTTCTGCACCTCTGGCTGCCAGGATCCATACCCCCTTGTGCTGCCTGTCTCTTCCCAGCAAGGATTGCTGTTGTGTTGAGCAGGGTATGTGCACGAGCCTCCTGAGGCTGTCATCAGAAAGGCTAGAGCTGGTTTTCCTGCCTCGCAGGCAGCTGGATGTGTGCTCAGTAGTGTCTTTGAAGTGAGACATTGCCATAAACGAATGGCGTTCAGAGGGAAACCGAACAGGTTTGAATCCAACGTGTCTCAAGACCTAATGTACTAGATGGAACATGGGATCTGTCAGATCAGATCTCATCCCTGCAGCTGCGCTTCAGAGCCGTCGGCCATTCACATTTCAACTCACCCAAGCAGCCATAGGCTGCTAAATGAAATGAGGGTGGTGAGGTAGGGCTCCCAGCTGCACTCTGCGAACCTCCCTGCAGCTCAGGTTTGGAGTTCTGTCCAGCAGCATCGTGCTGCGCTAGCTTAGCAGTTTGCTAAATGTGGATGTGTTGCTTCAGGTTGATGGATGGAGGAGGATTCCCTGCCTGTGTGCTGCTGCTGGGCGGCTGGCCAGGAGCAGCCGTGCTTCGTGTTGGGAAGTGGGTACCTGAAAGTGCTGCAGCAGCAGTGTGGCAGCTTGGCTGTGCAGAGCAAGCAAGTCCTGGTTAGACACGGTGCTGGCCAGCCCCTTTTAGATCCCTCCAGCTTTTCTCTCCTCAAACCCACAGGAGCCCCGAGGCGTTGCCTGAAATGGTGCCGTACATGACATCATTGAGGGCCTTTTTAGCAACAGGCTTATTTGTTTCAAACAGCAACATACAGATGTTCAGAGGAGAGGGGATGTTTGCTTTTCCCCTGTGAGCCAGCTCTGGTTTGAAGAGGACAAACTGAGAGGCCATCCTCGTGTGGAGCTGTGCTGCTGTGAGAGCCGGGTCACGCCACGAGGACGGCTTTGTTGGCTGCGTGCAAATAAAGCTTTGTATTTCCAGAGTCCCAAGGCAGTTCTTCAAGCATCTTTTGGCACAAACATCTGTTTTCAAATAGCCAGATGGATTGCTTATAGCTCTGAAAAGATTGCTGGGCTGTAGATATCCAGACCCTTCGCTACACAGTGTTTACGTTGTTAGAAAGCCACTAACTAAACTGAAGGAGACAGGGATTAAGTGCTGCAGAAGGGGGCTGGTGTTTGCAGGACATTTGGTTTTGGAAATGCAGGCTGTTGAGGAAATAGCCTCGAGCAGCTGCTTGCCAGCACACAGTGCTCAGGTAGGTGTGGGTGTGAGTGGCTCCCAGCTGCAGGTACTGCTGAGGAACATCGCTGTTAACCGTGGTGTGGGAGCCCGTCTCGTCCTGGCTGCCTCTGTGCAGTCTGATCCCTACCCAGGGGACTTCATCTCTGTGTTTATTACCTCCTGGGCAGCAGTGCCACCAAACCATTTGATGTTTTTTTAACGATGTAATGATCCACGACCTTTTGTTTCACTGAACATTTAATTCAGCAGAGTGCTTCCGGAGATGGCAGAGGTCGGTCTGAGTGCTGCGGGGCTGTCAGGTGACAGATGAGCACTTGAAAATAGTTATTTATAGAACTGGAGTGACTGGAAAATGGCCCGCTGTTTGTACAGAGGCAATAGAGAAAGCTTTTCATTCGGAAAAATCTACAGTCACAGCTTTGGCTGCTGGAATTCACTGCAAATCCTCTCCTGAGCGCGGAGATAAACCAGCCTCTTGCTCTGCAGAAAGGCTGAGCTCAGCGCTGCGGTTCAGTTCCCTGCTGCCTCGGCAAGTGCTGCACCTCTGCTGCCCTACGAGGAAGGTTTAGTTTGCTCTGCACTTGGACAGGTGCTTCTGAAGTGTTTGAGGGGACATTACTGGGGTTTGGAACTGGGATTCCACCTAGCCTGGGGGTTGGTGAAAGAAGCGAGCAGATAAGTGTGTGTGCACATTACAGCACAGCCCAGAAAGCTCTGGACAGTGCTTGAGCCTCCACCTGCTTTCTGTTGTAAGCATCGTCCTCCTCCTCTCTGTTTCTGCCTCTCCACAGCTGGAAGACCTCTACCTGATAGCCCTCGTTCACCGCCGCGATGTGAAGTCGCTCCGGGACCTCACAGCAGAGCACCTCCCTTTGCTGAGGAACGTCCTGCAGGAGGGCAGGGTGAGTGCAGGCCGGCACAGCGAGCTGCTGCAGTTCCCTGCCTCGGCTCCTGGCACCTGCAGTGGCTGCCTGGTTTGGCAAAGAGCTGCTCTCTGCGTGGACACCAACAGCTGGGCGATGATCGTATCTCCCTCCCGAGCTCCTCCCCACCGTTCCCCTGCGATACAAACCTGATTTCAACCAGGGGCATTGCTTGATAGGTGGAGGTGACTTTCCCCCTTGCGTTGCACCTTATGGTATGAGCTGCCTGGGGAGGATGCTGCCTTGTTTTTGCAGTGCTGCTGTGCTGTGTTGCATGACTGTGTGATGTGGGGACGCATCACACTGCAGCACCAGCCCTGGGAAGAGCTGAGGGGGGGAAATGGAGCAGGGTAATGAAAAGAGGGCACTTTAAATCCTCTTTGTGCTCCAACTTGTTTGCTCTTGAGGCCAGATACGTTGCAAGTGTCCTGAACCGCTCCAGGCAGTGAGAAGGGCTCGGTGCCCAGCAAAGCAGCAAGTCTCCATAGGGCCATGGGAAGCATTTTCTGATTTCCTCTCCTCCTCAGTTTAGACCCTCTCATGGGAGATGGTGGGGGAGGCGTGAATGCCTCCCCTGCCCGATTCCCTTCCTGAGACTGCAGCAGGGCCTGCCCAGTGGGCGCTGTGCTCTGTGCTTGCCCTACAAGGGTCTGTCTGCTGGGAAACCCCTCCCAGTGCTGCCCTGTGTAGCCTGGCCATACTGCGTCAATTCTGGAGGCCTTGTTGGCTTTGCTTTCCTCCTGCAGCCTCCAGGCATCCATTTGCACATCACCATGGTGGTGCTGAGTGCTCAGGCTGGGGCTGAAGCTCTCCTCCATGGCTTGAGAACAGAAATGTATTTCTGCTGCTGTCTTTGGCCTCGTGCTGTTCCATCTCGTGTCACTGCAGTGTGTTCTAGGAGAAGGAAGCATCTTCTTGGAAGGGGCTGGAGAGGTGTGGATGTGTCTGGGATCCACCCAACGTCTCTCTGGAGGAAAGCGTTGCTCTTCTTTAAGAAGAAAACACCCTCTTCCTCTTGGCAGCCAGGCTGGGAATGAAATCTGAGTGCTGCCTGCCTTGGAACTGGACTTTTTACTGCAGCCAGCAGCTCCTCACCTCGCTCCCCTTTCAGAAGTGTCTGGTACAGCCTTGCCTGCAGTGAGCTCAGAGTCGAGCTCATCCTCCTGTGTGTGCTAACAGCTGCCTTTGTACCTCCCGACCATTTTCTCTGGCTGGTGGCTGTTCCGGGGCACGCTTGGTAATGGGCCGTATAGATCAATGTGTGATAGTTCCCTTCACTGCATTAGAAATTTGGAAAGTAATTGCACTAGGGAAAGCAGAGATTAATTAAGAGATTAGTCAGGGGATTGCAGTGTGCTGAGCAGCAAACCGAGCCAGTGTGTTGGAGCTCGCCGTTGCTGTTTATAGCTTTAATTACACTGGCTGGTAACGGGATCCCGTAACTTGCTGAGTGAGCTGGGCAGATAAGGGAGGAATGGAAAACAGTGAGAGCAGGGAGCACGTCCTGTTACGGAGAAGCGGGGCTGGCAGGAAGGGTTCTGCCCTTCTCTGTTTCCCCATCCCTTACTGTAAGGAGGGAGGAACCTCAGTCGTTTCCCTTTGCCTTTCCCTTCCTAACGGGCTCCTCTGGCTTCAGGGCAGCGCTGTGAGCAGAGCTCTCCCCTTGCCAGGTGTTTACTTAACAGCTTCCCTCCATGTTTTCACTGCCTGAGCTTTCTCCTCTGCTTTAAGTCCTGCAGGCGCATTCCTGATGGCCGCAGGGTTCGGCTGCTGGCTCCACATTTCTCCCCACATCTGGGGGCTCTTTCCACCCCCGCGTCTCTGCCTTCCCACCCGCTCCCCAGCCCTCACTGCCCTGTCTGTGTCTGTAGGAAGCCATAGCAAAACGCTTTGGTGTGCCCGGCTCCCAGCTCCGCATCTACCTGCACTACCAGCCCTCCTACTACCACCTGCACGTGCATTTCACTGCCCTGGGCTATGACGCTCCGGGCAGCTCAGCTGAGAGAGCCCACCTGCTGGAGGACGTCGTCGACAACCTGCTGCTGGATGCTGGCTACTACCAGAAGCGGGCGCTGACCTTCGCCCTGCGGGCCGACGAATCCCTGCTGAAGAAATTCCAGGAGGCAGGCAGAGTGTGAGCTGGCAGAGCCAAGCCTGGAGCTGCTTTTTGCTCTTTTTATCCCAGTAAATCTGTGGGTTTGGGCGGTTTTTTTAGAGTTTTGTCACTTTTTGTTTTTTTTATACTCGGGTTTTGTACGGAATTGGGGCTGGCAGCCCATTGCTATGGAAACTGCTCCTTCTGCTTAAGTCAATTAAAACCTTGATTGGGTAACCCCGGCGGTGCGGTGGGTTTTAAGCAGGCGCACAGCAGCAGCTTGGGCTCCTCTGAGGGGCTGCGGCAGGAGGACGCGTGCCCATCCGCCTGCACCCAGTTATCCCTGCCGCGGTGTTCTCCAGGGCTCTGGAAACGATGGCAGGAGATCGAGGTCTGCCCACGCAGCCCAGGGGCAGAGCCTCTGAAAACTGCATGAGTTCCCACTGCCGGCGAGGGCTCTGGTTTCCGGCCGGTAACCAGGGTGTAATTGCAGGCATCGCGTTGCTGCCCATCCTGCCGCGCGCTCCTGTCAGCGCTCTGGGGTAGCAGCTTTCTGCTGGCTCTCCTTCCCGTGTTTCTTTTTGCTGACTCCTTTGCTCCGGGGGCAAAGAAATGACTGCGATTCCTTGTTTCCAGGCTGCCCTGTAATGGAGCGGCCCCGAGCCTGCTGGATGCGAGTCGCATCACAAGAGGCGCCCGGGGCTTTGTTCTCATCTGATTAATACAAATTCAGGTCAGGCCGTTCCCTGGTACCTTTTAGCAGCAGGGAGAGGCAGAGCATCTGAATGCAGCCAACTTGTCAGCTTTGCTCATTTCTCTGCAGAAGTGCGGCGTGCGGCTGAGCAGGGCAGGGGCAACCAGTCAGGGGAGTTCTTCCTTCCTGCTGCACGTTTCCCACAGCCCTGCTTGGCTCAGAGCTGCCTTAGGAGCTGGGGAGCAGGTCTGGGGGTGTCGCTGTGGCCGCCCCCGACTTGCATCCCTGGACTTAACCCTTTCACTGCTGGGATTCCCCCTGGTGCCAACGGCTCTGAGCCGGCCATGCAGACCTCGTTGCAGTTGCACTTTTCCAGCAGGCAGGATTTTATTTTGTGCTTTGCCTTTCCTCCAGTCACTCTGCACCAATTAATCTCACCGGCGATTTGTCCCTCCTGCGCTCTGTACGTTAAATAGCAGGCAGGGTGCACTCATTAGCAGTGACCAGCCACCCAGCAGACACTTGTGGCGTTCTGCTAACACAGCAAATCCCTTTCCAAAAACGTTTTCTGGCGGGGGAGAGGCGCTGTGCAGCGCTGCTGATGGCCTTTGTCCCTTCTGTCCCCTCTCCGGTGCATCCTTCGGCCACTCCCCGCATAGAACGGCCGCAGCGGTGCCAATGGATGAGGGCACTCCTCCGCCTCCTCTGACACACTGCAGTGACCCGGCTTCTCTGGGAGCCGTAACTGCTCCATCACACCACAGCTGCTCCATCGCCCCGCGGTGCCGGCTTTAGCCACCCACCGGCGCGGCATCGTGCTGTCGTCGTGTCACCGCGCGGCGCGGAGCTGAGGGCCAGCAGGCTCAGAGCTGCCCTGGGGAGCGCAGCCATGCGGCCTCGGTGCTCCTCTCGCGTTCTGCCTTGGGGGCGTGGTAAAAACAGACATTTGGGATGCATTATTATTGCTGGAGTTCTATTGAGCGCCGTTTATTGTTTTCAGATGCAATAAACCTAGCGGGGGAACCCGAGAGACTGATGGATCTAAATATCCTTCGAGCGAGCCCAGCTCCCCCGCTGAGCCGCGGCCTCAGTAATTACCCCCGGATCAGCTGCGAGCCGATGGTAATTAAGGCGCAATTACGGACAGCTGCTCTGCTGCCATCGGCCCCGCTTGAGCGCGCGTGGGTTCTCGGCGCGGAGGGAACCCCGGGACCGGCGGCGGTGCGCGGCCACGAGTCCGCTCGGAGCCCCCGGCAGCGCGGATCGGCGGGGGCTGCTCCACCCCCCCCCACCCCGGGCCTCTGGGACCCCCCGCGCCGCTCTCGGTGTGGGGGGGCCGCCGTGGAGGCGCTGCCCGAGCCTCCCATCGCCGCCTCCCGGGGGCTACGGGACCCCCCCCTACATCGCACGGTGGGTCCGAGCCGCATCCCCGCCCCCGGCGGCCTTCCCGCATTCCCTTCCTCCGCCCCATCGCTGTGTGCGCAGGCGTGCCCGCCCCGCAGCCCGGCCCCCTGCCCCGCTCAGCCCCGCTGCCCGGCCCTGCCCGCTCCGAGCCCGCACCCCCGGCCGCCCCATGGTGAGTGCGTGGGGGGGAGGTGGGGGTCCGCGCTCGGGTGAACGCAGAGCTGCGAAACGCTGAGCTTTGCCCCATTGCTTTTGGAGCCGGGGGGGCTTGGGGGGTGCGGTGCCGGAGGCCGCGATGCGGGGCGGTTCGGGCCAGAGCCGGAGCATCGATGCGGTGCTTTTGCTTTCTGTGCATCTCTGTGTCGTTGTAAATGGGAGCGCGGCCGGGCGCGACGGAGCCCAACCTGTGTGCGCAGCGCTGCGCGGCGCCGTGCCCGGGGAGCAGCCCCGCAAAGCAGCCCCGCAAAGCAGCCCCGCCAAGCGCACGTCGCCTCGGGCTGCGCTGCGTCTGCCGGGCGCTGCCGTAAGGAGCCCCAGCACGGAGCGCATCGGCACGCGGCTGGGAGGGACGGCGGCACTGCGGGGCCGGGCAGCGCTGCGCTGTTCTGGTCTCGTAGGGCGCGGCTGTGGGGTCCCAACGCCGGGCGCAGCCCCGCAGTGCTCCCGGTGTGTCCGTGCGGGTGGAGCTCGGAGCTGCCGCCCCGTTGGCTGTCAGTTGCGGGCGCGCAGCAGTGCGGGACTTGTTTGGGGACGGGGCCTTTTGCTACCGCTCAGCATCCTCTGCATGCGGAGCCCAAAGCGGCGCCCTGGGGGAGCGGTGGGAACGGGGCCCCCCCCGCTGCACGGGACCTGCAGCCCTTCCCGCTGGGACGCGAGGATGCTCACCCCGAAGGAGGACATCGGTGGGACTTCTGCTCACTCAGCAGCGGTGTTTGGAGAGGTCTCATTGTTCTTAGCGGAGAACAAAGGGATTCTTCCCCTGGGGGGTTTGTTTTGCTCCTGTATGGGTGCACGGCGCTCGGTGGCCGCGGTCCGTGGGCAGGGAGATGAGGTGCTGAGCTCCCGCTGTTCGGGGAGCCGTGCTGGATTTGTGCTGGAGCTCAGCGCCACAGGACCTGGGGAGGTCCCAGCCCTGCTCGGCCGTTGGCAGCTCCAATGCTTTAAGGGCACGTCCGAGCTGCAGTGAGCTCCTGACGTTGCTACCAGCCATAGGATGGGAGCTGCCGGACTCTTCCTAACGCCTGTGCTTAATTATCTGCATCATTAAAGGCTGCTGCTCCTCCAGCTCTGGGCGATGTGTTAATAGCCCTCAGTCCCACAGGGATATGGGTGATGAGGGATGTCAGCAGGAAGGAGGAAGGCTGCCGGGCTTGGGGCTTCCATCTGTGCCGGTGGTACCCACAGGTGTGCAGGGCAGGGACGGGGCGGTGACCACAGCATCCAGCCATCGAATGGAAGTGCAGATTTAAGCCCTTTCCCAGCGACGGGACGATCACGGTGCCTTCCCTGGGTTTTGCCTTTGTGCCTTCTCCGTCCGTCAGATGGAAGCACGCCGCTGCAATGACTCCAGTGCCTGCGTTGGGTTTCCCATTGTGCCCTCCCTGCGCTCGGTGCTGGTGGCTCCTGGCCGTCCCCATGGCGCCGGGACGCCTCCCTGCACGCTGTGTGGGAGCGGATCCACGCGGCCCTGGCTGTGTGACAGCAGGAGGAAATGGTTTTGCTGGTCGCTTCACTCCCTGTTCCGCTCGGGTGCCCCCGGGGCAAGCTGCGTTCCCGGGGCTTTTTCTAGGAAACCTACATCGTCTGGGAGAGGGGAAAGAGACAAAAATAAAGGGCCGGATCCTGCTCATCCCTGCTGTTTCCAGCTGCCAACCCATGCGTGTGCTGCGGGTGGGATTGGAGGTTTGCTTCAAGAAAGGGAAGGGGAAATGGATGAGCCGGTGAGCTCCGTGCAGAGCGCGCCCCAGAGCTGCGCCCGGTGGGACGGGCAGCGCCGTGCATCCCGCGGCTCTGCTCCATTTGCTCCTTGCTGGCTCCCTGGAGGAGCCCCGGACCTGAGCTCACGCCGCAGGAATTCCCCGCCGCGCCCCGGGGCTCTCGCTGCGATCGCTTCCAGATGCTGCTCCTGCTCCTCCGGCCGCCCCGGGCTGTGGGACCAAACCGGCCCTGGGGAGCCCTTCGTTTCCCCATCCCGCTGCTGAATGCGTTTTGGGGTTTTGCTGGTGGAAAACGCCGCTCTCGGCCTTCTCCAAACCGAGGGTTTTCCAGGGGCGGTGAAGCTGCTAATAAAACAATCCTTCATTGTGGCTGCTGTAAAGAGCTCGTCCCCCTGGCCGGCATTCAGCTCCCTGTTGCTTTGCGTTCTGCCCCTTCCTGGGTCTCCCTGCCCTTTTCCATTGGGTTGGGTGCTCAGCAGTGGTTGTAGGGCGCGGGATGCTGGGGGCCCACAGCATCCGGTTCCTGCCTGCGCCCTGCCCAGGCCCGGGGAGGTGGTTGGTTATTTACCTCGCTTCTCCGTGCGTTGGGTGTCCTCGTACCTTTGCTGGGCGCCCGCAGCCCTTCGTGCTTGTGGGACTGGGAGTGCTCCCTTCCCTGAAGAAGCAGAAAGGTTCATTTGATGACAGCAGCACTTGGTGCTGATGCCACGCGCAGCTCAGAGCTGATGTGGGGCAATGCTGGCCGTTGGGTGACGCCGCACTGTTACAGCATGGGAGCACTGCACCCTGCCGCAGCCATTTCCTGCCCCTCTTCCTCCCTGGTGATGCCTTTTTGGATCCTCTGGCCAGGAAGTGGCCCCGCTGCTCTCCTGCTGAGGGCACTGAGTGCAGATCCACGCGTATCCCCACCCCATGGCTGTGCTCCCTGCTCTGGGGGGATAGCAGCTGGGCTGCACCGGGCTCGGGGTCACCGCTGCGGTGCCGGGGGGATCTGCATGGGGATGGACTGCTCCGGATCCTGCTCAGTGCGTGGCGTGGGCGGACAGATGGACGTGTTGAGGTGGCCAGTGTGAACAGGGAGGGGGCTGCACCCAAGCCAAGGGATGCTGGGGGGCCGGCGCTGCAGCGTGTCCCTTCTGGCTCTATTGTGGTTATGACTGTGATCATTGTTTTGTTTTTTTCTACTAAAGAAAGCGACTCGATTCGCCATGAGGAGGGACGGTGCCTTCCTGGAGCAGCCCGCCCTGATCGAGCCGGGGAGGAATGAGCGGTCCATGAATTAAAGATGGGTGGAAAATGAGCAAAGGGAAACGCAGCCATCAGTGGGACGGGTAGGGAACCCCCAGCCCTCAGTGCAGCGTGGGACGGCGGCCTGCCCAGGGCAGAAGGGTTTGGGTTATCCGGTGGAATCGCTGAGCGGTGTGGGGGAGATTGCTGGGTTTGATCCTTAAGGCTGTGCTGTGCTGGGGAGGTTTGGGGTAATTTTGGCAGCGGGGACAGGCAGGTTCCTGCATGGTGGGTTTGTAGATGTTGTGAAACTTGGAGGCGTAGGGAAGAGCAGATGATGAGATAAAAGTGCAGATGGTGCAATAAAGCTGCACTTTGCCTCTGTTGGAGAGGTCCCGGGGCTGCTCGGAGCCACCGGCCTGGGGTGGGATGGGGCATGCACCAGTAGGAAGGGACAAAACTCATGCTGGGAGACTGGGAAACATGCTGCTGGGGTTGGTGAGCTCTGATGGGCTGGTGGGACCCTGCAGCATCCTGCAAGGGTGGGGGGCTGCAGGGCATGGAGTGCCCCCCCAGTGCTGCACTGCATGAAGTGCTTTCCAGCGGCTCTCCAGGGGGACGTTCTCCTTGACGAAGCTCACAGCTGGAGGTACAAAGGCTGTGCTCCAGCACCAGCTGCCTGCCCTGCAGCCCGTCCTTGGGCATCGTGCAGTGCCTGGAGCGCACATGCTGGGTGTTGGGATGGTGCAGTCGTGGGGATGAGCTCCTACAGGCAGCAGAGCTGCTGTCATCTCTGCTGCCTGCTGAATGCACTCGTGCTTTCCTGCACGATGGGGCTGGAAGGAGCAGGGGGGCGGGGGGCCCTGTGTGCACTGAGGTGGCTGCAGAGAACCGTGCGCTCATCTCAGCAATGAGGGGCGCTGGGTGCGGTGCTCAGACTGAGTCCACGGGAGCTCGGGGGGGTGGCACAGAAGGTGCTCTGCAGGGGGTCTCTGTGCTGTGGGTGCTCTCCAGCTGTGAGCTGAGGTCCCCCCGCCTCTCCTGGCCGGGAGCTGCGCTTGGCTGCTTCGGTGTGGGGAGAACGTGGGATGGGCCGTGGGGAAGAAAGGCCCTTTTGTTCGGTGCCGTGGATGGGATGTTTCGTCACCGCTGGAATTCTTTTTTTCCCCTTTTTCCCCTCCAAAATTTCATTTTGCCAAAACCAACTCAGCTCTGTGCAGCGTTTTGGTTCTGATGGTTTCCAGCAGAACGCTCCGTGCTCGTGGCTTTTTCCCCGATGGGATGGAAACCTTCCCTGCCCCTTGGGCCAGCGGTACCCACAAGGGCTGATGCTGCTCCCGTTCCCTTTCCAGTCCCCATTCCGCTCCAGGGCCACCCAAAATCCAGCCCGAGCTTGGGAAGGAGATGCTGGCGCACACCTGACCCCAACCAATGAGCCCTGCTGCGGGCTGGGGTTGGCTCCTTACCCTCGCCCCACCTGGCTCCTCGTTATCTGGGTAATTAAGGCTGATGCAGCGCAGCTGTGGGGAAGGCAGTTTCTCTCTCCGGAGAGCTGCTGTGTGTGGACGCTTTTCTCTGGGAGGAATTGGATTTTTTCTTCTCCAGGCTGCGGGGAGGATGTGGAAGTCGGGAAGTTTGGGGAGAGCAAAGGGGGCTGAGAGCCCCTGAGCGCACGGTGAGCGGCGCTGCAGGGATGGGCCCTGAGCCGCCCCGGCCTCGCGCTGAGGCTCTTCTCCCTTTTTCCTTCACCAGAGGAAGAGAGGATGGCCCCGTAGCCCCGCCGCCCCCGGAGCTGCTGCCCCCTCTGCTCGCACCGCGCGGAAGGACCGTAAGTACCACTGGGGGGGCACCCGTGGGGTGAGGCGGTGGGGGTCTGCGTGTGCTGCTGTGGGGCACCGTGGGGAAGGTCCTAATGGGGTTACCCGACACCAGCAGGTGGCGCTTCTCCTCTCCGCCCGCCTCTGGCTGCCCGCGGCCGATGGCTCCCAGGGATGGGTGCTGTGTGCGGTGGGCTGCTGCGTCACCCCTGGTGTCGGGCTGGGTGTCACCGCTGTCCCCGCTGGGCTCCCTGTCCCTGTGCTGGGCTGGTGGCTGAATTCGGAGAGCTGCAGCCCCTCCTCGTGGGCTGTGTGCTGCTCAGGGAGAGGTCTTGGCAGCTTCAGAGCCCTGTCGAGAGGGAAATCTTGTTTTTATGACCTGGGATGTGTCATGGGGATGTGTCACGGGTGGCCCAGGGGTGAGCTCTGGGTGCTGTTGGCAGTGCCCACATTGTTCCTTAGTCACAGACAAATATTATGCTAAGGCTTCACCTGCCCATAAAATTAGAGCTTCTTTTTCCTACTGTAGACCTTTGGTCAGCTGTTCACAGGGCCCTGATACCATGAGCCAAGGAAACACTGTATTTCTTCTTCAAGGTCAGCTAAGTTTGCTTTAAACATTCTTTACAGCAGCTTCTCATGGTGGTGCTGAGCCACCCTGTGAGGATGCTCAGGTCTCCATCCCAGCCTGGAAAATCCCCTTGGGGGGGACGTGGCAGGGTGAGGAGCTGCTCCCCATTCATTTTTCAGTTTCTTCCCCACTGCCCCCATGGCACAGTGCTCCCCCCATCACCTCTGTACCACCCCCCGAGTGATGGGATGGCTCTGCTCCCATCTCAGTGTGCCAAAAGCCGCCTTGGAGCTGGGATACGTGCCTATCCCACGTCTGCTTTTGGCAAACCATGCTACGTTCCGTGTGCATCCCTTATCCCAGGGGAATGCGCATCTCCTCCAGGCAGGAGCTGCTGTGGGAATGCCAACGCCACCCAGCCTGCACCAGCAGCCGGCAGCGAGGGGTACGTGGGGCTGGAGGCGGCTCTTGGACCGCTCCCTCTTGTTTGGAGCACTGGAGGTGAGGTCTTGGCAGTGTGGGTGCTGCTGGGGGGGCCGGGCACACCGTGGTGCTGTGCACGCAGCCAAGGCAACCAGCTGACATCTGATAGATTCCTCTGGTAACTGAAGCCGTGAATCCCACAGGGCTGTTTGATTTCACACCGGCACTGGGGCCCTCCCCTTCATCCCCACCCGCTGCTCTCAGTGCCCCTGGGGAGGGCGCGGGGCTGCGTGTGGTCCGCTGGGGAGCGCCGGGGTTGTGCCTGCTGTGTGCTCTGCCCACCTCCACTGGGTTCTTCTGCTGAGCCGGAGCCTCTGGGGGCTGCCGAAGTGCCCCTTTCTCACTGTGATCCCCTTCAGATCCACCTCTGCTGCAATTCCCCAGAATCCCGGCTGTGTGGGCTGAGCCATGGAGGTGCTCCCTGGCCAAGCGGTGCTGGGTGGCGGTGGGAGGCGTCCTGCTGCGCCAGCCTTCTGTTCCCACATTTCCAAGTTACAGTGGAAGCACACACAGATACCGTGTGCTTTGGGACCCCCTGCTGGCACCAAAGGATGGGTACCCCCGAGGTGGGGGTGGGGTTCCCAAAGTGAAGTGCAGGGGAGAGCAGAGCACCTTTTGCTTTGGACCTGGGGGGTTTGCGTGCAGCGGGGCTGCGGCCCTGCGCTCTGCTCCTCGCAGACCTTTGGCGCTTCGCTGCGTTCCGTTTGATCCATGCTGGGTGTTTGTTGTGCAGTGTTGGGGTGAGAAGCTTTGTGCCAAAGTTTCAGCCCGCGGCGAGGGCGATGCGTCGGCACAGCTTCTAAGCGTGGTGATAACGCTCAGCCCGGGGGTGCTGCGGAGGTAACGCTGTGCAGACATCAAAGGAAAGGGGCTTTTTGCTCATCTCTTTGAGGAGAAACCCCAAATCTCACCTGGGGATGCTGTGGGAGCAGCGAGCAGCCAGCATCCATGTGGGCCGGGTCTGCGCACACCGTCCTGCTTTGGGATGCTGCTGTAGGTCGGGCACTGCCAGGCTGGGTTCGTTCCCAAACCCCTCCTGTGGGGCCGGGTGTGCTCTGCTTCGCTCCCCGAACCGCTCTGTCTGCGTCTGCCTTGGGTTGGTTTTGCATGAAGGCCGGCTTGTGCCTGCAAGCCTGGAGAGAAGGATCACAAAGAGGAGGAAAAAAAGAGAACTATTTAAAAAGAGAGCTGGAATGTAAAAGCAAACAGCGGGCTGAGAGCGTGCTTAGCACTGCTGGAGCATCTCGCCCGCAGGGAGGGGAGCACCGCTTGCGCAGGGCTCTGCTGGCACGGCTGGTGCTGGGGCAGAAGCCAACAGGAGGGATTTTTGCTCAGCGCTGGCTCTGGGCTCCCAGGGAGCGGCTCTGCAGGGCACATAGCAACGGGCCGTCCGTGAGTTTCTCATCCCCCCCCTTTAAATATGTTTCCTTTTTGGGTGCCCACATCAGGTTTCAGGGCTCGTTACCCATTGTTTGCTACCTGTGCTTTATGGAGGAGATAAGATTCACCACCAGACGGGTGATTGTGCAAGGAGTGAGCAACGCCTTTTGCTATTCCTTATCAGCACTGTCAACACGTTTCTATGTGCTCCACATCCTGTCTCGATTTGTGCTCATTTCTTACCTCCAGCTGGTGATCAGGGAGGTGAGAGCCGGGCTCCAGTGGTCCATCCTCCTTCTCCCCTCCATAATCTGTTTCCTGGTGATACCCCAAAGCCCGCAGCAAACACCTGCTGCCCCCTCGTGCTGCCGCCCTCCCATGGGGACGTGGTGTCCCTCGGGCGGTGGCTGCGGTGCAGCCCTGGGTGATGAATGCAGCAGTGTGAGCAGCTCCACACCCTGCTGGGAGATGTGCCAAGGGCAGGCTGTGCTCTGGGGTGGGAAAGTCGGGCTGGAGGTGCCCATCTGTGTGACACAGGGCTGGAGCCATCCTCGAGGGCAGTGAGCTTTCCTGTGGGTGATCCCCAAATCTTCTCCCCATGGTGAGTTGATCCGCAGACCTCCATAGGGATGCGCTGTGCCACTGCTTGCTGTTATTTGCAATGCAAAGGGATGAGTAACCAGGAACTGTGCAGCAAACCTGTGCTGCCCTCCCCACCTGCTGGCTTTTCCATCCCCATCCTTGCAGAGCACTTCTGCTTGGTGTGGCTGCCAAAGGGACGCTCGCCCCATGGAGGCGATCCCTGCTGTGAGCCAGGGGTGTGCTTACAGCTCACCGAGGGTCAGCGGTCAGGGAGCTCTGTGGTTTGCAGTGTGTGCTGTAGGCACAAGATCACCTTTCCTTTTCCATCTCAGTGCTCATCTGTAGGGCAGAAGCTCCTCAGGATCCCTCATTAATGGCTTTTATTATCTCGGGGGGAACAGGCTGTAGAAATGGGACATTGTGTTGAATGCAGGCCAGGGAGACTTGGGTTTACATGGGAACAAACCTGCAGAGCTTGGTGGCACCGCTGGGTTGGAGGCGCAGATGGGTCCTGCTCCTCCTTGTGGGATCTCCTGGGAGAAGCTTTTCCAGTGCTGGATCTGGGGGTTGCACCCATAGGTTACATTGGATATTAGGAACAATTTCCTCTCAGGAGGGGCGGTGCTGCACTGCACAGCTGCCAGCAGGGGGGTCACCAACGTTGGGGGCATTCAGGAACCGTGGGGATGTGGCAGAGAGATGTGGGCACAGTGGGGTGGGCTGGGGATCAGAGGGGTCTTTTCCAGCCTCAGTGATTCCCTGACCCACACATCTCTCCCTCCAACCCCAGGTGAGCGGCAGTGGCTGCGATGAGAGCTCCAGCCCTTGGCTGATGCCTGCCCTGCTGATAAAGATGATCAATAAGTCCCGTGAGTCCTCACTGTGCACTGCCAGCCCCTCTCCTGTGGGTGCCCTCGAGGCCGGGGGCTGCTTGGTGGTCGCCCTGGTGGGGTTACAGCATTGGGGCTGGGGTAGAGCCGGGGGGTGGGTGAGCATCGTGCCCCCATCTGCTGTTCCCTACGAGGTGGGGTTTCTTTTCTGTCCTTCCTCTACCCTCCCAGTAGGGGCTCAGCACCCCATAGCATCCCCTCTCGGTGCTGGTACGGGGCTGGGGGGTCAGATTGGTCCTTCATCCCCTCTCTATGCACAGACCACGCAGGCATCCGCGTCGCTCTTCCGCCCCGACCCCTAACCTGGGCTCCGTTAGGGACGCGGTGCAGGACACGGGGAGGGGATGGCCGTTGGAATCGAGGTCGCGGCGGTCTTTTCCACCGCCTTTGATTTCCCCGAAGCCTCTGTGGGTGGCACCGCTTCCTCGGAGCGCCGCTCCTGCCCGGGATGCGGGTGGGGATGTTCGGGGCGCGGGAGCGGAGCTGCTCTCCGATGCTGACACCCAGCGGCCACGCGGAGTGCTTCGCTCAGGGATGCTGGGGAGAGCCGCGTGCTCCATGGGAAACCCTCCTCAAGCAGGGAAATCCTTTCGGGAGGGAAGGATGTGTGCAGTGTATGGATATGAGCGCTCCCCTCCCCTGCGCCCCTTTCCTTGCTGTCCTCGAGGCTCCCACATCTCCATTCTCTGCTTCCCTTCCCTGTGCTGAAGCACTTCTCTTGGCTCGCAGGAGGGAAGATACTGGGAGTGCTGGCGCTGTTTCTGGTGATGGTGTGGTACTCGATATACCGGGAGGACAGGTGCGTACATCCCTGGGGTGCAATTCGCAGGGTGAGGGCGCAGCGTGCTGCTGATCCCACCCCTGGCAGAACACGGGGGCCGGATACCCCGCAGCTCCTGTGGTGTTTGCACAGCAAAAACAGCTCCCTGCTTTTCCCGGGGGAAGGAGCGGGCACTGCTTCTCATCTCTGCCCTTGCAGCTTTTATTTTCCTGTGCAAGAAAACAAGACCGCGTGTCCCGTTGGGGAGGTGGAGAGGAAGGCAGCACAGCTCATCGGGAAGTGAGTAATGGGAGGGGGGTCCCTGGGGCACCTCGGCCAGGACCCCGTCCCTCAGCCTCACCCCCCCGCTCCTTGCAGCTACACGAGGGACCGCCCGCTCTTCCTGCAGCTGAAGGATTACTTCTGGGTGAGGACGCCGTCGCTCTACGAGCTGCCCTACGGCACCAAAGGCAGCGGTGAGCCACCGCCTCCCTGAGTACGGGGTGGGCGTCTGTCCGTCCGTCCGTGGGTGTCTGCTTCCCTGTTTGTGGTCCCTACAAAAGTGGGGGCGCATTTAATGGATCCCCAGGTGTGGAGCATGGGGGTTAGCGGCCACATGGGGGTGGGGTGGGCGCTGATGTGCTGCTGGGGCCGTTGTCACCTTCCCCTTGCTGTTGCTTTGCAGAGGATGTCCTCCTGCGCCTGCTGTCGGTCACCAGCTACTCACTGCCTGAGAGCATCCAGAGGTAATGCGGGGGGTTACCCCTGGGGGTGTAACATTTGCATGTGAAGTTGTGCAGAGGCATCACCAGAGGCCTGGCCAGCTTGGCCACCTGGGAGCAGGGATGGTGCACGGGGAGCTTTGCAGTGTAGTCGAGGCAGGGCTGAAACCCCTCTGAGGTTAAAGACGTGATCGTTTCTGAGCACATCTGGCTCAGGTGCTGCTTTTCTCCCGCAGCCTGAAGTGCCGGAGGTGCGTGGTGGTGGGCAATGGGCACCGGCTCCGCAACAGCTCCATGGGGGACACCATCAACACCTACGACGTGGTGATCAGGTACAGCCCTGGGTGTCCCCGTGGGCCACCCATCCTTGCCTGGTGCCACCGGCAGGTGCCTGCCACGTGTCACTCATCACCCACTGAGCAACATCCCCTGCCCCAGGCTGAACAACGCGCCGGTGCACGGCTATGAGCAGGACGTGGGCTCCAAGACCACCATGCGGCTCTTCTACCCCGAGTCAGCCCACTTCGACCCCCAGGCGGAGAACAACCCCGACACGCTGCTGGTGCTGGTGCCCTTCAAGCCCATGGACTTCCAGTGGATGGAGGCCATCCTCAACGACAAGAAGAGGGCAAGTGTGGTGGGGAACCACTGACCACAGGGTCAGCCCCATCCCTGGCAGCTGCCCCTTCACCCCCAGCACTATGGGGGATTCACCTCTCAGCGGGAGGTCTCCATCCTCTTCCAGGTTCGTAAAGGGTTTTGGAAGCAGCCCCCATTGATCTGGGATGCCAACCCGGAGCAAGTGCGCATCCTCAACCCGTACTACATGGAAGTAACTGCTGCTAAACTGCTCAGCCTCCCCATGAAGCAGCCACGGAAGGTCAAACAGGTAATGGCATGGCTTTGTGACTGCTGGGCATCTCTGTGCCAAACCTGTTGTGTGTTTGTGGGATTGTTAATGGGTTTCAACCCAACAGAAGGATGCTGCTGGCCCCATATCCTGTGCAAGGTTTGGGTTTTGGGATTCTCCCCATGGGCTTTTCCATCTTTCCCCCAGAAACCAACCACGGGGCTGTTGGCCATCACCTTGGCTCTCCACTTTTGCGACCTGGTGCACATTGCAGGCTTTGGGTACCCTGACTCAGCCAACAAGAAGCAAACCATCCACTACTACGAGCAGATCACACTCAAGTCCATGGCTGTAAGTGTCCCCCTACTGTGCCTGTCCCACCCTGACCCTGGGTACAGCTCTGTTTTCACCCCCTCCTGCTGTCCTGCAGGCCTCGGAGCACAACATCTCACATGAGGCGGTGGCCATCAAGCGCATGCTGGAGCTGGGCCTGGTCAAGAACCTCACCTACTTCTGAGGGCAGTGGGGCTGCGCAGGGACACGTCCCCACCTCGGAGCCCGCGGTGGTCCTGGAGCAGCCGGTGTCACCGTGCCCCCCACCGTGCTGGTGGCAGTGTGGGGGCCATGCCGGCTTGCTGGCCCCGGGGGCGCAGGGAGCCCCTCAACGGGGACTTTTCGTATGGAAACACTGAAACTAGTGAGGACTTGGGAGGGGTTCTGGGGAGGATGGAGGGGGCCTCCCCCCAGCAGGTCTGGGGGGCACGGCAGGGTGCACTGGAGCCCCCCTCTTCCCTTGGACACTCTTGCATTTGGGATGAGGAGCTTGAAGAGGGGTTGATGTGGGGGTCCTGGGGGAGTCCCCTGTGGGAGGGAGGCTGAGTTGCAGCCTCCTCCCAGCTGGGCACCCCAAATATTTAATTCCTCCCTTCTCCCCCCCTCCTTTTTTTATTTTCTTTTTACATGTTGGCCCAGCCCCATGCCTTAGTGCTGGTGTGGGGGGCTCAGCCCTGCAGCACCCCAGGGTGGCCCATGGGTGGGTGTGGGGGTGACACGGTGGTGCAGATTAATTTAATTAATTTAAAAGATTATTTATCATGGGGCCTCCCCCCTCTATGGCCTCGTGCAGGGGGGGGCTTTCGGCTCTGGGGGTGCTGGGGGGGCTCCCCCCTCCCCAAAGGTGCCTTTTGTCCCACCATGGGCGCCTTGCTTACATGGGATCCTGCATCCCCCCAGGATTTGGGGAAGGGGGGCCCTGGGACCCATGGACCTTGGGGTGTTGGGGGGCTCCTGCTG
The DNA here is from genome assembly GCA_016647715.1 of Pavo muticus. NCBI lineage: Eukaryota > Metazoa > Chordata > Aves > Galliformes > Phasianidae > Pavo > Pavo muticus. Next base: position 2,220,673 of record JACDJE010000072.1, on the reverse strand, counting down.
GCACCCAATAAAGGTCCTGGTATGTCTGGGCTGGGTGTTCCGTGCTGCGGCTGGAGTGGGGGTGAGGGAGTGACTGAGACCCCACTCTTGCCCTGCTGTGTGATTGTGTCCCCTTGTCCTCAGGCGTCCCTGTGCCCTGTCCCAGTATCCCTGTGTTCATGTCCCCAGGCACCTGTCCATGTGTCCCTGTGCATATGCTATGTCTCCAAGTCCCCAAGCCTAGTGTCCCCCCAGGCGTGTCCCTCTGCCCTGAGCTCCCGCCCCCATGACTCCAGGCACTGTCCCTATAACCACGTCACTGTGTCCTCGTGTTCCATGTTCTTGCCTCCGTGTCCCTGTGTGTGTCCCCAGGTGTACCCGTCCCCTTGTGCTCTGTGTCCCAGTGCCCATGTCCCCTCCCTACCTGCTGGGTCCTTACCTGCTGTGTCCCCAACACGTTGTCCTGGCTCCTGTGTCACCAGTGGCAGTGCCCTGGCTGTGGCCATCCCCGTGCCTCAGTTTCCCATCCATTGGGCATCCCCTGAGCCCACCTTCCCCACGGCCCCACCACCAAGCTCCCATTGGGGTCACACAAGATAAGTGACCCAATAGACGCTGCCATCGCAGTCTTCATCGCGGCGAGGCCATCAGCCCAGGCATGCCACGAGAAACACCTCTTGTATTGCCCGCCATACAGCGCGGTGAGGCCCTTCCCGGGGCACTCGGGGGGTCCCCGTCCCCGCTGGCGTGTTCCCCCCACCCCAAATCCCACACGACGGGACCCCCCAAAACGGACTCTATAATTATGGACACCGAACACCAAGAAGGAAGGAAAGGAGCTGGGTGGGGGCAAGTGGAGCGGTGGGGTGGGCACGGGGACGGCGGTGTCCCCAGGCCCTGTGTCCTCAGCGGGGTTGTGCTCAGCTCCATTGCCCCACTCTTGGGTCCTGATTCCAGCACCACCGTCCCAGCGGAGGGTCCACAGCCCCATGGGGACCGCATCGTCCCCCGCGGTTCAAACGTGCGTCTGCATCCGCCTCTGCAGGGGCCGGCTGGGGTCCGAATTTTGGGACGAAGACTGGGAATGGTGGGAGGAGGAGGCGGAGGCTTTGCTGGCCTTGTCGAACTGCACGTAGCCGTCCTGCTTGCCGCTGCTGCTGATGCTGCTGTCGCACTGCGTGTCGAGGAAGGAGCTGCTGTCGCTCATGGAGCCGCGCTGGAACTCGCGCTCGCACAGCTCGATGGAGCTGCTGCCCATGCCCAGCACGAAGCGCTGGCTGTAGTCGTAGAGGCGGCTCTGCCCGCTCAGCGTGCTGTAGATGTTGGTGAAGGACATGCCCGTGGGCACGCGCTGCTTGCCGGTCGGCCGCAGGTCCGCGGGGCAGCCCGACAGCGAGATGGTGGGCGTGGAGTGGTGCTCCTTGAAGGTGTTGACGCTGTAGTAGCCATTGGTGGGGTCCTGTGGGCGGGTGGGGGCTATTGGTGGGGTCACCCCAAGCCCCTTCTATCTCACTGGGGCACCCCATGCTACCCAACCCGCACCCCAACACCATAGGTTCCCCAGAAGGGAGCAGACGGCAGTGCTGGTGGTAACCCAGCATCCCACCCAGCACAGGGACAGGGTGGCACAGGAGGCGGCTCCAGGGCAGGCAGCCTGGAGGGGACGTGGGGGGGTGGTCGTGTCCCAGGGCTCACCTTTAGGTTTTGGAACTCCTTCTCCTCCTCCTTGAGCACCTCGAGCTGCTTCAGCACCGAGTCCTGCTGGAACTCACCCCGGTCCATCTGGGGAAGGAGCGGGCAGATGTCAGCACCCTGAGTGCCTGCGTTGGTCCCTCTGCTCTGGACTGGGGGGGCTCAGCCACAGATGTGGCTGCAAAGCACCCCGATCCCCGTCCTGAGAAACCCCCCCTCTCATTTTTCTTTATATTTTTTTTTCCTCTTTTTCTGCATTTTCATCCTTTCCTCCCAGGATATGGGAGGCTGCTCAACAACTTTCCAAAAAACAAAACAAAACAAAAAACCCCAGCTGGCTTTTGGCACAGACACAGTGCTGTAATTAACGTGAAAGCCTTGATTGCTTTTTTTCTTAATCCCCAACTTTGGCTCCTCTCAGAAGATGTCGGTCCCGGAGGGTTCTGCTCCGCGCTGACGTGGGCTGTGCTGCACCGGGGATCCTGCGCCTCTCCGCCTCATTACTTCCTCTTTTGAAGGCTGACCACAATTGGAGGCAAGGTACGCATTAATTACACGCTGCCTTTAATTACCCTTCCTCCAGAAAGGTGGGGCTGTGCAGGCTGGCTAATTACCGGCCAATTTCTCTGCTGCCTTTTATCTCAGCTTGCATCGATCGTGCAGCTCCGGCCACTGGCGTTTGGGCGCGGAGCCGCAGTGCTGTGCTCCAGGGGGCTCACTCTCCTGGTTTTACTTTTTTCCCCTTTTTAAAAAGGTAAGTGGTTGTGGAAATGTACCCTCCAGCACTTTCTGTTCATCTTCTGAAAGCCTTTGATGCAGCTATTAAATGCAATAAATTAAAGTACCTGAGTTTTGCTTGGAAGAAAGAATGCCCGTGAGAGGCGCTGACGGAATGGGAGCAGCCCATCCAGAGCTGCTGTGCCTGCAGCACCCGGCCCAGGGACAGCCCAAAGGCTTTCCCAGGGAGAATCTGATCCTGCCCACGTCTGGAGGTGCAGAGGACCTGGCGTGGGACAGTGGTGTGGCCCCAGAAGATGAGCCCAGTGGCACCTTGTGATTCCAAAGCCCATCACAGAGTCATAGTTGTTAAGGTTGGAAAAGACCACCGCGTCCCCCCTGGGTGAGCAGCGTTCCCCATCCCAAGGCTGGGATCTCTCACTGCCCTCACCCTCTTCCCCTTCCCTCTGGGCTGCAGGTTGCAGTGGGATGCACTACAGAACAGAATCATAGAATTGGAGGTTGGAAAAGACCTCTGAGATCCTCCAGTCCAACCATCCACCCACCACCAGCATTTCCCACTAACCCACATCTCTCCGTACCGCATCCAAACGGTTCTGCAGCACCTCCAGGGCAATGGACCCCACCCCTCCCTGTTATCCAACCTGCATCTCCCCTGGCACAACTTGAGGCCACAACCCACACTGCAGGTTGCAGTGGGATGCTCTGTGGCTATGGGCTGCCACCTCGCATCCCTGCTGTGCTGTGCCTCAGTTTCCCCTGCTGCAAAGCTGCCCCATTGCAGAGCATCACCCCGGGTTTTCTACACCGCTTCCTAAAGCACTGAGGGGACTCCTCAAGGTTGTGCACGGCACAGAAATAGTGCCTACTTATTAACAGTGCTCCCTAATCCGCCACGTGCCGAGCGCTCCACAAAACGGCACCGCTTTCATCTGGGCTGGCCGATCCCACGGAGCGGATATTACATTCTTTGGGTTCGTTACAGGAGACAAAAGGGTTTTAATGGGGACTCCCTGCAGCGCGGCTGTGGGTGTGCCGATGTGATTGCATGGCACTGCACGCTGCAGTGGATGCTCCGTTTGCTTTTTGGCCTCTTTGGGCGGGCAGCCTTCCCTCCACCCATAGCATCAGGAGACTGTGCTGAGATAACGTGAACATACGCAAATCAGCCAGCATGACGTGTCTCCTAAGGTGTTAATGAATTTACAGATGCATGAATAATTATGTGCGAGAAGCACAGAGCCGTGCAGGTCACAGATGGCTGCAGAACAGCCAGCACAAGTGTGATTCTCAGGGAAAAGAAAGGGGGAAAGAGAAAGCCGTGGGTTAGTGGGCATGGTGGGGGTGGACTCGATGATCTCAGAGGTCTTCTCCAGCCCTCATGACTCTGTGATCCCATGATTTGTTCAGCTCGTGTTTGTCACCTACCACACAACCCAGCAAGCACCAGTGAAGGCAGCTGGCTGCCGGAGCAGCCGGGCTCACCCCCCATCACCTCCAGCTCATCCGTTCCCTGCCGCTTCCCCAGGCAAACCGCCATCTGCACGCACTGCTTTGGCACTTACTGACATCTCCAGCACGGTGAGGGGCTCACACTGAGGGGAAGAAAGTAAGTCCTTACCATCAGCTGCTTGATGGTGGGGTGCTCCTCTGTCTCCCTGCCTGAGGATGGCTCCTTGTGCACGATCTCCACGCGGATGTCATTCTTGGCAGAAACCACTCCTTTCAGATCTGGGCAGAGAGGGAGAAGAGCTCAGCTCCAGGCAACCACACAACCCCAGGGCCCACCCTGACCCAGCCCGGCAGGCAGAGCTGCGCCCAGAAGGTCCCCTCCAGCCGTGGGGTGCAGCTACAGAAGGGAAAGGCCAAGTGACGGACGGAGCGCAGGCAGCGCTTTGGGCGCGAGGAGCAACGCAGCCCCGCTGTCACGCAGCTGCCCTGAAGGTGTCAGGCATGCTTTGAAGAAGTTCTTTTTGAAAAACGAGGCGAGCAGCAGGAGGAGAAACAGCAGCACGGATCCGAGGTGAAAACGGGGGATGGATGTGAATCGGAGACCCGAGCAGCCCTCAGCTCAGTGCTCTGAGGCTCCGTCCTGGGCTCAGCCCGTCTTCTCCCTTCAGCATCGCTCTGCCCACAGCCGGCTGCCCCACGCCTCAGGGTTGTGCTGAGAGGCCCCTATTGCTTTCTTGTGCCTTTGTTTTTGGCTGGGATGATGCTCCTGGTGCAGGAGCCTCTGTATTTAATCACAGGGAAAAGCTAATTACTGTCTTGTGCGTCCTCCCCCAGGAGTGCTCCCTTAAATAACACTGGGCCATTACGTCACCAACGGTACAACACCAGATGTGCCATAAAGCCTTTTTTCCCTTTCTTTTCCAGAAAACAAACGGCCTCCAGCCTCCGTCCTGCTGCGTCCTCAGCAGGAGATGCCACCCCAGAGTTACGGTCGGTCGCTGCGTCCCTCCCGCGGGGATGCTCTGTTTGCAGGCTGCTGTTTAACTGATACCACAGAGCTCTGAAATTTGTCCTGAGAGAGGAATTTGCAGCAGCCAGGTGCAAAACGAGTCCTCACCACATAGAAGCACTCTGCTGTCTCTGTACCTCTGATCTCACCGCGATGGAATCGATGCCAATACGATGCCCCAGGTGCCGGGGCATTCTGATAGAGGGGTGGAAGAGGAGAGGATGGCAAAGGAGGGAAACCCGCATCGCTCTCTGCGCCTCGATGGGAGCATGGTTGGCCTTTGCATGCGGCCGTTTGCGCTCGCCCTGCACTTACTTCGCTGGGAGCGGGCGCAGCAGAAGGCGACGATTGTGGCCATCAGCACCAGGAATGCCACGCCAGCCCCCACGGCCACCCCGATGATCACCGCCATCGGCACCGACTCTGCAAGAGGAAGGAGAGCACAGATGAGCGGGGCTGAAGGCAACGGGCGGCTCTCCCCAGCTCAGGATCCCTCCCAGCCATCGGCTCGGTGATGGGGAGGGATTGGGGTCCTTTCCCGCTCCCCTTGCAGCACCACGTCCCTATGGGTGGTGAGAGCCCGGGGAGTGCAGTGCGCAGCTCTGCCACGCGCTGCAGCTGGGGCAGCGCTGACCTCTCTGTGCCTCAGTTTCCCCTGTGTGCAGGGAGCCAAGGAGTCAGTTTCTTCCAATGGGGCCACGTTGTTTATCGGATGAATGGCTGCCTCTCAAGTGCTGTGGGTGCAAAGTGCAAAAGAAGACAGCCTGGTGATATTGCCAAGAAAGAGAAATGGTATCAGAGCTGGCTGGGAGAGAGGTTGCACGGAGGGATGGAGATGGGCACCAGCACCATGGGCAGAGGTGAGAGCTGCGGGTGTAAGATACCTGGGGACAGCTTAACACAACAGCCATCAGCCCACCTCTGCCTTTGTCACCACAGGTCTCCTGCCCAATCCTCAGGGTCACTGCAGCTGGGAGGGATGGGGTGGCTGTGATGGGGTGAGCAGGGCCCCCATCCTGCACCTGGGGGGCTCACCGCCTCCTGCCATGTAACTACAGCCAGGCTCCCTGTAGTTCTAAGCACCCCCTTCTAAGCCCAGAGAGAAAAACTGTTTCCTGGAGCGATCAGATGGGGGGATAAATGTGTGCCCTGCACGATTCCCCACAGATCACACCCATGGCAAAGCCAAGGGCTGTCAGCCAGTTGCTGCTCCCGCTTGGCAGCGAGACCAGAGCACCCCCCTGAGGCAGGAGAGGAGTGGGAAGGATGCTGTGCCACAGGGACAAAGCAGAGCCTGGTGCCCGATGGGTGGCAGCTGGGTGACAAGGGAGCGTTTCTCATCACCCTTCAGGTGGAGCTCATTTTTCTGCACAGAAATGGGAGAAATGAGTTTGTCTGGGGCAGCACCACTGGAAAGGACACCACTCATTCTGCTGGGCTGCACATACACCTCTTTTTGACCAAGAATTCCATCCTTCCCTTAAGACCTCAGGACCCCCAAGGTGTAACCCCGTCCCAGGACCTGTGGGGTGACACAACCCTGTGCTGCTCAAGCTGAGGCTCCACTCACACTATAAAGAGCCTTTCAGCACAAGGCTTATGCTGACACTTTTCACTTTCTGGCTCTCCTGCCTCTCCCTAGCTGTGCCACCTGTCCCTTGAGCCAGGCCATCGGTGACATGACACACATGGCACTGTTCTGCTCCTCCATGAGCACTCAGTGCTGAGGGTTTCCCAAGCAAACAGACAAGGAAGTGAATGCCCTGCTGCAAACTGCCCCAGCAGCATCCAGCTGAACTGCAGCAAGGTGCTGGCACTTCTCCAGGTGACCTGATGCCAAAGGCAGTGACTCATTGTGGGACTTTTGGAGGCGTTCGGCTCCCTGGGAGATATGGACCAGAAGGGTGAGGAGGGAGAGGTGAGGGGGCAGCTCAGTGTGGCCGTCCCCTTGCTGCAGGTGGCGGCTGTGCGTTATCACCCCCTGCAGTGGGGCTGTGCTGGGGCACAGAGAGGCAGGGCTGCTTGCCATGGAGCGGAGCGGGACCGGAGCCCCCGGCTCCCCATCCCCTGCCCTGCGCTGCCCTACAGCCCCGCCGGCTCCTCAGGCGTGGTGACGGCTGGGGCCAATTCGTATTCACCGTCAGCTCAGCATTTCCGTACCTGCTTGCATACCAGCTCCTGATTTCATTTCCGTACCTGTTTGAAAATAAAGCAAGTGTCCACAGCCGTGCACAGCCCAGGCGCCCACATCAGCCTTCGGAGCACCTCCTGCTCCCAGCGCACGGCCCCATGGAGAGGGTGGCCACCCCACGGCGTCCCCCTGCCCGCTGCAGGGATGTCCCTGAGTGGGGACCCCCGGCCAACACCGAGTGCTCCTGCCGGCTGGCAGCCGACCCAGAGAAACCGCTGGCTGTGTTTGTGTTGGAAGAAGCCCAAGGCTAATTTTAAGGGGTTCATTTAGCTCTGATTTAATCTGGACGGCAGCCTTGTCTATAAATCACGGCTTAATGAGAGCAATCCACCTGCCTGCCCTGGCATTTAATAAAATAGAAGAGGACTGGAGGCCCTCCAGGAGCTGAGCGAGCCGCCCGGAGCCACATCCCTCCCTTGCCATGGAGAGCCCCCGGCCACCCTGAGACCCCCTGAGGGCTGTGGTCAGGAAGGAGCAGCCGCTCCCGTTTCCTGTGACTATAAATGCTGCTGCAGGTGGGTGGGCATCACCTCACACTGTGGGTTGGGGAGCGCAGGGCTGGCCCATGCCTTCTGTCTCCAGTAAGAGAGGCAAAGTGGGGCTTTCCCCACCTCCTGCCCCTCTGCCAGGAGTCGGGACCCTCAGGGTGCGTCTCCTCCATCCTTCCTCTCAGACATCCCAACAGCATTATGGAGCACCTGCTGACCCCGCAGCCCCGCGCCGGCAGTGCCCACCTTGCTCCTTGAGCCGGATGATCTCCGTGTCGGAGCCGAAGCTGTTCCACGCGGTGCAGTTGTAAATGGTTTGGAAATCGGCGCGGACGATGTTGCTGATGGTCAGCGTGGAAATGACCCCCTCGTCCGTGCTGACCGTCTCCACCGTGTAGCGCCCCGAGGTCCCGGACTCCAGGACGTTCTCCTTCCAGGACCAAGCCTGCCAAGCAACAGTGGGGTCAGTCCGAGGCGAGTGCTTTGCCCACCTGTCGGGCTCCCCATGGCGTGGCCAAACCCCATGGCTCACTGCTCTGGGTGCTACTCACAATGCGGTCGGGCGGAGGGGTGCTGCGGATGAAGCACTTGATTTGCCCCTTCTGGCCGTGCAGGGCGTGCTGCGTCTGCGTGCTGGAGATGATGGGTGGCCCTGCAGGAGAGAGGAGAGGGATTGGAGACAACAGGAGGAAGCAAGTCACACCTGGCTGAGGCTGGCACTGCCACTTGGATGCAGGGGATCCAATGGCAAACCGGGACCTCAACTCCAATAAACATCACTATTGACTGGCACCAGCTGCTGCCCTCTCCATGCCTTGAAGCTCGGAAGGGAATGCCTGGTGCGTAATTCAGGAGATGCAACCCAAGGGCTCCAGACCCTTCCCACGTGGGAAATTCAGCCTCAGGAACCAAGGATCAGAAAAGGGAAAAATCAACCAGCACCTTCACTGCACCCCGCAGTCACCACAAAAAACCACACCTGCTTTCTTTAACGCTCTGCAGGCAGACGTGCTCTGTTGCTATGGGGTCTTTGTGTGCAATGTTGGATGCTGAGAGCACAGGGATGTGGGGTGCTCAGCCCCACGGAAATGTCCCTGTCCTCCTTCATGGAAGAACCTTAAGAGGAAAGCGGTCAGAGATGGGAGCGTGGCCTGGAGGCTTTCACCCCAAGGGAGCAGCAGCAGAACTGAATCCTAATTGCTCTTTATTAGACTCTTAATTACAGCAGATTTACATTTCTATGAGTGGCTTGCTGCTGGCAGAAAAGAGAAGGGATGCAGGCAGGAAGGCGAGGGGCAGCACTGCTGGTTCTCACCATGTCACAGCCCAGCTGTTCTGGATGCTGGCTCCGGGTTGTGGCTTGTGTTTTTCAGGAATTCATTAGGCTCATTGGAAAACGCAGCCTTGCCATCACACCTACCTGCAGGCAGGGGTTGGAGCAGTGCTGGCCATGTGCAAACATGCTGCAGGGCTGAACTCTCCCCTTTGGTGCATCCAGTTGCCCGCTGACATTGTCTCTTCTGCACCAAAGTTTCTCCCTCCCTAAACAACCTCTGCAGCAGTGCAGCCATATCCTTCCTTTGCAGTGATGCTATGAGGAAACCAGAGGCCGGCAATGCCACATTTCCTTCATCCAAGGGAAAGGGGCACAATGACTGCCCACCAAATCCAGGTGCTAAGCCTGCTGGCTCGCAGACTGCCTTCATTTGCCCTCAGGCCGTGATTTCTGCAGTGGGGATGGAGCTGGCTTCAAACGTGGTCTGGACACTCACTGCACCTTGCACATCTGGAAGCATCTGCACATCCAAGCTGCACATCTGGAAGCACCACAGACGGGCAGCGCCTGCAGCGATGGGTAACAGCAGATATGGCTGAAGCAGAAGGTCAGGACTTGTTTTCCATAGTTTGGGTGTAATGGTCATCACTGCGTGATACTGGAAACTTTTCTGCCTCTTTTAATATATAAAAAAGACATTCTGTTGTTGCTTTCTGCCCGGTCTTCTCCAAGGTGTTCTTTTCAGCACGTTCCCAAGGTGAGCGTTCTCCTCCTTCCACTCCTGGAAGCTCTGAAGGGACTGGGCTGAATCCCACAGGACATCCCAAGTTGGATGGGACCATAAGGATCGCCGAGTCCAACTCCGGGCTCCACACAGAACCACCCAAAAGTCCAGAGAGTTCGGTTTATCCTTTTCTGTGCCAAGAGGTTAACAGGTCCCTTGAGGCTTTGGCTGTTCAGGGGGACAATAACAGGGCCCAGTCCAGCTTTGCCATACACTGAGGGTGGCACAGGAGAGACGGTCCCATCTCCTCAGCTCGCTCAGCATGTGTAGATGATGCCACTGGTGGGCAATGAACCCAAAGCCAATGGCACGCAGAGTGGCAACGGGGTTTGCAGGCCCAAATTAATGAAAAAAAGCCATCTTCTCTCTATTTCAACAGTTGCATGTTAGTTACAAATTCTGGAGGCGCGCCAAGACTGGGTGACACCAGAGAAAAATGGCTTAATAATCATAAAAAGGATCATTTTCCCCAAGGAGAGTGGATTTTAAATGGCACAAGTGCCAACGGCTTTGGGTTTTATTATTGCTCGAGGAGTTCAGAGTCGAAGGCTTATCATCATGATAATAGCAGATGACTAAAGACCATTTGTGAGACGAACATGCCTGGGAATAATAGTGCAGAGCTGCAGCCTCGTCGCATTCGAGGACGGTGTTTGATTCTCCACCAGGCTCAGGCTCCCTATGAGAGCTGCCGGTCCACGGCTCGGCGTTGAGACAGCCCAGAAGCAAGAGAAAGGCTTTCAACAACGTTGCTATGGATATAAATGATGGAGCTATTGGTTGTGGTTATTTTTAGTGCACTGGTGCCAATTTAGTTGCTCTGTCCTGGAGGCTCACATAAAGAAGGCAGCTTGCTGGCTGGGGAGCATGGCAGGATGGCCCCAACCTCTCCATCCTGCTCGGGTTCATGCACACCAAACCATCCTGGTGGAAGCATGGCTTGATCCTGCAAAGCCCTGGGTTGGCTTGTGCGTGGCCAGGAGGGTGCTGTGCACACGTGGGGGCTATAAATCAGGCTACCGCTGATTTATTATGGCCCCAATGGCTCCTTGCTGCCTTCTTGCCTCTCTTGCTTTGGCCCTGCCAAATGCTGCTCATTTGCATAATCCTCCTGCCCACTAACGAGGCTCTGAATCATATCTGCAGCCTCCCAGGCTGGTGGCCTCGTGCCCTGGTTTGGAGGGCAGGCAGGGCCTGTGCTGCTGAGGCTGATCTGGGGGGGATGGGACACTGGGCACAGGCTGCGGTGCATGGACGCACCTCCAGCAGTGTCCCCACTTGGGCTGGGACTCACCCAAGACGTTTGGTGCCACTTGCCCGAATCGCTGACCTCACTGTGACAAAGCCTAGCCTATGGAGAGAGGCACCTGGTGATCTCGAGACAACTGAATTACCCTCTGGATTTAAAATCACTTGAAAATACGAAATGTTCGACTTCCCCTCTCAGTCGGCAGTGGAAAAAGCATTCAGAAGAATTCATGAGCTGCATCAGACACACCGTGCCGTGCCTGCAGGAGATGCTCCCTGGGATGGTCCACGCAGCACCAGCAGTGTCCATCGCAGCACTGCCCTGGTGCTGTGCCGGGCACGGAATGCAGCTGCTCAGCTCTGTCTCGAGGCTTCCCTGTGCCGCTGAGCGCATGGGAGGCGTTGGGAAAGGAGCGGGTTCTTTGTTTGGGTTAATTTGTTGCTTTGTTTTCTGCAAGATACTTTAATTGTAATTAAAACCCAGCAGCCGGCGGGGAAGGAGCATGCAGGCGTTGCGGAGCGGAGCGCAAGCAGAGGCAGTGGTTGGGTTTTGCCCCCCGCTGTGTTGCCCTCGGCTCCCCTCGCTGGTGTTATCTGCATTCAAAATTAAAGCTGTGCTGCTTTCCCTGCTCATTTTCTTCTCTTTCTGACAGCGAGTGGGGACTGAAGCCTGCCAGTTTGTCACGCAGGTGAGAGACGATGCAAAATTCATCCCCTGCTTATACTGTGCAGCCTGCCCTGCTTCCTCCCTTCGCACAAGGCACATTCAGGCAGCAATTCACCACTGGGTGCCACGGGTCCTGGCCAGGTGGCCCTCACCCTGCAGGGCGCTGCCCAGCTCCCATCTGGGTAGGGGGCACATCCTGGGGGCTCAGGGCTCTGCCTGCTCCCCCAGGTGCTGATTAGGCTGCCGGTCTCAGAGCCAGGCTCGATTCTCAGCTCTCAAGCTGTACAACACAGACAACAGAGCTCTCTGACCTTGCGAGGGTTTTGCAAGATAAATCTATTAAAGATTTAAAACGCCAACTCCCAGCTACTCAAAAAGCCCCTGCTGATAATACAGAACCAAGTAGGCCTTAGATAACGCCGATATTTTTTTGCTTAACCCATGACTCTCCGAGGAAATGAACGCAAAGCCCAAAGTGCTCACAGGGTGGGAGCATCCCCGATCCCACCCAGGCATCCCAAAGCGAATATCCAACGGCATCACTCCAACTGCAGCACCACGAACGGTCATGGAATCAGAGAATCATTAAGGTTGGAAAAGACCACTCAGATCATCACATCCAACCACCCCCAGCCCACCAGCACGGCAAAGACACACCAGGACGGGATAGCAAAGGGAAGCCATTGGTACCGTTGACAGTGAGCGTCACCTCGCGCTCCCCCGCGCCCACCCGCGGCACCACGGCACGGCACACGTATTTCCCAGCATCCTCCTGGCGGACAGACTTGAGCGTCAGCTTGTTCTCATTGCTCAGGACCTGGAAGAGAGGAGGGGGCTGCTCTCAGGGTGGGCGATGGGAAGTTGAGCAGGAGAGCTGGCGACCCCCAGGGCTCTGGATGGCCGGGGGAAGCTCAGCTGCCTTTGGCAAGCTGCACCCTGGGCAGCAGCAGCCTGCCCTCCTGCCCTGGCTGTGCAATTAACAGCTTCGGGATATCTTGATATGTGCTGATCTGGCTGAAGCTGTCAGCATAATGCCAGCACTGGGGGCATGCAAACAACGTGGCTTTTGAGCAGTGTTTCCAATTACCCATGCTGGAAATGCACACCCTGGGGCTAATTCCTCTTTGTTAACCTCACCTCTCTCCCAAGACTTTGCATGTTGCAGACCCCCACCCTTCCTTCCTTCTCAAAATGCTGCACACTGCCCACGGCCAAGGGCTGAGCTGGAGCTGCCCAGAGGCCCCAAGCCAGCAGAATTGGCCAAATGGAAGCTGAGAAAGCAGCTCTGTGTGCTGATACGTGAGGGTAAGCAGAGCGCTGGAGCGTGGCTGGGGCTGTGCAGCGAGGGTCAGGAAGCCCCCATGCAAGGCTCCCTGCACTGCTCTGTAAGCTTTGAGAAAAGGGAAAGCAGCTTTGTGGTGTGAAAGCACCGCCTGTGTGCAAATCACAGTGATAACCAAGAGAAACAACAGCTGCCACTGTGGGATGGGAAGCCAGTGGGGATTACAGACCCAGTGGGATTCCTCGGCTGCCTCAAGCTCCCCGCTTGCCCAAGGCTGTGATTGCATACCAGGGGACGGCTTGTCCGAGACTGTGATGGATTGGGAAAAACACCCCAGCAATGAAGGCAGTGATTTCCCCATGCATGTGCCCAGTGATTGCCTCACAGGGTCACAGAATCACGGAACATCACAAGCTGGAAGGGCCCCATGAGGATTATCGAGTTCAGCTCCTGGCTCTACACAGAGCCACCCAAAATCAGACTGTGTGTCTGAGAGCACTGCCTGATTTCACCAAAGCAGGGGGGATCCATGCAGAGCCTCACGTCCCACCACCCTGCAGCGACCCTTACCACGCCTGAGCCCCGCTTCATCCAGACGATGGTGAGGGAGGGGTTCCCGGTCCAGGCGCAGTTGAAGACGGCATCGGAGCCCAGGTCAACGAGCAGCGACTGCGGTTCTGTCGCCATCCGGGGCCCAACTGCATAGAGCAGAGCAGCATTACCCCACCAGGACCCCCAAAGCAGCGCAGTCACTGTGCCAGAAGGAGCAGCAGACCCATTGGTGTCGGGGTACCAAAGGGACAGAGCCATATGGGACCGCCAACCCATGGCACCCTACAACCCCAAAGACCCCAGGAAGCCTCCAGCAGGGCTGTGTGAGGCAGGAGGAGACCATGGCCCCAAGCATGGTGTGAGAGCCCAACAAATCCTGCTCAGGGAAGGTGATGCCCCCCCAGCTGTGACCAGCAGCTCTGGCAGATTACTCACAGTAGACATCCACGGTCCTGCTGATGTTGGTGCTGCCCAGCGCGTTGGTGACCTCGCAGGAGACGGGCTCAAAGAAGAAGGTGTGGTCCACGATGGTCTCATAGAAGTCACCGGATGCTTCCTTTATCACCTGGCCTTTCTTCGCCCACCTGCAGGACAAGGAAGCAGAGTGGCATTGCACTGCTTTCCATTAGCCAGTGACAGCAGGGAAGGGATGAGGACAGTCTGTGCTGATAAGGATGCCCCTCCCCTGCCAACCAACACTGCTGGCATTCCCACCCCAAAAGCACTATAAACCTTTTCAGCTTTGTCCTGCTTTCACCCCCTTTCCCCTTTTCTTCTTTCTATTTTTTTTTTCCCTCCAGTGAAAAAGAACTCCATCCCTTGAAGGCAGCTGAAATAACATCACCCTGGAAAGCCAAGCTGGCATTTGCAGCTCTACAACTTGCAAATTGTCTCGGAGAACAAGCTGTCAACTCAGCACTTGAATTAAGCTGCTGTTTGCCAAACAATGAGCAAATGTGACCTAACGGGGCACCATCTGGCAACCTGCCACTCCGGAGCGGGTGGAGAGAACGGGAGATGCTGTCATGCAGTGCGAAACCCCATCCGCTCCTGGGAGGAAGGGAAAGAGAGTGGGGGAAATCTAATAAACCTCCACAAAAGAGTGGTGGGGGCATTAGAAAGGAGAGGATTTCCCCGAGGAATTGCTGATGTTGTGCTGAGGCGGCTCTCCTGTGGTGGGATGACTGGGGACAGGGGATGTGCTGGGCAGAGGAGGACAGGCAGACAAATCCTGAAGGCCCACGAGTGTGAACCTAATGGGACGAGGACGGGAGAGCTGTGAGGCATCGCCCTGCAGCCAACAACACGAGCGGTTCAGAAGGGAGGTATTAGCAGCACAGATGGGAGCTGGTTTGTATGCACTTATCTGCTCTCTCTTCTCATTTATCTTCACACCTCTAATGGATGCTGACTGGCCGCTCCAGCTTCCCCACTCTGCCTTCCTCCCTGGATTCCCCCTTCATTAATTAATCAGGAGACGCTGCTCGGATTTTTAGGGCTGTGATTGACGAGGGAAGCTCCAGGCATGGGAAAATCAGCACAAGTGACACCTTCCAGTCACTGCAACAAAGGTAAATCGCATTTGGGTGCTGCCTTCCTCCTTCCAGATGTAATGAAACCGAAGCTTTGCTGCTCTCCTTGATGACTCTGTCCCCATCCAGGTTCACTTCCAGACTCCGCAGCCCACTTGCTGCGTGCACCAGATGGACAAAGCCATTTCCTGGAGTCATTAAGGTTGGAGAAGACCACCGAGATCACCTCAGATCATCATTTCCTTGCAGTGACGGCACAGGATGTTGCTGGCGCCCACTGACCACGCACAGCACCGTGTTTTGCAGCAGCCCGGCCTGTGGGGGGCAGGGAGCACATTTCCAGAGGATAGAAGTTCTGCGGCTCAGCAGCAGCCCAGGAAAACACAAGCGAAGCAACCTCACACAGTGCTTTATGCGCGTGTTCAAAACCCATCGCTTCTGCAGAACTGGCTTTGCCGAGCGCAGAGATGTGTCACAAACAGCAATTTTTCGTGCTTCAGCAGAGATCAAGGTTCTTGCTCCAGTTTTCCAAGGCTTAACACTGCTAAATCAATGTGGCTGAACAAGCTGTATGGATCTTTTATAATGTCAAATCAGTTTTTAATAACGATGGCTGATAACCCTCCTGTAAAGCTCCTCATGATGTGCTCGCAGACAGCCAGAAGGCAAATTCCTCCTGGTTTTAACAAGGCCGTAACGTGCCTTGCTCACCTATTAACCTCTCAGTAATTATTTACAAGTAGAATGTAAATAAAACGCAGCCAAGAAGATGCAGAGGATGTGCAGGTCCTGCCCGGGGCCATCAGCTCAGTGTGTCTGCATCTCAGCACCCTGCCCACATCCTCCAAACCACCCACAGGATGCAGGGGGGGCCCGTTTTGTTGCTCTCTCCCCTTGCAGGTCAGTGCAGCCTACAGGGCAGAGCTCGTTGGCTTTGATCTGGGGAGCCCAGCCTGCAATTTCCACCTCTGCTACCTCTTTATTAAGTTGTGCTGGCGAGCTTGGCTCAAAGCCTCGAAGGGGATTTTCCTGCTTGATCTTCACCTGCCATGAAACCACAGGTTTGGCTGTTTGCTCCCCTTCCAGCTGCACTGGGATGCTGATCTGGGGCCCAGACCTTCACCCCATCCTTTCTTTCATCCCCTCATAATGTCTTCCCAACGTCTCCTCACCCTGCAGCTTCCAGCCCTTCTCCTACCACCATTTGGAGCTTCCTCCATTCATAGCATTATCCTGAAGGCATTTACACACAGCCAAGGTGCCTCCATGGGTCTGTGCCAAATACATACATTTACCTCCGGGTCCGTTCCAAACCAGTCCATTCCATGACTCTATGACCATCTGATGCATTTCCATCATTTTCTGCCGCCTCTCTCCCCCAAAGCAGAACATGCAGCACATCTGGGTGTGGGTGATGAGTTCCATTTGGTGTTCCTGAGCTCTCTGCAGCTCCATGGGGATATCGTTTCTTCGGGGGCAGCACCAAATGCCCTCAGTTCAGCATCTCCTGCATCTACCCCAGTGATGGGGAAAAGCCGAGTTCAAAATGGAGATTTTGATGCAAGCTTCAGGAGCCTGTTCTTCCTCCCATGAGACTTCACCCACTTCTGCTGGGCTCACACGGCCTGCAGTGCGCTGCAGGAGGGCACTGTGTGCCCATAGCACAGCGGGGTGCAGCGGAGCAGCGCCAGCGCGCACTTCATCCGGCTGAGCTCACCGCATCAAATAAATTCCTCTGTCTGCAGCAAGAGGACTTGTAATTCCTCAGCAAATGGCATGTGAGAACAAGCTGTTTAGGGGAATTTGTAGCCCTGTCATGTAACAGCCCTCCCAAGTGACACCACACTGGTTCGGTGCCGCCTGGATGAGTGAGGTGTGAATGTGCAAGCCTGCTCGCCTGGTGCTGCAGCTGCTTTCCTTCTCTCCAAGCCGGGCAGCACCGGGGCTGCGGGTGCCATCCTGGCCCCTCCAACCAACAGCGCTGCAGGGCAATGAGCATTTCCCCATGGCAACGGGCTCTGGCTGGGATAGATTTGTTCCGGAGTGCCATTCCCTGCTCCCATTCATTGTCTCCCACCAACACCACGCAGTGACAGCAGCATCCTGCCCGCTGCTCAGGCTGTGCCCTGCACACAGAGGGGCTGCTCCGACCGCGCGCACCCCGGGGAAGCACAGCGAGCTGCAATTTTTAATTAACAATGCAAAATGAAGCAGTTGCTTGCCATATTAATTGTGTTTACAAAGAGTGACTTAAAATAGATAAATATTTTCTCGGACGCATTTTAATTGCTTAATAAAAGTACCGAGGACACCCACAAATACCTTAAATAAATGCGTGGCTCGCAGAATGAATTAATTAACATTTCATTCCTGGGAATGGCTATTAATTGCTACAAATTGCTCAGAGAATGGTTCTGTTGTTCTACTGCCAGCGTTGCTCACTCTGCAATGTGGCAGTCCCTGCACATCCCCAAACAGCAGCTGCCCACGAGCATCACCCTGTGCCCTTCTGCATCCCCTACGGGGAGGGGTGTGGGATGGGGGGAGGGAGGAGGATGCTGTTTCCTTGGTGTCTGACCCAAGAGTGACGGCCTATTGAGAAGTGATGGAGCATCTCGTTGCTCCCTGCCCGGCTGCAGCGTGATGCATCAAGCAAGTTATTGCCTTATTAAGAGTAAATTTCCATCATGGTGATCTATGGGGTTACTCCTCTCATAATGTATCCCTCAGCCACATGTCAGCAATGCACCCAGCATCCTTGCCAACGGCCCTGCAGCTGCTCTGGACAGCTCTGCTGTCCCCTATGCAAGGAGCAGAACTCAGGTGACACAATGGACAGGGGAGACCTGGTGGCACCAGGAACAGCCCAGCACAGAGCCAAAGGTGTGGCTGCTCACAGAGCATCCTCCCTGCAATCCCCGGAGATCATTTCACCAATTATAGGTACAGATAAATTATTCTACAGTGGCAGACTTCCTGCCATGCTTGGGTGAGCCCACTTTATCCCAGGCGCAATTAGTAATTAACACCTCTGCTAAAGGGCTCCACAGGTCTCCTTCAGAGCTTTTATTAAGCAGCTGCCAGGTGCTGCTCCTCTTCTTTCGGCGCTGTCTGCAGAAGCAGTCGGAGTCGCTGTCCTGGGTCTCCATCCCTGAAGGCTTCCCACCGTGAGTGGAAGCAGGGCTTGGTGCCAAGGTTGCTAATCCTTTCCTTCAGCAACAAATAAGCAACGAGACCAAATTGCCACCTTCTCCCAAATTTCAAGAGCTGGAGATGTCAGGTTTGAGTCCCAGACAAGGACACGTTTGGCATCTGATTGCACTCACTGCAATGCACCGGTTGCTGCCACCGGGGTTTGATTGTTTTTCAACACTCTGGGGTTTTGATGATAATAATAACACCTCGCTGTGCGGAAGAAACCGCTGTCTTGATTTCCTCTCTAATCTCAGCTTCGGCGTTCCCCCTCCTGCCCAGCCAGCAATGAGCCTGATTGCTCATCAGACCGTCTGCCATGTATGGGGCAGGCTCCTCCTCGCTGTCAGTGGGTCCTGAGGGTGGGGAAAAACAGTGTGGGGCACTCAGAGCAGCCCAAAGCCCCCCTGGGGATGGGTGGGGGCTGGGCTCAGTTCTGCAGAGAGCACGCTGTGCTGGTGGATGGGCTGAGCCCATGGATGCCCCATAGAGCATTGTGGCGCTGTGCTGGAGATGGGCAGAAGCTGCTATGCTGTCCTGCTGTGTCATTGCCGTGCTGATGGTGAGGTGGGGACGGGCTGATGGGTGGGCTAGATGACCATGGGGGGCTTTGCAACCTTAATGATTCTATGATGCTAACCCAGTGCACTGACTTTCTACTCATGCAAAAAAATACAGGCAACACATGGGGGAAGTAGAACAAAATTGCAAATTAACCGATTTGCTCGTCTTTTTGCTGCAAAATTCCTCTGTTTTCTGTCCATCCACCCCCAGACTCATTCTCCAGTCACTATTCTTGAAGCCTCTCGAACTCCCTTAGAGCAGCCTGGTAACAACACTGCTCATCTGAGCTTTGTATGCCAACAGAAAACAGTCCAACGTGGCAGCACGCTGATGGAGCAGACTGACCCATAGGAGCTCTGCATTACCTGCTGAGTTCTGTACAAAGCAGCAAGAAACATTTCAAAACAAGAAAACCAAAAAGGCAAAAACCATTAAGTCCTTAATTACACACTCCAATAGCAAAGCAGAGCTGAGCATTAAGCACTGCTTGATGCTTTACAGACAAATGGCCTTATAATCCAGAGCCAACAGCTTGTGCTCTTCCTTTGCTTTTATATTTGCCAACAGCTTCTAGAGAGTTTGCAGAGGAATCGAAACCCAAGGACAGCTCAGGTTAGCAGTCACTCCATGATCCGACACTGGATGAGACCACAATCCCTCTCCAGTGGGATCCAATGGGTCTATTTTGGGAAGCCAGCATCCACTGGGTATTCTCTTCCCTGTGCCACGCAGCCCCTGAATTGGGCTGCTGCTTGCATCTATCCTGGCAGCTCATTCCAGCAGAAGCAACATTCCTAATGAGGCTTCTTGGGGAATTCGGCTAATGAATAATAACTGAGGCCAACTGCATCACCACAGCACCTACACCTTCCCCATCCCAGAAGGAGCAGAACGCTCCCAGCACACCCACACTGCGCCCCGTTCCCCATCTCTTGCATGGAAGCCAAAAAACCACAGAACTGAAGGCCTCTTAAATCAATGTCTCTTCCAGCTTGGAAGCTGTAAGAGGATTCATTATTTATAGCGCAGAAACACAAAAGCTTAGCATATTTTAAGCTGTCTGAAATGACTTCAAGGCAACTCGTCTGCTCTTTTCTCCCCCCCCCAGCAAAGCACACTGAGATGTCTCCAAATGGAGCAGTGGGAAGAAACCCTTCAGAAAGAGGAAACACATGGAGGGACTGAGGGAGAGAAAGCAGAAAGCTATGATCTGCCTGGGGATCACCAAAGAATGAATGCCCAGAGGGGACGTTCCATGTGAGATGTGAGCACAGCCCTCATTGCACGGAGGTTACGGCCGGAGGGAAGCATCGCGGTGCTGCCCAAGCACTCGTGGCAGCAGGTCAGCAGGTGCTGGGTGTCTTTTCTTTCCTTTCCCCCTTTCTACACTTACAGTTTAGTCACAGCATCCCTAATTTCCTTAGATCTGAAGCCACCTCGTGAGACTGGAAGGGAATGATAGAGAAGAAAGATGGGGGGAGGAGGGAGCCAGTAATCTTGTAAAAGTCAGTTTTGAAAAATCAATTTTCTTGTGTGACAAGATTTGCTTAAGGCTTTTCATTCTGTGAAATCAGCCCATCACCCTGCGGGAGCGCAGGAAGGAAGTGGCAAGTGTGGTTGGGAATATCTCAGATTAAAGACTGCTAAATTAGGCTTGAGGAGCTCCCAGCTCCTCACAAGGAGAGCGGAGCTGTGGCCAGCACTGCCAGTGATGCTCCCCTCCCTGTCCCTTCCCATCCCCAGGAGCCTCTCTTGAAGCAGAGGTGACTGACAGGCTTGGGAAAACACAGCTCTGGGTTGCTCCCAACCCTCCTGGCTAGAAGTGGTGTCAGCAGCTTGGCATGGTCAAAGCCATACGGTCTCTGCTCATGCCCAGAGCAAAGCTTGCTGGAAATGAGTTGCCCTGGACCAGGCTCACTCCAACACTGGCAAACCCCAAAGCACAAGCAACAGAACCACAGAATCATGCTTGGGTTGGAAGGCACCTCACAGCCCACTGCCCCACCCCTGCCATGGGCTGGGTTCCTCCCCCAGCTCAGGCTGCCTAGGGTCCACTCATGGCCAGCAGGGATGGGGCTCCACAGCTCTGGGCACTGCCAGGGCCCCACTGCTGCTGCATAAAGACATTCTTCCTCACATCTCACCTAAGTCTCTCCTCTTCCAGTTTAAAGCCATCCCCCCCGCCCTGCCACCACCTGCATCTCAAAAGCTGTCGTTGCCTCTTGAAGTTGCCAACCCCCCAGGACACACAGCCAACCCCCGCTGTGCCCTGGGAGCTGAGGAGCCATTCTAGGGAGCCCAGCTCCTGACTGGCAGGGAGCCTCCTCTGGGTGTAACCCCATCATCCTCCACCAGAAATGAGGATCTGATGGTTAACCCTTGCAAGGCTCTTTGGATTTCCAAAACCAGCCCACTGACCTGGCCTCCCCCATCACCACGCCATGCCAGGCTGCTTCCCCGCTCCTGCATCACGTCAGCGAGAAAGGCCCCACTCAACTTCTGTGCACACACATCGAATGTCATCTTTTGGCCAACATGAATGGGATTGGATTCCTTTTTTCCTCTCTTTGATGCCACAATCTCTTATTTCAAGCAATACATTGCATTTCTGCTATTTTTTTTAAGCCCTACTCCAGATCTCACTGGCGGTCCTGCTTGGAACGGAGATGGCCACAGCGGTGGGGCACCCCACACCCTGATCCGCTCTGCACAGCACAGCAACCCCCTGGAACACAGCAGCAAAAAGCTGATCCGAAAGGCTCCAGCAGCAGCAGCTCGCGCCAGCCGCTTCATCATTTACTTCGTTATCTTTAATCACCGCTCCGTCAGGAAGCGATGCTCACCACTACAAAGCGCTTTCCTTCCTCCCCCTTTTTTTCTGCTTTCCGTCAGATTCTCCCTCCGTTTCGCTCTCTCCTCATTAGTCTGAGCTGCCTCCGAGCGTCTCCCCCACACGTGTTCCCATTACCCTGACAAGCCGGGGAGCGGGATGACAAATCTCCCCATCCCCACACCTCGCCATTCCGGGTGTCACCTGCAGCCACATCCCAGCAGCTGTGAGATTTGTGCCTTTTGTTTTACTTCATTTTTTCCCAAGCCCCTCTCCCTGTTCACCAGGACTCGGCAGATGGGGCTGACGCAGATCTGAAGAATTCGTTTCCCCTTATTTTTTTTATTTCCCCAGCTTTCATTTTCACTTCAGAGCAAAGGTCCGGCTGTCTGGGAGGAAGCTACAAAGGCAAACCTGGGCAGGAAAACAGAGATAGTCAGGAAAAATGCTACAGTGCCAATGACTTCAGACCTCTGTGTGCTTTGCATTCATTTCAACTCCCGCTTCGGTGGCATTTTCCTGTGTCTATAAATTAGACTTACTCCATCACTGCTGTGAAATGCCCGCAGGCCCCTTCCCTGCGCTGCCTCCTCGTGCCCTCTGGCCATGCTGGGCTGCAGGAGGCAGCGGGGATGCGACAGCAGCTCTGAGGACAGCACATGGTTGGCAGAGTCCTGGTGCTGCACCGCCAGCAGCTGCGGTCAGAGGAAGAGGAGGGAGCAGAGGGGAGCACTGAAGCTGCAAGGAGCCTTAGTGTAGGGGAAGGCAGCAAAAACAGGGGGCTGAGATGGGCTTTACATGGGGTGGTTGAGGGGAAAAGGGCCCTTAAGTGGCTGAAGAACCACAGTGGTTTGGAGGGGCTGCAGTAAGATGGATGCAGGGCTCATGCTTTACACTGCTGGCTGCTCCACAGTGCATTGCAAGGCCTGACAGCCCCTTTTAAATAGTAAAAGAGATGTGGCTGTGTACAATCAACGAGTATACAGATGTATAATCGACAAACACACAGAGAAGTTAGGCTGGTCTTTAGAGAGCGTATAGCTGGAAAGATTATCACATTAGAAAGAGATAATCAGAAATGAACAGAAAGCTTACCTGTGTCCTGGGCTTGTAGAAAAAGACTCCAAGAGGAGCGATCTCCAGGAAGAGATCCTTCCCCAGGGGCAGTCAGCCCTTAAACGGGGTCTAGGAGAGGCGCAGCCAGGCTCCACTCCTTCCGGGCACACAGCTGCATTGCCTTCACCTGTGCTCCCATGGCTGACTCAGTGCTTGCCTCAAGTGATCAATCAGAGGTTCAGGCCATGACTCAACAGCTCCCATACAGGCTGTCATTTAATACAAGCTTAATATTGCAGATCTCCCTTAATTGGCAGAGGCGGCTGGAGAGACAAAGGAGGGTGCCAGTTGTTGTGTGGTCCCAGCAATATGAAGCCCTGGGGAATGTCAGGCCGGGGGGATGTTTGTACTGGGACTCCAAAAGGGCAGCAGAAAGTCAGCAAACAGCAAGCACTCAGCTCCAAGGAGACACTTTCCCAAGCTATCTGAATCCAGGCCTTCACCTGGGAGCAAAGACGCTGTGCAGTACATTAAAGCAGCTATGGAAAGAGCGGGAGTGAGATCTACTCCTCACGCCCACATGAGGACTCCTCCTACTGTGTGATCCTGGCAGCAGAAAACCCTTCCCAAGACTCTTTCTTCCTGAAGACCCTCTATTCCTCATCCTGTGGTAAAGCTCTCCCTGTTCTGATGTGCTCCTGGCTTTGCTTCTTGGTGACCTGCTGTCACTCAGCAGCATGCACTGTCTCTGAGTGCACAGAGCTGAACAACGCCAAGCCACCAGGACTGGGCTGGAGCCATCTCAGTTAACTCCAAGCTGTGGTGATGCGGCTTCCAACAAAGCGTGGGGCACTCGTTCTTGGAGAACTTGACTTCTCTGTCTCCTATTTTATGAGTAATTGCAGTGAGATACTCTTTGTTTTCTCCTGCTCTTCTCAGAGCTCACGGATACCAAGTGCAGCTCTCCCACATGTAATGCTGTGACACAATGGAACACACAGCAATGACAGCAGAGTGGCAAAGTCCCAGGCTGCAGCAAGTGAGGATATGCTCAATGCAGTGGTTGCAGACACAAAAACAACAGAAAAAAAGGCTGCTTAACTTTAGAAAGCCTCAGGCACGCAGGGATCTCCAGCAAGATCCCCTCACCTCCACTGCCTGCCCTTAAATGAGGGCTGGAAGGGGTGAATCCTGGCTGCAGCCCTTCCATCACTCAGTACACTGCATGCACCTGAGCTCCCCTAGGTTGGCCCTGCCTTCCCACCAGGTGCTCCAGCACTGCTTCAGGCCATGACTCAGCATTGCCACTACACCACATCTACCCAAACCCCATCAAACCTGCCACCCTTCCCCACCAAGACCTCCATTCAGACCCTCAGAACAGCATCTCCCTGCTTGCCCCTTTGCAAGCACAGCGAGCTGCATCTTTTTGTTTTCCCTGCTCAGTGCAGGACACTGCCTCCCACTGGGCGCGTTCAAGCCCCACTGCCTTTAAAGAAAAGCTCTTAAAAAGCAGTTGAGTTCGGATTAATATTTGATGAGTGACAGCGTGCTGTTGATTCAAAGATAAAACGGTGTTTTCCAAACACAAAGGTCCTTTCTGCAGAGCGGAGCCCGCTGAGCGAACAAACAAGCATCGTTCCCTCCCCGCCCCCCGCTGCCAGCCCAGGTGTGGGGAATGGGAAAGCCCAGCCCTGACGTGCAGTGGGGATGCAGGAGGGGCTCTGTTCATTTGGGCATTCAAATTCAGCCCAATGTAGGCAGAGGGGGATCGCTTGGCCCACGCCAAACGCAGTTCCCCTTTGGCTATAGGATGGGGAAGTGCACCCTGCACCCCAGCCCGGCAGGTGATGCAGGAGGGTGGCTCAAAATGCCCCATCCTCACTGCGACTGCAAAAAGAACACTGTGTGGAGGTGTCTGTTAGCCCTGAGGATGAGAGCACTGCATCAATGCACCGGAGCGAGGCATTTATTACTGCCCTGCCTGCAGCTGCTCCCCATCGCTGCAAAAATAATCATCATCAGAGGAGCCCAAAAGGCTGAGGGACTCTGCCTCTTGCAATATTAAACTTTCCCATTTTCTTCTGCCATCTTAAAGATTCTCTTTCTTACTGCGAGTGATAAATAATAACAGCAAAAAAACACCCCACAGACACACAGCAGACATCAAACGCCAAGTGAAGATTGGCAAATGGAGAGATCTGAAGTGAGCAAAGAGGAGGCCTGGTTGTGAGTCGGTTCACGTCGCTCTGACTTGTGTTGCTTTCCATTAATTTTATTCACCATCACAGGTGGCAGAGCCACGGCGACAGCTAATTACTCTCTTGCCTTCCCGTTCCTGCCCGTTGGCTTGCAGCAGGAGCAAGCCAGGAAATTGCCCGATGGCCTTTGGGTGTGCACAGCCCGGCAGTGATGCTGAAGCAGATGGGAGAGATCATAGGATAGAAACACAAAAAGGTCGGGTTGGAAGGGTCCTTAGAGATCACAGAACCACAGAATGGTGGGGTCGGAAGGTACTTTACAGCCCACCCAATTCCAGCCCTGCCACGCGCTGGTTGTGCCCCCCAGACCAAACTGCCAGAGCCCCATCTGTGGCCTTGGGCACCTCCAGGGGTGGTCTGTGGAAGTGGTGCCAAGGGACCCTCCAGCAGCTCGGGTGGGAAACGCTGTGCTGGAGCAGCACGGAGCCCCAGATCTCAGCAACGTACCTGGCACACAGCGCAAGATAGACCAAAGACCTCCATGTCCCCTGCTGGTGCCCCCTGTGGTCCTCCAGCACAGCCCCGTGCCCCACGCAGCAGGGGATGTGGCAGTGGCACTGCACGGCTGTGCTGCTCCCATGTCAGTGCAGAGTGTGGGGGGACAGTTTGCTCATGTATTCACAGCATGGACGGCGCTGCCTATGGATTTATGCCCAGAAAAGGGGATTTATGGTGTTTAGACATTTTCCTTTGTGTTCAGAGCTGTTTACCAACAAACATACTGGGAGGTATTAAAAATAAATGCCAACTGACGGCCACGATCTGATATTTCTATCTGAGGATGAGGGAAGCCATAGGAAATATATCAGCCTGCTTCTTTCCAGGGGGGGAAAATCCAGCGCTCTTCCTCTCCGTTCCCAATGTACTTCTCCACGTTCGTTTTTAAGGCAGACCAAGCTCATCCTGGCTCACTCTTCCCACCCTTGCAGCTCCTGGTGCATGGCAATGGGCTTTCTGCTCTGCTCTCCCTGGGGTGCCCCTGAGCCATGGATTCCTGCGTCCCGCTGCCACGCGATGCTGAAGCCTTAAATCCTCCTCTCTCCTCCCAGCTGGGATATCCCGTGCTGAGAATTCTGCTGCTTCCATGAAACTAGTGGAGGGCTATGGGGTCTTTGGGGAGGGAAATGAATTGCCCCCGATCAATCAGAGCCATTAGGAGGAAGGAAGCCCCGCCGTGCGCTGCTGAATCCTGTTTGCTTGTCACAGTGGTAGGGAAAAAGCCGTGTGTGATGTTAACATGTTATGGGAACTTAAGAAATCAAAAGCCCAGAGTGCTTGAATTTTTCATGCCTCCTCTTCTTTTTTGAAGAAACCCAAACCAACCCAACCTTTTATGGGAAAACATAACCTGAAAAATGTGCCATTAACTAAGATGCATCAGGAAATGAATCACTTTGCAGCAAAGGAAACATTTCTTCTCCAAAAAAGCAGCGCTGCACTGCACAGCTGCCCAGGGAGTGGGGGGGTCGCCCCCTGGAGCTGCACCAGCACCGTGGGGATGTGGCACTGAGGGATGTGGGCAGTGGGCACAGTGGGGGTGGGGATCTGGGAGGTCTCTTCCAGCTTTAATGATCCCATGATTCTATGAAAGCAGACAGCAGCCCCGGGGACGGCAAAGGGATGGGGCTGAGGGATGGGATGGAGGGCACAGGGCGGGCTGTGGGTGGCTCGGGGACAGCCCGGCTGCTCCCCTCCCTGTGGTAAATACGAAAACAGGGCCATTTGTATCTTTGACATTAACTGACTTCTGAAATTAATAACTCTTCTGTGTAACTAGGAATGCAATTATTGCTTTGTTGTGCTGATAGCAGATAGCCAGCCGGAAGGAATTGTTCCTACCAGCAAACTCAATTGTACCAATTAAGGCGTCCGTGCCCAGCGGGAGGCGGCTCGTGGTAACCCATCCCTGATGTAACCCATCCCCGGGGGAGCCTCCTCTGCTGCTAAAACCCACACTGCTGCACAAACATCACAGACTGCCTACATGTGCACCTGACTGCCAGCCCTGCTTCCCTCTGCAATAGGACAGCCTGCCTGCAAGGGCATGGCCACGGTGCACCCTGCTCATCACTCCCTCCAACACTGCCCGTTTGGACCGCCTGCACCACCTTCTGTCCACGTTTCTCCTCCTCCAATTCTCCCCTTTTTGGCCTCACCAGTGCCAAAGTGCAGCTCCAGCCCACGCCCCCCTCCCAAGCTCAGCTGGGGCTGCACGTGGCTGCTCGAGTACCCACTGGTGGCACTGCAGTGTATTGTTCAAACCACAAAAGAGTGTGCACAAAGAAAAGGCATTTTCCAATTTTCACGTAATAGATTTTTCACTCATTTTCTCGTTACATTCCCGAACAGATGGCTCTGTCAGCTCTGTGCCAGGCCTCTGTCCTGCTTTCAGCTGGGATGGAGTTAATTTTCTTCCTATTATCCGTGTGGGGCTATGCTTTGGATTTAGGATGGTTTGCTTCTCATAGCACCCTGCCAGTGACCGTTCTGGGGGTGCACAATGGGAGGGGACTGAACCAGGACAGCTGACCAAAGGGACATTCCATATCATAGGGCATCATGCCGAGCAATAAACTGGGGGGGGGGCAGTTGGGGAGGGGGCTGCTGATGCTGAGGGACTGGTTGGGCATTGGTCGGAGCGTGGTGAGCAAGTGCGTTGTGCAGTTCTGCACACCCACTATCCTGTCCTATTGAGCTCCCTTTATCTCCACCCATGAGTTTTACCTTGTTTTACCTCCTGGGACGCGTGGTGACGGTGAGCCGGACTACTGCCTTACCTGTACTGCGTGACGGCGGGGTTGGCCTTGGCAGAGCAGTGGAACTTGACCGTGTTGTCCTCCAGCACCGGCTGTGGCTCCACGGACAGGTTCACCAGGGGGGGGTCTGTAAAGAGACGGGGATGAGCCCATCACTCATGCTTCCAAGCCTGGAAGGCAAAGGGCAGAGCAGCACTGAAGCTCTGAGGGCATAGAAGCCACGTGAGGCTGTCCTGTTGCTCTGGGCTCCTCTCCTCACCAGCCTCCAATCCCTGCTCCAATCCAAGCTGCTCCCTCCTCGCTGCCATGCCACGCGCCGCTTGACACGGCACCTCCCTTCAAAACCATTAGCACAGCCTCTGATTCCCGTTTAAGGAAATCAACCCGCTTTGAAGAGTTCCCATTTAATATCTTGCTGGGTAATGATGATCTTTTGTCTACCCGCTAACTTGAAAGTGGCATTTCTGCTCTTTCATCAGCCTAATCATCTCTGCCAAGTCCTTATTGGTGTCACAGGCCTCTCGGTTCTCCTGGCTGCCGCTCTGTTTCTCTTTTCCTTTTATAAGATAAGCATCCGAGTGCTTTAGCAGCAAACAAAATTTAGAAGAGAACTGATGAAAGCGAGTGAGAAAAGGGTGCAGCGCTGAGATGGATAATAAGAATATCCGGAGCGGTTTTAATTTCTCCTGGTGTCTCGGGGGGGTGGTGGACCTCCAGCTTGAGGTTTGGAGAATGAGAGCTCGTTAAAGGGAAGAAAAAACTTCATGTGACAACGTCGGGCTGCCACCTCTGCCCTCCGTCCCCGTCCTTACCGACTCCTCCATCCCGTCCTCATTGACACCCCTGCAGCGTTGGGCACCGCTCTGCACTGCACCCCCATGACCCCATGGCAATTTACCCAGCCGGAGCCCTGGGTTGTTGCCAGCAGAGCCACCTGCCTTTTTGATGGGAAATTATGACGGGAAATTATAGGTATTTTCAATTTACCCTAATCTCATTTTAAAATGTGCAATTCAAATGACAATAAAGATGGGCGCAGTTGGGAATATAAATGAGCTTCACTAACATAACAGCCCAGAGATATATAGCGTGCTCCTAATTCATTTGCAGGCATCCTGACACTTCCCCATTGTTATACAACAACAGCTAATCACCTTCCTTTGTTAAGTATGAATCACACTTCTCTTTAGTAGCTTCCCCATTGTTTGATGGTTTAGTGGCTGTGCCTACGATTTACAGAGGAGCCTCTTTGTATTAAAATGAGCCCGGCTCCCTCCTCACACTCCAAATAAGAAAAAGTAGATTAAAAAGGAGGAGGAGCAAAGGAAACGAGTTAAAGTCTTTGATCTTCCCTTTCGCAGACGGGATTGGGCTCTCCAATACCGCAGCGAGGCCGGCCAGCTTCCCACGAGGTGCCGCGATGAGCGCCGGTGTGAGCGAGAGTTTTTGGGGGTATTTTAGGGGGAAAAAAAAAGGCGCAAATTGTCACTCATCAGGATGTAATCCCACTTGCAGTCATAAGTCCTGCCCGGCTTCTTGTAATTAACGTGCGCAACGGGATCAGAGCCGGGGGAGAGCGCGCATCCCTGCCAGCACGCCGACCCAGCGCTGCAGGCCGCGGCCGGCGCTGCGCTGCCCGGATGAGCCGAGCTGGGTGCGAGGCAGCAGCAGGAGGAGCTGGAAGCCGACTGCGGTGCCTCCAGCCCTGATCCCTCGGTGGAAAGCACCGACGGGAACGCATCGCTGCACCGCCAGCAGAGCGAGTCACCAGCAGCCCAAACACGTGGACGCGGCCAAATCCCCTCTTGCCATGAAACGAAGGTGGAAAAATGAGTAACTACACACACGTGCGCGTAGGCTTGGAGCAAATGGCTTTGGATAAGCAATAACCCTGCTCCTCCCATCCCAGCACGCTGGATGTGAATTTCCATAGAGCCACTGGGCTCTGGCAGTATAAATAGTTTATGGCATATCAAACTATTAAACACGATTTTAATCCCACTTGTGATGTTCGGTGCATAACTCACAGGAGGCTGACTTTGATGTGGCTGGTGGAACAGAAATCACATTGAACAGATGTTCCAGCTGGAGTTGCTTAGTGTTTCCATTACAGACTCTGGCTTTTTTTTCCCTTGGTTCCTTTTCCTCTCTTTTCTGTTTTTTGGAAGGTGGAGGTGTTTATGACTCAGCTCTTTCCCTGCTGCCCAGGCTAAGACTGGCAGTGCCCATGTAGGACTGAAGGGAGCCAGCCTTGTGCTGTCCATCAGCTGAAGCAGCCGTGCTCTGACTCCTGCACAGGACACAAACCCTTTGCAGAGTGCAGGCTGCTTAATGCGTCCTGGTGTTTTCCTACCCCTCCATCACCTATCCAGCCCTGGGAAACTGATATCCTCGTTAGACCCCATTAAGAACAACATACTTTTAATAGGATATTATTATTATTGCTTTCACAGCACGGAGTATTTAATGGCTCGGAGTGGAAACTGGTGCTCCTTATTGGGTCCTTTTACAGCAGACCCCATCAGGCTCAGGGATGCAGCTCACATCTCCTGCCCTGCCCTGCCCGGTGTAATGATGTCTCCAGCTCTGTGTTGTTTGTGAGAACACACGTGCATCTCCAGCCATTGTCACTGTTTGCGGGCTGTGAAATAACCCGTGCTGTTATCTCATTTTATCTGCCTGCTTCTGTCAGGACATGCTATACGGAGACCCAAGGGCCCGTTAATCTTCCAGCAGCAAAAAGCTGGAAATCTTAAATGGTGAATTTTCTGCTGTGCTTGAGTTTGTTCAGGCAGTTTTAATTGGACTCTGGAAAGCAGCTGGCATGCTAATATTGAGCACCCTGCATTTGCAAATTGTTGGTAAATACAGCTGGAGGAATTGTGTGTGCAAATGGAGCCTGGCTGGAGAAGGGTCAGGACGTGCCTGAGAGCAGCGGCTGCGGCAGAGGTGGGAAGGGAGCTGCAAAATGGGATTTTTGAGGAAGGGGTGTCACCCCCCCCAGGAGCGCCCCAGCCCTGGAGGTGCCCAAGGCCACGGATGGGCCCTGGGCAGCCTGATGCCCCATGGCAGGGGTTGGGTCCCTTCCAACCCAGCTGTTCTATGGTTCTGTGATCTATAAGGTCCCTTCCAACCCACACCATTCACTGGTGATCCCATGACCCCTCTGCACCAGTGGTAGGAAATCCTCATCCCCGTGACAGAGGCTGGGTGGCTGGGACCGGCCGCTGGCCGCTACTCACGCTGGATGTCAATGGTGACCGAGGTCTCCTTCCCGCTGGGGATGGCTTTGTTGGTGGCATGGCAGACGATGCTCTCCCCGTTCTCAATGTCAGAGGGGGCGATGAAAAGGGTGCTCATGATGCTCTCCCTCTTGCCATCACGGAGAAGGGTCTGTGAAGGGACACAGAGATGTAAAGAGGCGGCTATAGGTGCTACCTGCTGTGCCCTTCAGCAGGGTGGAGTTTTGGGGTCAGCTGAGCCTCATCTGTGCTGCCCGGCTGTGACTGCAGTGGGGCTGCAATACAAATCAGCTGGTGGATTTGAAGTGCAGAGAAACAAAGGAATTATCACTTGGAGCAAATGGTTTCAGGCCATCAGTAACCTGAGCAGTGTGTCTTCCTGGTTGAGTGGAATATCCGGATCAAATGAAGTCTGGGTTGGATTTTAATTTCATTAGGAAAAAAACCCAGAAAGATGAAAACTGAGGCGTGGTCCTAAAGGGAAGATTTTGGCTTTTTTTTTCCGGGGATGTTGCTGGAAGGAGCCTGAGTGGTGGCGGCGGGGAGAAATGTTTATTAAAAGATCTCCAGGAGCTCAAGAGGAACGCGTTTCACTCTGAACTTTGAAGTTGCCTGCATTACAAATGGCTGTAAACTGACCCATTTTGTGCCTTGCATTTTGTGCTTTAGAAATTTTCATTAGAAATGTCAAGTGTTCCTGAATCCTTAGCACTTACCAGGCATCAGGCTTTGATAAACAGGAGAACATGTGGGCACCCATTCCGAGTGCACTGCTGATTGCTCTTTGATGTTTTCCTTTATGACCCAATAAAGGCTTTCCATTTAAATTAAAAAATGCCAACAACTCTGACAATTTTTCATAGAAAACTGCAGCTGGAGGCGGGGACAAACGTCACTGGGAAAAAACCTTCTGTTTCAGAGCTTCTGCTGCAGCCAAGGTCAGAGCTGGCTTTGCTCCTTGAGCAATGCAAGCACAACACCCAGATGGGATTCTGGGGGGGAGAAGTGGGCATCCCAGGTGATGTATAAGCAATGTGAGGGTGCAGAAAGCCAGCCAGATTCTGGGCAGAGCCCACCTCAGCACCAGCTGGTGGTGCATCTTCATCCCACTGGGGATGCTGCATGGAATGATGTGGGCTGCGGAGCTGAAGGTGCTGCTCTGATGGCTTTGGGGCTGCACGGAGGACCCCAAGACCCTTCCTGAAGCAAGGGAAGTGCACAGTGCATCCTGCACTCACCTTGGAGTAGGTGGCCCCGTTGACGACTTCTCCTTTCCGCATCCAGATGATGGAGGCTGCCGGCTTGGCGTTGTCTGCGTGGCAGGTCAGGTTGAGGGGGTCCCCTGCTCTCAGGCTGATGATGGGTCCCCCCATAATGACAGGGTCATCTGGAGGAACTGCAAGGCAAGGACACGACGGGTGTGAAGGAGGTGACGATGTGCCAGCATTAAACGAACCTGCTGCCAGGGCTGGGAGCTCACACCGCGTCAGTGGCTGTGATGGGGACATCGCGCCATCCCCATGGGACACTCTCATGTCAAAGCTCTGCCTCCACTTACTGTGGGCATCAGCAGTGCCCCAAGCAGGGCTCCCCTGGCAGCCCTCATCACAGAGGGGCAGAGCGGTGCTGTGCATGCTCGTGCAGCTTTGATCCTCCTTTTGCTTTCATTTTATCCTCTGTGCCACCCTCTGGCTGCACAAAAGGCTGTGAAATTCCTCTCTCAGGCTCACCACTGCCAAGTCTTTCAAGCATCTCCATCCCTTAAAGCAGGCATTGCTGGGGGCGGCGAGGAGATATTTAAGATCTCAACATGCCTTTGAAACAGCCGTGGTCTGACAGCCTGTGTGAGCTGTATCCTCATCACAGGGCACAGCTCTGCTGCTACTGCAGCCAAAAGCATCTCTGTGTCGGCTGGGGAAGAAGGAGATAAGGGGCATGGTGATTTTTGGGGACTAGTCCTTGGAGCTCAGTACCTTAGCATGGTGAAAGGTGGGAGACTGGGCTCCCACCCTGTGCACAAATGCACAGGAGATGGGGAAAAAGCATTCCCAAATGAATCATTGAGGTTGGGGAAGATCCCCACCCCACCCCACCATGCCCACTGCCCACATCCCTCAATGCCACATCCCTATGGCTCTGGAACACCCCCAGGGATGACCCCCCTGTGCAGCTGTGCAGTGCAGCACTGCTCTTTGGAGCAGAGATGCTTCCACACACCGGCCCTTTTTGCAGGGCTGGGCTGCTCTCCTTACCTCACAGCTGGCACCGTGCGATGCCCAAACTCTGCGCTGTGCCTTTCTGTTGGCCCAGGAACATTCCTACCAGCTCCTTGTTGGCTCCCCCAAGCCCAGCGAGGAGCTGGAAGGGAATTATGCTCTCTGGCAACCCGGAGGTGACTGCCCGCCTCGGAGCAGGGCTTGCAGTGAGCAGATGTGCTGCCTGCACACCAGGCTGCTCACACAGGCATCTGCCAAACACGGTGAGTAATGGGATTTTTCGGCTCAGCGGGTGGAACCCAAGAACTGGAGGAAAAAAAGCTTTTCTACGTGGCTCCTGAATGTCTATTTCTCATGCAACAAGAGTGAAAAATGTGAAAATCTAGGTTTCTGGGGTGAGTCAAACTGCGTCAGGCCCGGAACAGGAGGATATGAAAGCTGTGCTTGGTTCTGATGCTGTGTAACTACCAAGGAAGTACTCCCACTTTTTAAGGACAGCTATTTCATTGAAAGCATTTATACCACTTTCCAAAAAAAAAAAAAAGAAAAAAATACATGTTTTCCAGTCGTTCTTTTCCCCCTCACTGAAGCTATTAATTGAATTTGACCTCAGCTTGTGAAATATTGGAAACTCATCTCGTGCGGAAGGAGGAAGCCCAGCCCACGAGCCTTGCTCTGAAGAGCCTTTCAGAATGAAATGAAGGGACTGTCACGGGGATGTTGAACATTCCTGGCTGATGTCCTGCCAGCGGCTGCTCCCTCCAGCCCAGTGTCCTTCTGCAGTGCCAGTTTAATGCTGCTCATGAAGCCTGTGGGACATCACAGCCCCATATTGGTATGACTTCCCTGTGCCAGCAAACCCACTTTTCCAACCTGCATTGCTTCTGTTTCCCCACTGGATTAGTAGCGAGACCTGGGAGCTGCTGAAGGGATGAGGAAGAGAAAAGGAGAGAACAGATCCTGACTGCTTCTTCCCAAGTGGTTCTCATCCCCAGGTACCCACACGGCCATGTGTTATCGATGGTCTCCAGGCTCACTAAGCACAGGAGGACAGGGGCTGCAATCAGCGATGTCTCCCAGCAGCCCTAACTCCTGCAAAGTGAAGGAGGATGCACGCCTTCCCCAGCCCAGCTCCAGCCCAGGGAAGGAGCAGAACAGAAAGATGAAGAGGGGAAGGAATAAGGGGAAGAAAGGAGCTGGCAGTGCAGAGCCGTGATCCATTATTCATCCCGTGCTCCCAGGATTGTTGTTATTATAAGGCACCACTATGGAATCTGGTCTCCTAATTTTTAATCACGTAGCGGTAGAAGTGCCTTCCTGATTAACGCAGGGATATAAATAGGAAGAGCTGTTTGGGGCTGTGGGCTTCTTAATCCTGACAGCAAAGAGCGGGGAGTTAACCTTCACATGTCTGGAACATCTACAAGGATAAAGAGCAGGGGTGGATGAGCAGAGCGCGGCTGTGGCCACCACTGCACCCCACGGGCAGAGCTGGGCGAGATGTATGGGGGGGCCTCTCCAAAGGGACCTTCTGGGGGGGACCCCCGCAGACCTCCAGAGCCTCGAGCTGGAGATCTGCTCTTTTTCTGACAAAACTTGCAGAAGAAAACATGCCAAGCTTCCTGTCGTCAAAACCATGGCTTTCTGTCAAAGCACAGCACTTCCATCAGCTGGTGAGTTAGAGGCCTTCCTGCACGCAGCTCTGCCTGCAAGCTTTACCTGTGTGATTAACCAATGGCACCACGCAGGATCTCCAGCACTGAGCTGGTACCCCAGGCTAACACTGCTCTGACCAAGAATGAGCATCCATGTCTGCGTGCCACTGGCCATCGGACAGCTGGGCAGCTCTGCAGCAGGCAGACGGAGCCTCAATTACCCTCAATATTTATTGAGATAACAAGATCCTGTGGGCAGGAGTCTCCTCCTGCAAGTAGGGAAAGCAAAAGGCCCTCCAGCCGCCAGCGCCGCTTCCTAATTAACTCTGACTGCCTTTTTGTGTGGCTGCCGGCACCTCCCGGCTGCTGGGCCGGGGTGCACAAAGCAGTGCCAGCATCCCACCCAAAGTGCTCCCGGTGGGGATGGCACCCGGTGCTGGGATGGAGCGGCAGCTGCTGAGTGGCCCCCAAAGGAGCGCTGCAATGTTGGAAGGAATATTGAGCTGCTATGAGATGTGTCCCGGAGGAGCCCAACACCTCCCTGGGGAAGGGCTGCTGATGTGCTGCTCATCCTTGGGGAGGGCCAAGTGGTGTTCAGTGCTCTGTGTGAGGCCAGAAACAGATGCCCACAGTGATCATAAGGCAGCGGTTTGCCAGCCCCAAGGTGGAGGGTCTGAGCACCTTATGAGCATCCCAGCCCACTGCTGGGTGCCACCTCCAGGACCCTCCCCACCCTCAGTGGCAGCCAGAGGGACCCGCAGGCTTTGCTCTGGCACAGAGAAGTGTTTGTGTATTCAGACGTGCACTGCAGGCTTGTCAAGGAGGCATGTTTGCCTCTTGTAGACAAGTCAAGCTTATGAGGGCATCATGCTACACTTGCTCAGAGTGAGCGTATGCGGGTGCAGTCCTGATCTGCACGCAGCTGCTTGCCGGCTGGAGCATTCTGCAAAGCAAACCCTTGCAGATCCAACCTCATGCTCCAGCACCAGGCTTGCAGCCTGCAAGGAGCAGGGTGTGACCTGCAGTCTCCTGGGAAGATGCATCCCTCTCCAAAACAGGGATGGAGCAAGGGGTGACCTGAGCTGCTTCCCTGCCAGGTGGGAGCAGATGAGGTCGCCTCCATTCTACCAAATAAAATGAGCACGGGAGAGAGTCCATCTGGTTGTGGTAAACAGGCTGGGGAAGGCTGGGAGAAGGGAATAAGAAGGAATAGTTGGACACTGGGGGAGAAAGATGGAGCTAGCATTGCAATTCCTTTGCAGAGGAACCTGGCAGGTAAGTAAAAAAGGGACCTGACAGCAGGGGGACAACACTGAGTCTGCAGATGGGGTCAGTCAGATTTCCCTTTGCATCCTACATCTGCGGAGCATTCCTGCCTGCGAGCTGCTCAGTATCTGAGTGCCCCATGGTCCAGAGCTTTCCCAGTCCCTGCTGTGCTCTGGGAAGGGTGGCAATGGGATGGGGCTGCGGGCAGCCTGCAGAATGCAGAGCGCTCTCTGGAAGCTGCCTGGCAGAGGGAAGGAAGAGAGGAAAAAGATGCAGGCAGCACAGCCTGGGGAAAACACGCTGAAAAATAAATCAAAAGAAACAAGGGGAGCAAGGGAGAAAAATAGTGATGAAAGTTTAAATAGTGCATCTCTCCCTCGGTCCTGTTTGCCTGGCGAGGGTTGGAGGCAGCGAGAGCGTGGGTGGGCTCAGCTGTGATGTGGCCCCTCCGTCCCACACAGGGGACAGAGACACAGGAGGGGGACGGCTCTGCGCCTCCCACACCCCACAGCCCTCCTGCTGGCTCCATCTGTCTGCAATGCACGGACCCTGCTCACATTGCAAACCTCCGTGCTAAGATTTCCTACAACATCTTCCCCCCCCTCCCGCCCCCATTAATGATCTCAGTTCCCATCCAGAAATGAGCAATTTTTAAATATTGGGCTTTTCCATCCCCACTGGGATTAAGCCCAATTTCTGGCTGCGAGGGCTGTCGGAGGAAACACGAGCGGATCTGACACGGGATAAGTGAGCATTTGTATTCTACTGAAAAAACCTTTTCTACGAGGAAAAAGCAGAAGTTTTCGCAGCCCCTCCGAGCTCTGACAAAGCGCAGGTGGCTGCCCGGGTATTGATCGCCTGCTTGAAAGATTCTCAGCACAAAGAGCAACAAACTCCACGTTTCTTCTTCCAGCTGAAAAGAAAACACCCACCCAGCAAATCCATCAGAGCTGGTGGAGCAGTTCCCATTGAGCATGGTGCAATGGGGGTGCACAGTGAGGGGAAACGGAGGCACAGCCATGGGGACGCACAACCACACTGCACGTCGCCCTGCATCCCCACAGCTGTGCTGAGATGGGACCTGGGTGTCCCCAGCTGGAAGGACACCAGTGATGGGACGCATCCAGAGCTCGGCCCTCTGCCCCCACCACCTTCTCCTTGCTTTCCTAAAGGCCAGGGCTTTGTCACACACACCTCACAAAGCAGCCAGCCATCACACGGGCTGGGGAGGACGAGGGAGGTGCATTTTGGGGTGAAGGTGCATGCATGGTTTTAGGGTGGCATGTAGGGCTGTAGGATGCCCCAGGGGGTGGTGGAGTCCCCCATCCCCACACCCCAAAATCCCCCATCAGGGACCGACTTCATCTTTGCCATGAATTAGCCACAAAGCCAAGGCTGCACCTCAGCGCAGCGCTGTCCTTCAGCCACGCAAAGCAATAAAGGGCACAGCAAATCGTTACGGATGAAGCCGGGACGCATCGGATGGGGTTGATCAATGCACAGCACTGCCTTATCTCTGACACTGGCCAGGGCCAGATGTTCTGAAGGAAGCCAGCACAGCCCAGCCTCGATCAATCACAATGTTCCCAGTGCTGACACATCTCGGCCCTCTGAAGCTGGTTATCAGCGGCCGCACAGCTCTGTGTATGCAGTATGGAGAGGTTCGGTCCCACAGGCGCAGCCCTGGGGTGCCCTTGTCTGCCCTCCCCCATGCAACCTGTCCTGAGGCCATTCAGCCCTGCACGAACCCCTCTTTAAGACCAGTCACCCAAGTTTTCAAAGCTCGGCTGGGAGGGGATCCCCCCTGGCTGCTCTTTGAGCACATCCCCACTGCACCAAACTCATTCATTTGCTTTGAGATATTCTTCCTCCCTCTAAGATCCCTGAAATGCCATGGGCTGGAAGGCAGCACCTCCCCTAAGCCTACGCTACCCTTCAGACCCCAATGGTCTGAGCAGAAATGACCCCATCAGCCACAGCAAAGCAGCCTCAGAGGATGCGATGCTATTTCTGCTGTTGCTGATCCAGCCCTTCATCCCTGGACCCCCATTTGAGGGGCAGCATCAGCCCTTTCCCATCATTCCCACTCTTAAATAGAGCTCTCATTGAGCTCAGCCCTTGCAGGGTGCTGCAGCATGCACACCTGTTCAGCTGTCCCCTGGATACGGCCGAAGACAACGCAGCCATCTGCGTGGCCACGGGAATGCTGCTTGAGATGCTCAATGCATCCCATCTGAAGGGCTGCAGGAGCCCTTCTTACAGCTCTGTGTGCCCAAAGATGGATTTCCATGGTATGGCACGTGGACGGAATGTTCCCAGCACTACCAAAGTGGGGAAACGGCGCTTTGTTGGGAGCAGAAAGGGACAGATGTGCTCTGGGTGGGTTGGAGAGCTTTCATTGCACTGAGATGTGCTTCCCATTCTGGTTATTTCTGAGCTTAGAAATTCAGGTCAGTTTTGCTAAACAAGAAGTGCTGATTTAGAACAAAAGGGGACGGCGTACGTCAAAACAGGAGGTTCGGGTTTTCCCACGCCCAACCTTTCATTGCAGAAAAGCTCACGTGAAACGTGTGAAACTCAAATCCCTCTGCACTCCTCTTCCAGCTGACGCTGTGGGCTCTCAGAGCAAACGACTCCAGGTGAATTGATCTGAGATTGCAAAAAGGCCGTGCACAGAGCAGTTAGGGCAGGCAGAGGAGTGAGAGTTGGACACATACGACTCATTGCAATGGAGAAGGGGATGCTGCTGCCTCTGCCCTGGGGTCGTTTCTAGCGCTGTGTTCAACTCTTTGTTGCACTGAATGGATGCACAGGTAGGCAGAGGGACAACCAAGGAGGGGATCTCTGCTGCGCTGGGCCTCAATTCTGTACTGAGAGCATCAGGAGCGAGCCCAGAGGCAGGGAAGAAAGGGAGGCAGATGAGAAACCCGGTATTCTTCATTTACTCTAGTTAATTTTAGCCTAATTTGTTCTTCTGTAAATATCAGCCCTTCTTTAATAAGTCAGCGCGGCGATTGCAATGTAATCACCCAGCGCATCATAAAAGAGTTTCACTGCTAATTGTTAGGAGGAAGTGGAGCTGTTCTGTGGCAGGTATGGGATTGCAGAGAGAGATAATTATAACCAGATCTAATTAGTAATTATAACAAACCTCTGCTAGAAATGGCTTTTAGTTAAATATGCCCCAGTTCTCCCAGCAGTGCTGCAGAGCTCGAGGAGCGGTGCTGCATTCTGGACCCACAGCCTCACCCCGTGCTCAGGATCCCAGTGTGCAACGCAGAGAGCTGGAAATGCAGTGCAGGCAGCTGAGACAGGAGAGGGTGCTGTGAGCACAGCAACAGAGGTGCTGGGGGTGCATCCTCAGGGGCACCCTGCTGGAGCTGGAGATGCTATAGGAACTAGGGAAGAGGAGCAGAATGGGAAGGGTTGAAGAGGAGCAGCTGGGAGTGCACTGGGATTGCTCTGCACTGTGTGAAGTGCAAACAAATGGCGGGGAGGTTCATCCATCCCTTAGAGCTGCTGTACAGAGAGGGGTGCCAATCTGGGGGGTGCAAAAACGAGAGAGGGAAGGTCATCCAGGAGGAGGGTATTAACCCAAGAGGGGGAAGTTGGCCTGGAAGGGATGTGGATTGAAGAGGGGGACGCTGATCTAAGAGTGGGGTGCTCATCCAGGAGGGGTGCTTATCCAGGAGGAGGATGCTAAAACAATGGGGTGGGCATGGGGGGATGCTAATCCCAGAGAGATGCTCATCAAGGTGAAGGATGCTAATCCAGGAGGGATGTTAATCTCTGAGGGGTGCTCATCCAGGAAAGGGATTCTAATCTAAGAGTTGGGTGTGGGGATGCTGGCCAGGAGCTGCCCCCGGCCGCTGGCTCCTGACATGTGGGGTTTGAGATCCCGTGGCACTGTGGTTGGGTGCTGCTGGGCTCCCACTCCTCCCATCACAACCCCTCGTCGCTCACAGCACCGACCCCGACCACTTCCCAGCTCTGTGCAAAGTGATTCAATTAAGCGCCGGTTCACAGAGAGTGCTAAAAGAAAATCAAGCAAGCGAGCGAGCGCCCAACAACAACGAAAAAATGCCCCCTGGAGAATAATTTTCTTCTATGGATTTTTAAGACCAGCGGCTGGAGAATCACTTTCTCGTTTTTGTGCTGTCTCTCCAGTCAATAAATAAGAGGGAAATAAAGGATTTCAGAGAAAATAGAATGCAGTCAAAAGGTAAATTGTGGTCTTAAAAGCCCCTAAGAGACTGTCACCGACTTTGAAATGTTTCCTGGTTTGAGACCATTTCTTCCTGACTACATGGTTTCCGTTCCTCAATTTGCATCTCGGGGAGGCAATCTTTAAAACTGATTTTCCCCTGGTTGCATTTCACCGGCACAGAAACTAAACAGGCGGCTGCATTACAGTAATAACATCAACATTTCAGCCACCTTCGCCTTAATTATTTCTCCGTCTTGCCAACAGGACCAGTTAAAACAGATTTATATTTTGGTGGGGAGGAGGAGAGGGGGGTTCTGTGTGTGTGGATGGGTGAGATAATCTGGAGAAGCCCATTTCTCCCTTGTTATGTGCCACCGTAACAAAAAAACAAAGGAAAACACAACAAAAAACACTTGAGGTAAAAGGT
Source organism: Pavo muticus (assembly GCA_016647715.1). NCBI lineage: Eukaryota > Metazoa > Chordata > Aves > Galliformes > Phasianidae > Pavo > Pavo muticus. Next base: position 2,180,111 of record JACDJE010000072.1, on the reverse strand, counting down.
TTGGGCCGTTTAAGAAATAATGTCAGTGTTTCAGCTGTCTTTTGCTTAATTGTTTCCCTCTCTCAGCTCTGCCACCTGAACCAGCTCAGATAAGATGGGAGCATGGATAAGGAGGAGGAGCTGTGCCCTCCCGGGCTGATAACGCTGCCTGGCTCTGCCTTCACCAGCCGCCAACCTGGAGCTGAGCGCTTGGGAAGCCGTGCGGTGCTGCTAAGGATGGCGCTTGGAAAGGAACGCAGTGGTGAGGAATGCACTGAAAGTGCTCAGAGTCAGCCCAAAACAACCCTGAGAGGGGCGGGCTGCTGGGGGCAGGTTGGAAAAGGCCTTTTAGGTCATCGAGTCCAACCACCGCAGCCTCAGGAGGCGCCTGCTCTGCTGGAGGAGCCCCCGGACCCGCACAGCTCTCAGACTTCCCTCCTCCCAAGCCGCTTTCATGCCAACGATGATCCCTATTTATAACCTTCTCCCCTCCTGTTCTGCTGCGTGCAGCTTTATGACAGCCAGGGTTCTCCTTTTTATGACGTTGTTGTTCTTAAAGTGGTTTTATCACCTGGTTTTATTGCAGAATTACTGCGTGGCACCCCAAGAGCCTCAGCAGTTGGGAGGAGAGCGCAGCCCGCCCCGGAGCAGTGGAAGCGGCTGTGATTTGGTGATGATGCGGCGCTTCTTATCCGGTATATTTTTATCCATAGATACATAAAGCACTTTGTGATCCCGATGGATGCAAGGCACTATATAAATGTAAATCATTATCATTATCATTAAATACCTTCTTTTCAGCCCACCAGTTGGAATCAGAGGCGCGCGGGGCAGCCGCTGTCTGGGCTGGAGCCGCTGAACCGAACGCGAGAGGGGCGATTTTTTGCCTTTGTTAGCAATTAAACGTGCTGTCATAAAAGGCTTTATTTTCCCTCTGCAATTTTGCATGCTGCCTCTTGATTTGAAAGTCACTTCTCGCCCACCGCGAGGAAGCGGCGCAGGCTCCCCTAGCAACAACCTGAATACGAAGCAGCTGCCGGGGCTGCGTGGGCGCTCCTGCGCTGTTTGAACCCTCTGTGAGGAGCGTCCTGCAGCACGGCTGGGGCTGAGCACCTGAGAGCGTCCCTGTGCAGTGGGGCAGCATGATTTACGACCAAAAGAATACAGATACCTGTGGCCAGAACCACAACTCAGCAGCATTTCTGCCCAGCCCCAAATAACGGAGTGCATGGAACTGCCTGCTTTTGGATGTTGGCCATACTGCAACCAGCGCCGTGCTTACAGTCCCAGGCTGCCTGCTGCTTCTACTTTCTTCCTTTCTGCAGGATCTGAGCCTGAAGGATTCACTCAAGGTCATGCATGGAGCCTCTGGCAGCACAGAAACTAAGGCAGATCTACGTGCTGGGCCATACAACACTGAGTTCCCTTTCACCATGCCACCAAGAAGGCAGCACACAGTGTTCTTCCACCAGTGCCCAGCCCTTATCATGCCACCGAGCCCTTTTTCCCTCCTGCATCTCCATCCAGAAGCCTGAGCTTTGCTATTGCTCCTCATGTGAATCCACCTCACCCTCTGCTTCCATTTCAACTCCTGCTTTCTGTGCTTCCTGGGAACTCCCCATCATTTCTTGGGTCATTTTCCTCCCTGCACCAATGCCCAGGAGAGGGATGACCCTATGGAAGCAGCAGCGAGGGATGTGTTGCATAGGAGCTGGGTGCTGGCACCCACAGCACTGCCCAGTGTCAGCTCCACTGACACTTCCCAAAAGGAGATGGCTGATATCAGCCTCCATGGTACAGTGACAGCACCAAAGTTCAGAGGGACTCATGGGGCTTCACCTCCCCTGGTCATGATAAGCAGAAGAGATGGAGCTGGAAATCTCTGATTGATATCCATGGGTCTGAGCCCCGGACCCTCCCAACCTGCAAAGGTTCTGCCATATTTAGTTAAAGGAAACAAGGTTTCCCTAGCTCCTGTTTTTCTTTTCCTTGTGTATCTTTTTATTTTCCCCAGCACTCCAGAGCCGCAGCCCCCCGCTGCCCAGGGGAGATCTTCCATTTAGCTACCTTTTCCTTTCTCATTTCATGCTGCAATGGAGATTCATCAGAGGTGTTAAATCCATGATTTGCCACTACTTCCCCACCTTACCCGCTGAGCTCAGAGGGTCGAGAGCAGCATCTGTGCTAAGCTCTGCACCCTGTGCTAAGCTCTGCACCCTGTCCTTGTCCCACATTGCAAACCCCAGCCTGGGGAATGAGCGCAGTCCTCATCTCATGGCAGGTGTGGCTATGGAGAGCCAGCAGTGTCTGGACATCATGGCGAGGGAGCATGGGGCAAAGGCTGGGCCTTGGGGTGCTTTCACTTATCCCAGATGGATGGGAGATGTCAGCTGCTAACCTGAGCATCCTTAACGCCAAATGCCAGAGGACCATTTGTCCAGCATCTGCCATAGCATGAGATGGATATCCCTGGGGTGAGGCTATTTGCCATCAGTCACAAAGGACACCCATGGGTGAATCACGAGATGACTATCTAGATGTGAAGTTCTGCCACAGGCAATCCCTGTCCTGATACTGGAGCTGGGGGGAGTTGGGGGGGGGAACTAAAGCTCAGCCCCAGGGCTGGTGGACAGCAGGAGCACCTGATGCTTTCCTGCAGCCTCTCCCACAGCCTTTCCTGCTTCCCGGCCATCCCTACTCTTGCAGAGCCTCAGGCTCATTTTTCATCTGGGGAATCAATGGGGAAGCGGGGGCTGCTGCTGCAGGGATGTCACGCTTTGAGGGCCTCATTGCTCTCTGCCAGCTGCCAAGGGGACAGCAGCAGTGCCAGTGTCAGGTCGCTAACAACCCGCATGTGATGCCCAACCCCACAGAGCTGCAGTCTGTGCTGTGTGGGAAGGGATGCAGGAGACATGTGTGATGCAGATGCAGGGGAGCGTGTGCAGGGTACAGATGGGGGGATTTTGTGATTAGGAATAGGGGGAGGGATGTGTGGGTGTGCAAAGCAAAGAAGGCTTTGCACAGGCACGTGTTTTGGTTTCCACAAGCTCTATGAGTTTGGCATTCATCAGCTCAGTACAGAGCACAAGACTCTCCATGGCAGAGCTGAATGTTCCGTGCCTGCTAAATGCACAGGTCAGGCCCTCCCTGCATCGAGACAAGAAATCACAGCTCAGTGCAAGAATCCTGACATTAATCATTCCTAAATGCGTCGCCTCCCATTTACTGGCTGCTCACTCTTCAGCATGCGAGTAGGAGTGCCGAGGACAGAGGCAAGGTGAAGTTTGATGGGAGGTGGCATTGCTGGAAGACCAAGGGACGGAGTCCAGAGAGAAGAGATGAGCTGCCAGGCACCCAAATCTCCCTTCAGCATCCAACCTGGCTCTGTGCCCCCAGCACTATCCATTAATTTACCTACAGCACAAGGCAGCCTCGCCTAACCCCGGGGCACAGGGCTTGGAAGAAGCCGGAATTTTGCAGGCTTGTCCATAAAATAGCATGAAATAATCACTCCGGGCTTGGGCTCACAAAAGCCCTGAGCTACTCCATCTTTGCATCATTGTGATGAAGGCAGCAGAAGGGCAGGTATGGCTTTACTAGGAAACCAAGCCCTGTTTACAGTCCCCTGAATGTGCCAAGAGTGTGATCAATAAGATATTAATCTATAGTAATGAAGGAGGCATGCCCACATAGCATGAACCCAACACCATAATATTGTGAGATGGGCTTCTTAGGGATAACATCAACTAGTTTTGCCCATCTCCTTCCAAGGCAAGAAAGCAGCGCTCGTGGGGCTGCCCCCCATCCTCCTCCACCAGGGAGCTCAGCACCCACCCCACCCCCAGGACATCCCTCCTCCCCCACTGCAGGCTCTGAGCCGGCTCTGAGTGCTGTAAACTTAAGCTGCTCAGACACAGCATCAAACATTTAAGTTATTTGGGATTTGTGCTCGATTGTTTGATGTTGCTGTTTCATTCTCTGCAGACCCGGTTACTGTTTTGCCACTGAAAAAATTCCCAGCAGAGAAGGCAGCTTCATGAAGTCAGAAACTGTTTCAAGGCTTTTCAGGCTATCAGGAAGAAAATGATTGCATTTCTATCACTTCTTTTTTTTGGTTCCACATTGACATTCTGACTCTACATGCTGGTTCAGGCTGAATTTTGCATTCAAAGAATTTAATTCCGTTAAAAAGTACAGGGAAATAGTTGAGATAGTTCCAGGTCGGACCGGTTCACGCTTTGAAACAGCCCCTGTTCCAGTTTCTCACTGCAGCTTGGCATTACAAACTAATACTGAAAAAACGGCCTTTCCCAGGCCATAACCTCTTCATTTTCTGATCAAACTCTGCTAAAGAGCAGGAAAGCTGGGAAACGCAGATGTCTCGAGCTGCCAGTGATCATTCTGGTAATAGGAACAGCTTACTCTGCTCTGCAGGGGAGGGCTGTTGAGACTGGGATGGAAAGAGACATTTCAATAAAAGAAGAAGCTGAAAAAAAAGAGGAAAATGGTCTTGGCTGAACGGGAACCGCGTGGCACCGCCGTGACCTTCCTCTCTTCCCACCCCTGCCTTGTGCCGTCTTCTAAGGCAGGAGCTCTCACTTCAAATTAACTTAATCTGTACTGTTCAATAATTCATGTTGATTTAAGAAAGCTTCATTTCTAATGGGATGCACGCGAAGGCAGAATTAAGGCTGGAAGGAGCCGTGGATGGGGAGAATTGAGACAGTGGAAGGTGGTGTATGAGTTAATTGCTATCAGCTGACCGCTGCTCCCATCCTCACAGCCCTGTGGCCCCCCAGTTGCAGCTGCAGCATCTCCCCAGGGCCGACCCTTTCCCCACAGTGGGACGCAGAGCCACACAGCCTTTGAATTCCCAGATCTCGCTTCCTGGAGCCTTCAAACTCCCGCATTCTGGTTCCTGGAGCCTTTTCTCACCCTCCCGCTGCTGGGGCTCACCCCGTGCCCCCCTTTTCCTCCCAGCTTCTCCTCGCTTGGTTGCATTCAAGAGCTGGGAACTCAACACTAATTAACGTGCCTGCAAATCCCAGCTTGGCTGACGGGGCCGCCGATTCCTTCATGGTCCCCCGGGTGCAGAAGGCTCCACGAGCCATCCCTGCGGCTCCTCCAGCTACACGGCTGGCAGATGCATATTTTAACAACACACATCTGTTGGCTATATAATCTCTTGTATTTGCCCTCCCTGCTCCCAGCTTTGATGGAAGACCGGAGGGAACTCTCTGGTGGTTACAGCCCAAGTGTTTGCTTTGCAATTTCGCTCGATTGCTGTCTGATTTTATTTTTAAATTTCTCCAAGTCCTAATCAGGCTCTTACTTTATTTAATTAATACCCCCAGCTTGGTTAAATAGATCATAAATTAAGAAACCCTGCCGTTAAAGATGTACCAGGTAGCAAATAGACCTCCTGTGGCTTTTGAAATCAACCCAACAGCCCCTGCCTTCCCAGCACGTGGTCCCAGAAGCTCACAGCACATCTTCCAGGCTGCTCTGGGTGACCTGTCGGAGTCCCTCTGTCCTTTCTGAGGACAGATGACTGGCTCTGCAGCTCCCAGATGCCTCCGCATCCCCCAGATCCCATCCTACCACCCGTCCCCACACTGCCTTCCTTGTAGGACAGATGTCCCCAGGAATGACAGTGCCCTGGAATCGCCCTGGGGCGATGGGAGGACACAGAAAGGGCTCCTTCAGCTTCAGGATGGGCTGGTTGGGTTCCTGAGCAGTATCTGTCCCTGAAACCCCACAAACACAAGGCTTCTCCCAATGCTGATGACACCAATAGGCTCATCTGTTTGAGTGCTTGGACTTCCAAGGCTATGGAATGATCTGTTCCACTACATTTAACCATGTAGACTTGAAAACAATGTGACAGAACCTTAAATATTTAATTAAAATATGGTGTAGCTCTGCATCCGAGCAGGGGAGTAGGAGGCAGCAGCCCCTTAGAGCTGTTGTCAGACATGAATGACAGCAGTTGGAATCTGAATTCTGAGGCATTAGGGGATTTCTTGATACCAAGGAAGTGGAAAAGCTGGCAAGAATGGACAAAGCAACACCAATCCAAGTGGAAAACCAGGTGAGCAAAGTATGCTCCAGAGGATACAGCCTGGGTGTGACAGAGGAGGATGGGGTGAAACGGCCCAGCAGTACAACTCAACTGTACAAACCCACACTTTGCCTCCTGGGAGCACCACACACACACTGCCCATGGCTACCACAGCCAAGTGCCAGGAGACAGCATCAGCTCCCACCATGCGGGCAATGGATGGAAGCATCTTCCCGCTTTGTGCTCCCTCCCACCCCCCTGGCCAGCCCTAAGCTTCCCCAGAGCATCTGCAGGCCCACATCCAGCAGGAGCAATGGGAACCAGCGGGAGCAATGGAACCAGTGTGCTGCAGAGCCCCATCCTCTCATTGATTGGGTTTACTCTGAACTTGCTCTAACTTTAATTTTCCTAAAAGGAAAACATGCTGCTAACATAAGTTGCCAAACATCTTAGGTAAATGTACCAATTAGCAGCTACCATGTATACGCACATAAACATTAACTACCATCTATTCAACACATTCCATAACCCCAAAGATAATAACGATTTCCTTTTGATCCACAAAAGCATCTCTCTGCTCAATCAAGGCTCAGAGCACTGACGTACGCCTGTGCTCCCTGGGACTAAATTAGTTTTGAAATCTTTAGCTCTAATTAAATAACATTATTTCTTTTGTCTGGCTCCAACAATGTCTCCTGACTTTGCAGCAGAAGGAGGAGGCACAGCTTGCAGGGGCTGACGGAGGCTTCGTTCCCATACGGGGCTGCGCTGGGGCTTGGAGTTGCTGCTTCATTGAGCAGAAGGAGGGGTCAAATGGAAACCATCAATGTTAGCAGGCCAGGGAGGGGAGAGGATGCATCTGGGGGGAGTTTGGGGGTAGGGACTGGAGGGGACATCACAGGCCAGAAATGACAACTTGTTTTCTCAGATACTGATGACACACCTGCAGTCAGAAGCAGTACCTTAGCAGCAGCCACAGGTGCAGAAATGAAGGAAAATAGCTGCTTTCCTTCAGAAGGCCTCAGCTATGCAGGGATCTCCAGCAAGACCCCCTCACCTTCCCTGCCAACCCTTAAATGAGGGCTGGGAAGGGGTGGATCCTGGCTGCAGCCCTTCCATCACTCGGTACATTGCATGCACCTGAGCTCCCCTGGGCTGGCCCTGCCTTCCCACCAGGTGCTCCATCACTGCTTCAGGCTGTGAAACAGCATGTCTGCTACACCACTGATACCCTTACATGTGTGTGAGTGCCCCTGGATCCATAGAGCTGAAGTACTGAACACCATGCCCATGCTACTCATTCCACAATTGCTCTGCTCCCTCTGCTACCACTTTTGGGATCACAGTACATTGCTTTCTCCATGGGCTCTTTTCCAGTTGTCCTGACTCAGCAACAAAACACTTTGCAACTGAGGACAGAAAACCCACAGAAGAGCTGTGAGTGATGGGAACAGCAGGCTTACCGAGGACGGTCAGCCGGGCCGGTCGGGATCGGATGGCTGCTTGGATGGCCTGACACTCATAGACGGCGTCATCCTGGAGGTCAGCCCTCAGGATTTTCAAGTGATGCTCTCCAGACAGATGGTCTCCTACGACCAGGTAGCGCGGGTAGCCTGTAGGATACAAAGCATGGGACAAATGAGCTTTCCGCAGCATCCCAAACCCAGGTTTTACCCAATTAGATGAAATCCCTAGGGAAAAAATGGGATTGGCATAGCCCAGGGTTTGCCTTTATTTTCCAAGGGGCAAAATGCAGCTGGAGCAAGGCAGAATCTTGGTTGACAAACGGGTCAAACCTGACCATGGGCTATCCTCGCAAAGCCACGAAAAACCTAAAACTCAATGTGCCAAGAGCAGACACTGCAGAGACTGGGATGTGAATGCATCCCCCGATTTAGGACCACTTCCCTGTCCTCCCAGACCTGCCATGGGATTTCTTATTCCTTATGCTGTGTGCGTGTGCTTGGGCTGAAACCCTCTGACATTTCCATGAAACCCCAAGAATGGTGCTCTTCATCATCTTCATTAATGATCTACACAATGAGATCGTTTGCAGCAGTTTGTGTATGACACCAATCTGAGCAGTGCAGCTGACACAACAGAAGGAAGGGATGCCATCCAGAAGGGGCTTGAGAAGTGGGTGCCCTATCCCTGGAGGAGCCCAAGAGGGGCACCCACCCCATGGCAGGTGGGGGGCTGTGAGGTCCCTTCCAACCCAACCACGCTGTGATTCTATGGCATTCCCCAGTTCGTTCTGTGCAAAGCTTGGGCATGGCCTCCAAGGAGCCGCCTGCCTTCTGCATGGCTCAGTGTGACACCCAGAGCACCATGGAAGGAAAGCGGCCGTCCGTGCGTCCGTCCCTCCTCGCGCTGCTGATTGATGCTCTGTGCCATGCAGGCAGCCTGGCACGCTCCTGTGTTTTTGTTGTTTCGCGAGCTATCAGCAGCAGGATTTGCTCTCCTGAACCGCAAGAAATACAAATGATGGGTTTGTTTGTATTTAGCTAATTAGATGACTGGCTGAGCCGGCAGCACACGAGCTGGCAGTTCCTCTTGCTAAAGCAGCCCCAGCTCTGCTAATTGTGGAAGTTGTTCACATGAGCCACATACTTCAGCGGAGCTGCTGTCACCCATCCGTGCTGCAAGGTCTTGTAGGGAAGGATCAGCTCCGCTGTGGCACCGAGCTTTGAAAAACGTCTGAAGAAGGGGCTGCTCGCTCAGGCAAATGGATAATTGTGTGTATTTTAAAGAAACAACAACAAACACAAAGAGAAGGAAAAGCAGCATCCTCCTGAGAGGAGAGCAGGGCCCCTGGAGACCGAGAGCCATGATTTCTCCCTTGGTTTCTGGCTGCTGCTGGCTCTGCATGCCGGGGTGCAGGCTGCTGACTCTCAAGTGAGCCCTTCCTCTTCATTTTGGGGAAATATTTTAAAAATCAATTGTATTTTTCAGCAAAATATATAGGATAAATTGGATCTCTACTCCGCAGTTGCTCCAGTCTTCTCCAGCGGCAAGGAAGCCATTCACAGTCCCGTACAGCGGGATTAAATAATGAGAAATCTGAGGAGCTTTATTACCAAACTGTGATTTAAGGGCTCTGCTGGATGTCAATAAATACATTTATCCAAACACTTCTTTCTTTTTTTGAGAAAGCCAAAACAGGCACTGTCAGTGCTTATGAAGCTTTTCAGCCTGGTCTTGGAAACAGGACATCTCCTTCCCCCACCTGTGGGAAACCAACTGCCCGGCTTCGAGCCGCAGCCAAGGCTTTGCTCATTCCAAATCTGAACACTCGTGTGGGTGCAGCCGGAGGGTTCTGCAGTTCCAATGAGAACACTCATTATTCTCAAAACAAATATTTGTTTTGAGGCCGTTGAAGAGAAATGGCTTTCACCTGCGGCAAGCACTCATTTCCTTTTTATTTTTCAGAGGTGTTCCCTAACATCTCTTACCCCAACCTGTGATTAATGACGAGGTAAGGGCCCGAGCTTTGCGCCCAGGCAGCATCTCCTGCTTGGGCACCGCGGTGCCACCACTTACTGGAGAGATCCCGTCCGACGCCGAGGGCGAGCCCGTCCTTGATCCACAGCACGATGCCATTGTACTCAGGGATGGCACACAGCAGCGTCACGGGCTGCCCGGCGATCACCACCTGGTCCTGGGGCTGCTGCGTGAAGGAGGATGCTTGACCTGGAGAGGGGACGAGAGAGGATGAGGCTGTCAGACCCCGGCGGCACCGCGGGGTGCAGCAGCCCCGGACTGCAGGGCGCTGAACAACAACCCAACCGCTCTGTGGTTATGGTTCTATGATCCCCTAAGGATGCAGTGACGGCTCCAAGCCTTCGGGACACCTCTGCACTACGGAGATGTCTCACACCTCCGGAGGGGACAGAGCCTCTCATTTTCCACAAGAACCTTGCTGGTTCACTCTAACCCATTTCCCATCAGGGCGCGCTAAGTGCTGGCATTATGTTTTATTTTCACTCCTTGAAATTCATCATCATTCCTTCACTTTGTCATGACTGAAAACCATTCTGGGTGTTAAATCTTGTTGTTTTTTTTTCCCCCAGAATGAGTGTTCTGCTTTGCAGCCGGGCGAGGTGTGAACGCTGACGCCTACCTCTGCCATCCTGTGAGGAAAATAGCACAAAAGCAAGAAGAAATGCCTACAAAGCATCCCTGAACCGAACCTGGGCTATTCCAGACAGCTGTGCAGGGATGCAGTGCTGCTGCCTGATGCTGAAGTCTTAAATGCCCCACTCTTACCAATTTTAGGCTGATCTGTTGGTGTTTGGGCACCTCTGAGGGCAGTGCTTTGTGTTTGCTGAGCATCTGAGCTGTGCTCAGTCGTGGGAAGGGAGAGATCCTAAAAGAGATCAGAGCAATTGGACGACCCCTCGCTGTGCCACCTCGGGGCTTCAGCACTCAGGAGCCCTGCTGGGCGTTAATTATTGCTCTGGAACAAGCACGGAACAAGAAACTCACACCCAGAGCTCAATGACAGCTCAATACCCCGCATCACACCAGGCTGCAGGAAAAGGTGCTTCAAAATCAATGCATTAAAACCAGGACAGCCTCCGCACGAACCACCCTAGATCAATTCAACCCTAATTTGCATTAACTCAATTTAATCATTGACTGATGATTAATCCTAAACCAAGGTTAAGTGTGACACAAGTTCTCACAACTTAACTTGTTTCCAAAGGAGTTGCTGGGCCTTGCCTACGGGGCAAAGCTGCAAAGCTCAGTCGTTTCCCAACTCGTGCAGCTAAACCAGCCTAAGCTCCCCATGTGAATACTTATATTTCACTTAATTTATTGCAGCTTGACTTGCTCCCAGCCAGCTGAGGATACGTGGGAAGGAGCAGAGCCATCCTGTGGGGATTTCTACCAGTTCTATACAGCAGATTGAAAAGCTCTGTGGAAATCTTTGCGAATTCAGACACAGCTGCAGCACCTGATTCCCAGGTATTTCAGAGGCTCCACCACTCCCACGCTTGCAGGGCAGCCTGGTTTTCATCATGGGTGCTCCAAGAGGTCAAAGTGCTACACACACCCAACCACAGCAGCCGTGGGAGATGCTGGCCCACAGTCATCAAATCACAGAGTCATGGTTGGGTTGGGAGGCTCCTCACAGCCCCAGCCCCCAGCTCAGGCTGCCCAGGGCACCTGCAGGGATGGGGCACCACTGCCCTCTGCATCACATCTCACTAAATCTCCCCTCCCTCACTTTAAAGCCATCCTCCTTGCCCTGTCACTGTCCTGCTGGGACACACTACAGTCACACCAAGCCCCAACACCACCAGAAACATGCGTTCATCTGAACCGGGACGCAGAGATTCCATAGGAGGTATTAACAGCTCTACGGTTTGGATGCACAGCACTGAAATAATGGGAAAAGCAGGGGTGGGAGAAAGGAGATCAGGAGAGGAGGCAGAACGCAGTGAGCACTCTGCCTTTTGTCTTACTATTTCCCACCCACTCACTACGTTTCATGGCTCACTCCATAATCCCAACCATTCCCAAAGTGAGCCGGGCAAGCAGGGACAGCACTGCAACACAGCAATCACCAAACAAAGTTCGTTTTATCAGCCAGAATTATCAGCTTGTCAGCTGGGAGCTGCAAGAGCCGTAATGAGAAAGCAGCAGCACAAAGTGGTGGCCGTGCCCTCCGAAAGTGCCCATTAAGCAGAGGCTTCGTTTGGTAATTGCTGTTGGAAATGAAGCCCTTTTTGTGCTTCTTTTTTTCTTCCCCTTTTCCCTTTCTTGATTTGTTTTAGAGAGCAGCTGACGGCCATGGGAAATCAGAGTGAGAACGCGGCATATGTCTGCTGTCCTGCCCTTCCCTCTGTTTGCTCAGTGTGAAAAATGCTCGTTGGGAACCTTTGTAGCATATGGGTCCATCTCAGGGCTGAGTGACGATGGCAGCAGAGGAGGGAGAGGGGAGGGACACAGAGAGCAGCACCCGGCCCAGCCCCACTCCGCACTGCTCTGTACATTGCAGAGAAAAAAGCCAAAAAAAGGCAAAAAAAGAAGTACCAAAGGCAGAGCTCGACTCGCTTTCAAAGCAGCTTAACGTGTGATTACTGGGTTTAACTGGGTTTGGGAGATCAGAGGGCTGCTCGTGATGCAGCTTTTAGCCGTCTTATGTCTTAATGTCAAAGGAACAAGTAATTTGCAGAAAGTTTTAAGGGAGATAAGATACTTGACAGAAAATAGCTGGAAACGGGGAAATGGGGAAAGGATGATTTACAAATGCAGGGTGAGTGGTTTCAGCTGCAAGGAAATGGGCTGAAACGCTCCAGTTTGGCTTTTTCATCCCTGTGAACTTTTACAGCATAATTACAAAGTGACAGCTGGGCTTCAGAACAGAGCTCTGCGGCCCCAAAGCCAAAACAGGGCACTGTAAGGGGTTGGGATTGGATGACCTCGAAGGTCCCTTCCAACCCAAACCATCCTCCGGCTCTATGATTTCATCCATCACATGAGATGCTGCGGGTCCACAAGAAGTCCTATTTCCCACAGCCTTCCCATGCCCCACCTGGCACTGAACAGCATTAGTCGTAGGAATCCAGTTTTAAACACAACCCAACCCCAAATCCTTGTAGAGACTGGAGTTAAAACCGACCTCTAGAGAAAAAACTCAAAAAACCCCACCAAGGGGTATGCAGACAAGATGCTAACCATGCCTCCTGGGTCCCAGTGTTGGGTCTGGGAGCTTTGGCAGCGAGAAGGTGCCAGGGACCCTTGGTGCCACCTTTTGTGCCCAGGTCCCATCCTCTGCTGGCTGCTGGCTTTGCTGCATGACCTGAGGAGCTGGATGCAGCCCAGGACACCGTGGGAGCTGCCATGCTGGCCCGGCTGCCTCCTGCCCTCCTGGGGGAATCTCTTGAAGGCCGAAGTGGGGGGCACTTCTGCAGCTATTGAAATCCTAAATGCTGGGAACAAAACAGGATAATAAAGCACCTGCTGCGAACAGCGAGCCGGCAGTAACGCTAACCCTGCTTTCAAAAATCACAAGCAGGAGCCTTATGAAGTCACAAGCATGTCATAAAAGTGTAAGAAAAAAGAGAGAGGGAAAGAAAAAAAAAAAGAGAACCACTTTAGAACTCTTTATATTTCCTTAATGGATTTTGCACCTGTGGCTCCTGTTTTTCAGCGCTGCTCTGTAACGTTGCCTTGTTCTCTCAAACAAAGACCGACACTCTGCGACGTTTGGGACTTCCAAGGGAAATCACATCGCTGCCACTTCCAGAGGAGCCTCAGTGTCCCCATGCAGTGCCAAGAACCCAAACCCGCTGGCAGCCCAGAAGAGGCACTTCCACAGCACACAGCCCATCCCCAACGCCCGCAGCAGCTCCCCGCTCCCTCAGCCCTCTGAGGGCTGCAGTGTTTGCACGAGTCCTTGCCTGAATGATTTCCACTTGCAGCCCCCTGTGCACAAAGCAGACGGTGTGCTGCAAGAAGAGAAGAGGCAAGCAGGAACAGCGGATAGTTAAATTTTCATTACCCAAGAGAAGTGAGTATTGTAATAAGAAGCAAGGGACTTGCCGAGGGAACAATGACTCATTAGAAATGGAGACACCACGGCTGCTTTTATGTAAGCAGAGCTTTGAATTTCCATTGTGTTTTGAAAAGAATTAGCTCTTTTTGTCGAGGAGAGGATAGAAGTGCTGAAGGAGGACTGGTAGAAACGGAACTGTTTGGAAATGAAAGGCTGGGGACAGGGGGTGGTGGGATGCCTTCCTCGTCCCTTGATGCAAAGCTAGCACTGCGTGGCTGAAGGTGAGCAAGGGGCTGTCCTGCCTCTGCTGCAGGAGCACTGAAGCCCAGAAACCATCCTCGAAGGTTCCTTTTTGAATCATTGAATATCCCAAGCTGGAAGAGACCCATAAAGAGCATTGAGTCCAACTCCTCTTGCCTCTTTGGGCCAGGGACATCACAACCCCGATGATGCTGGCTCTGAGTCTCAGCATATCTCAGGGGTGGATGCAGCAGGACATGCCTAAGGGAAGGCTTCATCCGCATTCCTCAGCAGCCAATAATGTCCCCTTCGTACTCCCATCCTTCTATTGACCCCATGACAAACACTGGTCTGCCCACGCCATGGGTCCTAATTGGGAGCCAAGGCCACCGTGCTCCCTGCAGGGCTCCATCCCTCTGTGCAGTACGTGCCCACATTGATTTTCCGATGGCTGGGAAAAGCAGGCAGACAAAAGTGTTCCATTATTTACAGCGCTCTCAGGAGCTGTCACTCACACGGCCATGCCACGTTCCCTCACTGTGGCCCCCGGTCACCAGCGTGCCTGTCCTCCAATTGCCTCCAGTGAGAGGTGCCACCTGGGGAAGCACCCCAAGGATGCTCTGGGGCACAGCAAGGATTTCCTCAGCTCAGGACCACACTTTTCTTGAGCCTCTGTAGGACTGAAGGACAGATGGGTTCCCAGGCAGGAGAGTTGAATCCCACCAGTGAAGCTATGGATGCATCCTGGGACAAGGAGCAGCCCCCAGAAGGGGACACGTGGTGGGGATGGCCAGAGCCATGCCCTGCCCTGCCCTCCTGCTTTATGGAAGGAAACCAGCCGCAGCCTGAGCTCCTCACTCGCGCAAAGCCTTCCATTATTTTGCTTTGTTTCCCTAGAGGGAAAAAAAATAAATCTGTTTGAACAAAAATATCAGTTTGGCCTTTTTTAGTTTGACTGCGTAAGCGCAGCTCACGTGGCTTCAGCATGCTGAATTATTCAACCCGAGGGAAGAATTCAGCCCCACTGCCACCCCACGGCCCAGGGATGGCTCACCGAGGGGCAGAGCTGCCCCGTGCCACCTCCAGCCGTGCCCCCATCTATGCCACCTCTGGAGTGCAGCATGAGGACCACGCTCTGCTCCTGGCACAGCCCTTTGCCTCTCGGCCCCATCTCCAGGCAAACCCGAGCTCTCCCCGCTATTCCCCAAACGTTGCTTACAGAAAACATCCGCATCCCACTGTGTCCACTAAGCAGCTGCTGGCAGGAGATGCAGACGTTGCGAGTGAGACATTGGACCTTTTAGAAATCTTTTTGTCTATTAGTCACACAGGAGAGAGATCTGAACCGTCAAGCACTGCGCTCGCTTTGATACCCACACGAAATCCCAGCACTGCTTTCAAAGTCACCGCCAGCAGTTTGGTCAGCCATGCAGAAAGGGCTGAAATGTCATCGTCTGCTCTCTTATTAGCTACCAATTGGGAAAGGTGTAAGTGAACACTTACCAAGGGATATTTATTGGCAACGTCCCCCCAGCACCAGCGCTGAGAATTACCTCCTGTGAGATTAAATGCCCGCTCGCGGTGCTGTGATGATAGAAAACAAACTAATGGGCTGCATCGAGGAGGGAGAGAACACAGCTCCCACAGAGCACTGCTCGGTGACCTTAGGGACAGGGTGGCACTGAACTTTCAGGCTCCTCCGCTCCATCACCACAGTGTGCACCCACTGCCCCACAGCGCAGGATCGTCATCTTCTGTCAGACAGACTGATGGAGGTGGAACAACGAGAGCTGAGCTCTGGGGCACGCAGAGCTGTTGCTGGGCTGGAGATAGAGGTATGTTGCTGGGCAGGGACAAGGGAAGGCTCCCTGCACTGCAAACCGGCAGCGGTGCCATGCAAAGCAAAGGGGCCGGAGGTGCTCAGCTGCAGTATAGGATACCTGTGAGCACAGCTTTAACGTGCAGGGTAGAAAACTGGACCTTCTAAAACAGCTAACGCCTCAAATGCCTGCTCTTCCCAAGTCTCCCTGATGCGATCCTGTGGGATTTATCCATAAAATCCATCAGGACCTGTCTCAGCCCTGTCTCACACCCAGCCCCACACTGAAGCACAGCCCCATAAATCTCAGTGCATCCCTGAGTTAGAGGGCACACAGGACGCTCGGCCGTAGGAAGAGCAGGAGGATGAATAATCCATTTCACAAATGATTTGGAGATTTCAAAGGCTGGCTCAGCTCCCAGGAAGAGCAGAAGCAGCAAGTTGTGCAGTCTATGGGGCGGAAAATCAGACCAAAGAGCTCGCCCTGGGTTGCGCGACGCTTCGCTTCCACCCTCGTCTTCCCCAATCTGTTATCGCACGCTTTGAGTCGCAGAGAGAAATCAAAACGAAGATTCACTTCAGAACAGAAAATGCAGCTATTAATACCAAAATCACTGCAGGATTCTCCTCCCATCTCCCACCCGCTACTCCAAAACCCAACTCTTGCAACGAGACACTGAGAGGCAACGCTGCATGAAACCCCAACCGTGTTGCTTGGGGTGCCCCGACATGACATGGGCACTGGGACCCGAGCTGAGGAGCGGGGTGAGATGGCTGCAGGTTGTGCTGTGCCAATTAGCAAGTCTGACGATGAAGCAGAGGGAGAATTAGCGACTTTCTGCCGTAATTATTGTTTGTTTGGATTTTTCCGAGTGGAAATAATTGTAAATATGTGTACTGCCTTTTTTTTCTAAATACAACATTCATATGCAGGCTGTTCTTTGGAATAATTTGTTTCAATTCTAAAGGTAAGTGCGTGGAATACACAACAAAAGGTGCTGGGGGGAAGAGGAGGAGGAGATGCCAAGAGGAACAGAAGGAGCAGAGCAGCAGTTGGGCAGGGAACGTTTCTTGCACATCCATCCCCACAACCCAAGGAAGGCGCTGAAACCTCACACGTTTCTATCTATACACAAAGGCCTAAGAAAAGTTGTTCCCTGCCCAAAGAACCATTGCTGCCACAATGTCCTCAGACCCAGAAAAATGCCAAAAAGTGCATTTATCCCTCAGACAGGAGGAAGGAGTGCCATTTCTGTGGGAAACCAGGTGTTCTGGAGGACAGCCACCAGCACCAGTGCCCGCAACAGCCAGGTTCTGTTTTTGTTTGGGATTAACCCAACCCAACCCAACCCAACCCAGAACCGCTTAAGAACTGTGAACTCTATCAACATTCACATCCCTGAAAGTGCTCCATCACACGCACCCTTGGGAGCAGCATGGGGATGTGTCCTCACAGCTGTGACTTCTCTGCCTGACCCCCATCAGGAGGGGCCTCAAATGTTTTTAAACACAAGATTTCACTGTCCTATTTTTTTTGTTGTTGTTGTTTTCTTTTTCTTGGCTCCTTTTCAAAGGGCCTCATTGCAGAGCCAACGGCATGCTTGTGTAAAACCCCAGTCCAAGGGATGACAAGCACATTCTGCCCTGCTGAGTTAATTAGCAGGTAATGAGAGATGCTTGTCAATAAGCCCAGCTGCTGCTGAAACCCCTCCTGGGCTGAGCACCGCACCTGCAGGACACAAGCTTTCCATCCTGACATTCTTGCTTAGGACATGACATGTTCCCTCTACGCATCGAGCTGACTCTTGGCCAGAGCTCACACAGCAAACAGCCAAAATCTCCCAAACCACCAAAATCAGGGTTTTCTTTTCCAGGGGGAGATTTTTTCCCACCTGGTCTATTGGTAAAGGATTCCCTGCCTGGAGCCGAGAGCAGGCAGTATTCAGCTGGGAGTCAAAGCAAAGGGAAAAGCACCTGGGGGCAGACCTGCTCCAGCTCCATCACTGTGAGATGCAGCACACGGCCCCACACCATACAGACACCTATAAATTACTCGGCCCCCGGCTGCCAGCTCAGCCCCAGCTCGATATTGCCTGCAGTAATTATTCGGATCAAATGCAGTTTATCTGCTTCATATTTGCGTTTCTGTGCTCTCCGGTAACTTATAAATGTCATTGCAGTGTTTATTTGTTATAATGAAACTTAATGACGTTTGAAACCGATGGCGGTGGCTGTGGGCTGCAGGTTTGAAGCAAATCTCTTCATCTCAGGAGCAGGAGGCCCGGAGATAACATTAAATTATTCTAGAGGGGAGGAAGACGCACGCAGGCAGACATTCATTGGCTGCGTTACTCATCGGAGCTGACTTGTGCTGAGCCGTGGGCTGGCAGTTCTGGCACACACCGGGACTGAGCGTCCCCGTCCTGGGGGCCAAGTGGTCACCCCATGAACCCCACTGCTTCTCCCTCGGTGTGAATAACCCTCCCAGCACACGGGGAGGGTGCAGGAGGGGCTGCTGCAAAGCAATGCTGGGCATGGGGAGAAAGCTGCTCCAGGGGCTGCATGGGAGGAGCAGCCGTGGCGGTGGCACCTTCTCCATCACACCACTGACCCCAAAGACCCTTCTCCTGCTCCAGACCCAGGATAAACTTCCCTTGTTTCTGCTCCAGGCGCTGCTCCTTTTCCTCCTGCCTTCTGAGGCCATGAATAATTCCCTCCCTTTGTTTCTGTGGCTGCACGTATTTATAGACTCTAGTCGTGTCTCCCCTTGAGCTTCCTCCAGATGATATAAATTCACCTCCTCTTGCTCCCTGCACCCTTCCTTCCTGCTGCCTGTACCCTTCCCTGCTCGCTGCCTGGCTGCAGCCTGCTGCATGTCCAAGCAAAGCGCCTGTGGCAACACGGAGAACATCTTTCCCTCAGCTCCCTGGCTGCTGTCAAACCCAGCACTAAGTCGGCGTTAACCCCTGCAGCACAGCCCAGCTTCAAAGCACTGGGGTTAGGAACAACTTCCCATCGGGGAGCACAGAGGGCTGATGGTTCCATTGCACGCAGCGCTCAGAGCCGCAGCACATCGTGATTTCCTTACTCGGGAGGAATCCTTCCGGCAGGGCTCCTCCTGCACTGCCCCGACCCTCTGTGTCAAAACAGCCCGGGGACCACAGAATCATCGAATCAGTAAGGTTGGAAAAGGCCTCTAAGATGATAAAAACTCTCAAATGACACATTGGGAGTTCACCCACCCCACGTGTCTTTAGAGAAGGACTGTTCCCAGCCCAAGAGGCCTTTGAAGGGACAGCAGGCTGTTTGTCCCCTGCCGATATCCGAACCCTGCCAGCATCCCAGGTCCGACACAGAGAGGTCACATACCAACACCTATCAGGGCATTATTCACCCACCAATAATGGAATGAAAAAGAGCCCAGGCAACTTATTTGATTAACCTCATTTGACCACCTGGATTAAAACTGGAACGCTGAAGATGAGTTACCTGATGACAACTACAAGCAAAATTAGCCCTCCCCACCCGCCCTGCTGATGCTGCAGGGCATCCCCAGTAGGATACCACCACAAGGGCTCGGCCCCATCTCTGAGCTGCACGGGAGCACCCTGTGCCACGTTCCCAGCTGGGATCACATCGTGCACCCGCAGCTCCTCGTAGCACCCAGACTCCTTTGGGGTCTGACCTTGCCCAAAGTGCTGTGACATCAATTAATAAGGAGGAGCTGATGGTGCAGGGCCACCTGCAATGACCTTGCCTGCCAACCCTCGCAGAGGGAGTGGTGCTGGGGTAGCACTGCATCTCCCAAGCAGCTCTCGGAACAAACAAGTTGACAAATGAGGCTGCTTCGTAATGAAGCTGAAGCTAAAGTCAATACTCAGCCCTTCTATCAGGGCACAGATCAACGGCGGCCTCAAGGGCGAGCGACCTTGGGGGGGTGGGACAGCTGTCACTTGAGGAAGGGATGGCACGGAAAGGAGAGGGAGCAGCCCTGGAGTGGAGAGAAGGGCAATGTGCAGAAAGAGGAAAAAATACAGGAGAGGAGAAATGCAGAAGGCAGGGGAAAGCCTTTCTGATACGCTCTTTCAGCAATTAAATCAGGTGATTATGATCATGGTGATCCTATCCCCCACTGATGCTGCTGTAAATCTGGAGCTGGATCCAGCCCTATTTCAGGCATTTTCCCTGCAGATGATTTCCTCCCCACCACAGCTGGCTGAACACCGAAATGGGGAAGGGACAAGTTGCTCTGCCTATTTTCAAGTACTGGGGGAGGCTTAAAATTGCAGCGTCACGTTAGGTAGAGTCAGGGTGATCTGCTTAAGGAAGGACAGAGAGGGAAATGGGGGCAGGAAGGGAGGGGTGGGAGGAAAACACTCAGGAGCAGCAAGGGATGGATATGCCACAGACATAAACCAGGTGTCCTCCTCCACAATGTGGTGTTCACCACTGGATGGAGCCTTCTGGACCACCACAGCCTCATAGAAAAGAATCAGTCATTAAGGTTGAAAAAGTCCTCTGAGATCCCCAACCCCAACCCACCCCACTGTGCCCGCTGCCCACGTCCCTCAATGCTGCATCCCCAGGGCTCTGGGACACCCCCAGGGATGGTGACCCCCCCTCCCTGTGCAGCTGTGCAGTGCAGCACCGCTCATTGGAGCAGACGCTTTCCCACTATCCAGAAAGCTCCACGGGCAGCTCCTGCTCCTCCTGGAGAGCTCAATCGAACGCAGGTCCGAGCCGATGGCGACAAAGAGCTGGCAGATTTATCTCCGGGTCAACCTAAATATTTCATTTAGCTTCTTGAGAAGTCAATTCCTTTCTTCCTTCCTTTATTTTAAATCTCCAAATGCATACCATCTCTCATGAATATTGATGAGGATCATTAGTCACCGAACATTTCACTTCCCTTCCCTTTCCCCTGTCTATATAAAACCTTCATCTTTGTTAAAGGGAAAAAAAGCCCATCGTAAGCTCCATCTCTGGATGTATTTTCATTCAGATGAGACCCATTAATACAGTTATAGATTGGGTAAATACCAATGGGAGCAAATACCGGGCGCAGAAGGATGCGCACACACAGCCCCAACAGTGACACTGCTCAGGTCTGTGGCTGGAGCCCCTCTCTCTGCACAGGATCCCATTAACAGCTCTGGTGCTGCTGCCTCCAGGGGGGTTCCTCCAGCCCCCCCCCCACCTTCTCCATAGGCTTTCTGACCACGTCTCTTCCTCCTGTGTCCATCAGCCTCAGCCCGAAGGCTGCTGAGGGACTTTATTTACTGAATACAGATGGCAGGCTTGGCCAAACACCGCACGTCGCTCAGGGGGAGACAGAACAGGACTTGCCACATTCAGCTTGATGCCTTCCAACAATATTTTGCTATTTCCTTACGATGAGAAAGGATTTGCAGAAGGATTTAGAAGAAAAGCCAACCCAAACAAAGCAGGGTATTTCGCTGCAGCACCTTTCAGTCAATGCCAAGCTGCAAAATGGAAACGGGGTCATTTTGCATTGGGCTGAAACCCAGTTTGTTATTAGAACTGTGAAATACAGCTCTCTTGCTCTGCTCCAGAAAGAAAGGTCTGTACTGCAGAGCAGAGGTGATGCTATGTGACCTAACCCAGGGAAACCAGTGGGCAATACAGCTTCTGCACCATGACTTTGAGTTCCTTCACAGCACACCAAAGCAACAGACCTGTGCTGCAGCACCAGTGTGTTCCACCTCCTCAGCACCCACACTCGGCTCCTGTCCCACAGCCTGGCTTGGGCTGGGAGCTCCCAGCAGGCTCCTGTCCCTGGGTGCACAGAGATTTACTGCTGGCTTCAGAGCCATTCTCACCTATCTGTCAATCTATCTAGACCACATCTCTCTGAATGGGACTTAAAAGGCTGCAACAGTTTTAACTGAAATTATCCTAAGCTGTGGTGACATGGTGATGATTTGTTGCTCCAGTCTGTGAATCTCAGTCCCGAATGAGCCTACGTGTGCCCCAGGTCCAGGGCAGGGATGGGCACCTGGTACAAAGGGATGAGCCATCAAGGACTCCCAGGAGAGGTAGAAGAAGGCTCCTCCTGTCCCCAGGATACACTGACACCCTCCTATCCCCCACACACCACACCATCAGAGCTTACAGGAGGATTTACAGCATCATCAGCACTTGGCTTAACAGCACAGCCAGCCTGCATGTCCAGGTTCGGCTCTGGTGGGCACCATGTCAGCGCTGCGACCCATTTTTCTGATGAAATCCAGCTGCCAGCCACCTCTGCAGCAGGGTCCTCGCAGACAGCGAGGAAGGAAAGCTGAATAATAGCCCTGGGCTGCAGCAGCAGCTCTGCAGGGAGAGGAGAGCCATCAACAAATCCATGAGCTCAAAGGCAAACTCTGCAGGTAGCCTGGAGGCAGCGCAGAGATGAGAAGCTGCAGTCACTGCCTTCAGACAGCAGCTCGTATCGCCTTTAGTTCCCCACTGCCCCCTGATGCTTGGAAAATAAACCACCCCAGACCCAGCAAGCCATCAACAAAGAGACTTCACAGGGAGGGTGAAGCACGTAGCCTTATCTCTGCCCTTTCCTATATGAATCTTACAGGATTCTTCCCAGCATCTTGCTTAGATGCTCATCCCACTTCAAGCATTGCAAAGGACATAAAGAGTTGCACAAGGACAGCGGGTCTCAAACAGCCAAGACACTCTGCACCCATCCTGAGATATCAGTCCGTGCTTACTAACATCACACCCCTGCAGCATCCCCAGAGGACCAAAGGGATGCGCGTGGTGCTCATGTCCTGCAGGCTTCAGAGGAGCACCAGCACTTGGGGAGTGAGGAAGTACTGTCTTAATTTAAGACCATAGGGGAGCACTACTCAAAAATCAACCGATGAAATTACATCCTTAGACCATTAACTGCTACACCACCACCGTTACCATCGAACCACAGGCTGTGTTGGATGGGGCTCTGGGCAACCTGATCTCGTGCCCAATTTAGTGGCTGGCAACCCTGCCTGCAGGAGCCGGGCCTGGAACCAGGTGATCTTTGAGGCCCCTTCCAACCCAAACCCTTTACAGTTCTGTCATCTCACCAGCTTGGTACAAGCTTTATAACCAGTGGAGCTGCTCAGCTGCCCTACAAGCACAGCAGACCACCTCAGCAGCAAGGGCAAAACCCAGCCTGCCCCCCCACAGGCAGGGAGGAACCTGAAGGCAGGAGCTTCCCACCACCTGAAGCTGAGCACACGGATCCCTCCCATCTGTCACAAAGCAGTGGTGTGTTTGCTGTTTTTCCTGGGATTTAACTTTCATCCCCACCCCACTGAGCTAACAGACACGGAAGAGGTGTCAATGAGACCTCTGCTGATCACAGTGCATCTCTAACAACCGTTCCAGTGCCTGCTCCATCCACTCTCCTGTCTCAAGTGCATCTGTCAGATGGAGAACAAAAGGCCCAATGCGGCTCATATGGGAAGATGCCTGCCCTAATCAATTGCGACTGTGTCTTTGTGGGCAGACACTAGTGACAGGGCTCAGGGTAAGGCAAGCTTTGCTATCACAGAGCTGCTAAGCCCTGGAGCACACAGCATTTTATTGGTGATGACAGCAGAGTCAGCAGTGCAAAACTTGCACGGGATCCTGCAGGGCGCTTTGGAGAGCAGCTGCAGTTGATCCCAGTGGGTTACTTTCCAGGGAGCTCTTAGCAAAACACGGTGGGATGCCCCAAACCCAAGCTGATGCCGGGGGTCCTGCACCTTGCCCAACACTCTTGGGGTGAGGTATGAGAAGATGCTGGCACCCTCGAGTTGCTTCTCCTGGCATAAGGGTGTTGGCTCTGATTCGTCCTTGGTACTGAGAAGGATTCACGCTCAGCCTGTGCTGCTAAGTCACTTGCAGGATCTCACCCCATAAATCCAAGCAATTCTGAGGCAGAAGCAGCCTTGCTGGGCGGCTGCTGGGTGGCACAAATACGTCACCACATCTCAGTGCCACTCTAATAGGACGTTTTCCTGGCAGGAAGCATTCACTGAACCCTCTTTGAACTACTGCAGGCAGCAGAAGTGGTGTTCAAGCAGAGATATTTGGAGCAGAACACAGCCAGCTCCTCTGAACAAGCCATTTGTCCCCACACAGCAGGGACTCCAGCCCAGAGCCCCAGCTGGTTGCTCTCCAGGCAGCAATATGGAGCCTGACAGCAACGAGCTTTGAATCAGACAGTCCCTGGAAGGATGCTCAGCCTGGGGGAGGGAAAGCACAGAGCTCTCTGATGGAGGAGGGCACAGTGCTATTGATCTGCGCCCAAGTGACAGCAGAGCTTCCAGCCTCAGTAGATCCAAGGCTTTGATATTTAGGACACATTTTAAAGCCCAAACCCCATTTTGGGTTTAATTCCCTGCCTCCCATTTCCAGCTTCTCGGTGCTGGATTCCCCCACCTCCTGCCCCAGCACAGAGCTGCCGTAGCCTTCCTTCTTGCAAGAGCTGCAGATTCCCTCTGAGAAGCTATTAAGGAGCAGTCGAACAGAGCAACCTTCCATTGACAAGTCACTCGGCCCTTTAAACGATCTCCAAATAGTGTTTGCTTTTTATTGCTTTCTGCCTTTTAACAGGCTTGATTTCAAGTTACTTTGGCTTATGATAAACTCCAGATCTATGATGCTTCTATTCTCTCCCTCCTCGGTCTCACTCACCCGTTCCTTCTTTATGTTTTTATTAAAAAAAGATCCAGGAAAACAGATAGCAGATTAAAAGGGAAACAAATTGAAATGGGTCAAATGTATCTTGCTTAGATGACAGCCACCCCATTAGATACTTTTAAACAGGACAAATGCTCTGTTCAGCAGCACAAGTGGGCTTTTACATTTATTCTAAATTACAAACCAAATGATTGCAGCCTCAAATGGAAGCAGTGGCTAATTGCACTAATATCTCACTAATTCCAGCACCAAGGAATGGAGGCAAACTAACGATTTTCACCATTTTACCAATTACTCAATTGAGACCAAGGTACATTATGCAAACCCTGGGTTGAGCTTCCTCTCCATTTTGTGATCTATGACAAGGACTGGAATTCCAATTATTAATAATGGAGGAGCTATAATTATTCTAAGGATGGGTACGAGATAATTATAAGCCATAAAAACAGCTTTCATATGCATACACGACTCTCTCCCTGTGCCTGGGCAGAACCGAAGCCTATCTGCAGGCTGGAGATAGGGAAGCTGAGGACCAAAAACCCCCTCCAAGGTGCCGCTCCATGCAGCAGGAGGCGGCTGTATGGTGGGATAAGCGGTCACAGTGAAGGGGGACACACAGAGGGACCCCAGAGCCACCAACGTCTCCAAAACGGGACCTTCAGCAGCTGGTGGCTGCTGGGAACAGGTGGTGAAGGCGCAGAATGACACCGAGTGCTCCATCGCTCCCGTTAGCAGCTTTATGAATGACAGCCAAAAAGTGCCATAATTGCTGCAGCGACGCTTGCTAATGACTCGTGTGAGATATGGCGAGAAGTCAAAGGAAGGAGGGATGAAGGAAAACAGCAGGAGTGAGAGGTGAATACCTGCCCTTGGCCACCCCAATGGAGAGCGCTGGATGGGCAGGGATGGGGTGGTGGGCGGCGGGGAGGGGTCCTGCAGCACAGCCCCTACTTCTGAGCTCAGAGACTGCCAGCTTTGGGAAGCCAACTGAACGGGAGGGGAAGAGGGAACAGAAAACCAGTCTCAGTTTTTAGGTTGGTCGGAGTTGCTTGCTCCTGGGGACTACAGCAATGCAACCTTTCTGCTCACCTGGGTTCCACCTGGGGAACGCAGGGCAGCCCAACACAGCAGGACCTCTGCCTTACGGCCATGTGCTTTGGGATCCCCAGGGTGCAGCCCTGCTGACCCACCACCATGGCTGGGGTGGAATCCAGCCCCGTGTGCATGCTCCTGCCAATTCCGAATCTGTTTCTGAATGCTAACAAACAGTCAGCAGCAGCTGATTGAGTGGGTTATTAGCAGAATGAAGACAGATGGTGGAGGATTAACTCTAAAGTGTCTCTATTGCAAGGCCGTCACTGCAGACAGCTCTACCTCTGTCTGCAACTGTCACCAGCTCCATTTCGGCCCACAGCTCACCAAACAGCACTCCCAGCATGCCAGCAAGGTATGTGTCAATCACAGCAAAGGGACAGGCAACGTGGCAGCCACAGCAGAGCATCCCCTTCCTCTGTGCGCCCCAAATCACACCCAAACCCTGCCTGCTGTCCTGCTGCATGTTTCACAGCAGTGTTACACACCTTCTCCAGACCAGATTTTCAGGACGCAGGTTGATAGATGGCAGGATGAAGAGCTGATGGCTGAGCCCCATCCCTGGAGGTACTTCACAGATGTGGTGCGTAGGGACGTGGGTTAGCAGTAGGTTTGGCTGTGCTAAGTTAACAGCTGGACTTGATGACCTCAGAGGCCTTCTCCAGCCTAAATGACCCCATGCTATGTGTTAGCTCACACTAACAGAGGTGAGCTCTTGGACACTTATTTTTGCTTCTTATCAGGGTCAGCAGCAGTACAGCACGGTGCAGCTGACACGAGCTCGAAGTCCTCTTGTGCTTCTCTACCTCTGAAGCTCACTCGTAGATGTCTCTGTTAAGTGACAGTAAGATTCTAATGAACCCTGTAATTACCCATTTCCACTACCACAAGACCCCACACCTGATAATTATCTGACTGCCCCACTGCCTACTTCTGCTTTCAGCTCCTCCAGCTACCCTGCCATTACAAATAGGGCTGTTCATTAGCATCACAATGCAATAAAGGAGGAAAAGCTCTCATTTGAAGGGGAAGCTGTCTCACTCCTTATCCCTCCTAGGGAATGGCTCAGGAGCTGCTTGCAGGGGCTGCCCCGGGACAGCCGCACATCTGACGCCCCCTCGGCTCCCATCAGCACTCAGCCCACACAGTACAGCCTGGATTGCAGGGGGCTTCAGGCCTGCACCTCTCATCCAGAGCCATCTCGAGTGAAAACAAGTCCAGGGCGGTCTTTGTAGCCATGGAAATCCCCTGTGTTCTTTTTGGAAGACTGTACCTTTAAACGTCACAGCCCTGCAGTCTGCGGGGGCCAGAAACTCATCGCTTTGTTCCCTTCCCCACACAAAGGCTTTACTTGGCGCCTTTCATCTGGCTTTGTTCTCTCCCCACAAAGCCAAAGGGATTCGCTCTGCAGGGCCCCAGGGCCCCAAGTCCACCAGGCTGGAGCAGTCCCACAGCATGCATTGGGATGCCCACATGTGGCACCTACAAGCATCCCTGGGAAGCTTGAGGGACCCAAATCCATCAAGAGATCGCACCTTCCCATGGCACCCAAGGGGCATTGCCATGCAGTTAAAAAATATTCTAATCAATGTTTAAAAAGCACGGGATAATTAACAAACATGAGGTGGAAAAACTTGTGAAGTGCTTTCCCCATGTTATCATCTCAGTCTCAGGGCTCCTGGGGAACCAAGGGAACCTTTGATCTCATAGCTGGTATTCAAGCCATGAGCTTTCCTCCACTGGAGCTTCACCCCCTGCAAGCTAATGCACCCTTTGCTCTCGTGCAGACAAGGCTTCCTGCAGCCAGCTGCTGGGCTGCTCCCCGTCCTGCTCTGAGGAACAAATGCACAACAGGGCACGTCAGCACTCCTCTGTCCAAAGCATTTCCTATCTACCTCCAAAACTAGGGCTGAAACCAGAAACCCCAACCCATTGCCACGATACGCCTTCCCCCAGAAGGGACCTCTCCCAAACCCTGTGTTCAGCAGAGATGGGGCTGAACCAGGGGCTGCTTCAAGGAAAGCAGCCAAGCAACGATGCTACCAGCAGCAGGGATGCCAATCCTTCCTAGCATAAATAGTTTTTGTTTAGTTATTATGCTTCATAATTATTTATGGTGTTTCTATGGATTAATCAATGCTCATAAAGTACCTGGGGGATGACCAGAATATAAAACAGGGGAACTTTTTAGAGACATCTCTGCCTCGGTGCAGGGGTTTGACAATCAAAACAGTGATGCTTCTGAGAAGGCACAGCAGCCCTGATCCCAGGTGAGAGATTTGCCCAAGCAAACTCCATCAGCTTTTGAACACAGCAAGGCTAAGCCTGACTCTCAGTGGTTCTGTACCCATGCCACTAATCAGAAGGACATTCATCCGCCAAGGTTGTCCACACAAGCCCTAGGATGTTGCAGTTTAAGGGCATTAGGGTGATGATAACTTGAGCACCTCTCCAGTAGGGCCAGATGCACCAGTTGAAGGGCAGAATGAAAACCAGAATACCAAGACTGTGTGCTGAAAGAGCTTCTTGTGTGCCAAATCCATGGGAGAAGACAGCAGATGGGGGATGAATGGAGGTATGAGCCTCCTGCTCTCCTCTTACTGCTTCTCCCCTATCTGTGCCCATTAAGATGCTTCAGGAATGAAAAGAGAACCAGGATTTTCTCACTGGGACAAGCAAGAACCTAGCACGTCCCCAGCAATGATGAACCTCCATGATGAGACCACTAAGGAGAAAGGATGAAGAGAAGGTGGGGAAGCCGCTCACCTTCAGTCATCCTGCGGTACTTCTCCTTGTACATGAACCCCAGCACTAGGCAGCATCCTCTTCCTGGGAGCCCCAGTTCTGCAAGAGAAGAGAGAGCGGCGTTAGAAGGCCAGGGACAGCAGCGAGTGCAAGGGGAGCAGCACAGCAACTGGGAGACCGTCCTCAAAAGGGAAGATCAGCCAAGGCTTGAGGGCTGTAAACACGCAGGTGGCCCTACAAGCAGAGAAATGCTCCAGGCTGAGGATGCCTACGCCTTTGATGCCTTGATTCCTTAATGGGTCTTTCTGGTAACCAAGAGAGAAAGATCTGAGTGTGGCTCTTCCAGAAGTAGGCTGTGTTTGCCCACGCGCATCTCGGTGGTGGGCAGCTCCCATTCTTCAAACAAATTGTGTCACAGAGGAGGAAATCAAGGTAGCGCGTCCCCACTGCCGCCCCAGCGCACTCCTCAGGGGCTGCCGTGCTCTGCAGGGCCTCGCTGATCAAAGCCCCTTTGATGTTTGCTTAATGCAGCCTCCATAGAGCCCCGCTCTGCGAGGACGGAGCATGCAGGATCGCCATGGGAGGGGAAGGCAGTGGGGCAGAAGTGGTGAGGCGGTGCTGTGTGGAGCTGCGCAGGGATTTCAGGTCCCTGGAGGTGAACTGCAGGTCTGGGCTGTGTCTGTCGGAGCAGGAAGGTCGCTCAGTGCTGCAGGACGTGCAGGAGGACAACTTGAGGCATACGGCTCTGTGGGTGCACTGCTCCTCCCCAGTGCTGATGGGGCATTCAGGCAGGAGGGTCAGCATCCTCCTCACTATCTGGGGCAGAACTAGAGCCAAAACGCAGAAAACAGAAGTGCCTTGTGATACTAGGGCACGAGCAGGACAAGGTAAGGAGAATTGCCTAACAGAACCAGGCTCCATCTCATGAGATCCAACAGCTCCTGATCCTAAGGCTCCCATCAGAGTCGATGTCAGCCTGCAGAAGAAAGGCTGTGTGCAATCCCACTGAAGTCAATGCTCATACAGATGGATGTCTCTTGAGATGATTAAAATCAGCTGAAATTTAATTGCACCTTAAATCCACATTGGCACCTAAAGCAGTGCTCCAGAGGGTATCTGCAGGCAGCCTCTCAGGGATGCTGGAGGTGCCCACAGCTCTCTTACTGGCCATAAAATGGGGGGATCAACTCAGATGACGATGCTCAAAGATCAGACATTTTCAGGCAAAGCAAATATCCACATTCTCAGCAGCTTCTTGACTCAGTCACACCCATCAGCATCAGACAGACAGCAGCCATCTCCTATCTGATGCAGAGCTGGAAGCCAGCTCTCTGCACAGCTGCAAATACATCCAGAAAGGCACCAACTTGCAGAGCATTGGAGTTCAGTGCTCCCAGTTGGTCTGGCTGAAAGGCATTAAGCACAGGCTGAGCTGCAGACATCAGTAAGAGCCCTGGCTGGGGATCCCATAGAGCCAGCCACCCCACATGCATCAGCTGCGAGCTGCTGACAGCCTCCCCAGCCTCCCTCTGCTAACAGAACCAGCAACATGCTTATGTCTTTATTGATAGGAAAGACAAATAGCATCGATTCCTATCGAGCCTTCAACGAGCACTGAGGTATCAAGGCATAATTAAAACAACACAATTAGATTAGTGTCACGCAAGGCAGCACAGTTCACAGCGGAGCTGAGCCAGCCAGCATTACTATCTTGCTAATTCAGGCGTTCATGATGCACATGGACACGTGTGGGTTTTCCTGGTCACACAGACCTGGAATGGCAGAGGCTGCCATAAAGTTCTGCAAGAGCCAATGCAGAAGGGAACGGAGCTGAGACAGGCAGCAATATGCTAAGCTTAAGAGGAGGAAAAAGAGTACTGCAGTGGAACGAGATGATCTTTAAGGTCCCTTCCAACCCGAGCCATTCTATGAGTCTATGGTTCCATTCTTGTATCATCCCAAAGCGCTCAGAGCTCAGCAGTCCAGCTCTCACCTTCCAATTGCACAGAGAGAAACGTTCCCAAGAAAGAATCTGTGCTTTAGAGGGGATGGCAATGGGTTACTGCCCGAGGTGATGGTGCTGCTGCCCCAGGAACCCAAAGCACAGCTTCACCCTGCAGGAGGGAGGGAAGCTCCAAGTGAGATCTGAGCTATTCCCCATGTGGAGCTGGTATGGGTGTCAATCGTCCGAGTGCCTCCCTAAGGGGTGCTATAATTAATGCTTATAAAAGACTTTGATATCCCATGATGAAAGGAGCTAAACAAGAGCACCACATTATAATAATTCATACCATAAATCTGTGAGAACATGCAAAAATCTTTATAGCTAAAGGCACCTTTAAATACCTGACAGTGCCTTTAAAAGGTAAAACACTTTGAGGTGACGCTGATGCCTAAGGATGCCTCACTACTTCATGGCTTTTAGCAGCTACCTAAAACATTAACAGCCAAGCAGATACCCCAGCATTTTAAGTATTTTGGCTTAGGGGGCCTGCTGAGATACCATGGAAAAATGAGCATTTTAACCCATGCATGGCATCTGCCTCCTGAAACAAATCCCATCCACTTCCATGCAACAGCAATCAGTTTTTTTCCAGCACAGCAGGATGAGTTACAGTGGAGCTTTGTCAACCTGGCCACTTTGGAAAGGCGTGAGCTCAAATACCTCATTTGGACAACGCATGGCAGAAGCACACTTTGACTCACTCGAAGTTCTCCCATTGACTCATCCCAAAACCTGCAGAAGAGCCACTTGGACAAAGGAAAAGCAATCCCAAAGCATCAGGGGCAGCGAGTAACAGCAAAGCAGCAGCCAACACAGAGAAAGGAATTCAGAGGATGAGCCAAGCTCACAACTCGTGTAACAGGACACCTACCTACAGCCCGGACAACAGGGGAGGCCAACCTGGTTTTGGAGTAAAGCTTTCTTCCCTGGCCCAAACTAAGGAACTCTCAATGCTTTTCTCCTCTTTCTCTCACCATTTGGCACTTCCTTTCTCTCTCAAAGCAATTCTCCCACCCACAAGTCAGAGAGGGATCCAAGTTTCTGATCCACACAGCATTAAAGGCTGTCTGCAAAGGAGTAATGAAGGTTTGTAAACACAACCATGATGTGTCCTACTGTGTGGCTGTATCCCACCAGGAATGATAATAAATGTTTAATAGCCCAACAATACCTGTTTAATAATTTTTCAGTTCATCCTGTCTAATTGCAAGTTTATTAAAGAACGATAAACTTTATAAT
This sequence comes from Pavo muticus, assembly GCA_016647715.1. NCBI lineage: Eukaryota > Metazoa > Chordata > Aves > Galliformes > Phasianidae > Pavo > Pavo muticus. Next base: position 2,148,745 of record JACDJE010000072.1, on the reverse strand, counting down.
CACTGTAAAGGCATAATTGCAATTCCACTGCTTATTTAATATTGAGGTAATTATACTATAACTAAGTTATATTTTCCCATACATATTAAATATCAATTAGCTGTTTTAAACTATTGATTTGTATTTAATTAACTATGCTATTATATACCAATTAAGCTCTTATAAGAGAAGCAGAGACAGCTGGTCTCAAATTAAATTTTAAAAACATTGTATCGAAATAAATATCACATTTCCATTTTCGCATGTTTTCCTTCTGCAGAGGTGATGCTTTGCTATCAGCAAGTATTCTTCCAACTGCATCTCAGAGCCACGAGCTTCCTTCTGATCCTTTGAAAAGGAAGAGGATGGGAATGGGCAGCCTCCATGGAGGCGGCCCAACATGGCGGCTGGGAAAGGCAAAGGGCTGAGGATCTGTGAGGGCGAGAAGTTGGGTGGATGAGAGCTGCCAAAGGAATGCAGAGGTCTGCAGGAGAAGCAGCTCCATACCTTCCTGCTGGGTCTTAGCTCAGCCACTGGGGGAGACATGAGAAGATCCCACGTTACCAAACCCGAGGGTTTTGTATCACTTTTAGAAATGCTTTGGTTGAGAAGCCAGACACTCCTGCCTGGAAGCCTCTTGTCTCAATGTGCAAAGTCATTTGCTGTTGGATATCTGGCTGAAGAAACTCATTACAAACAGAAAAGCCCACTTCACCAAGACTTTTTATGTTCTTGGCTTTACCACACAGCAATAATGCAGTCCAGAAGTTGGAAGAAAGGTTTGAAGGAGCATTTTTTCCTTTGCTTTTCAGTGCACTGCCTTCCAGGCTCCTGCTTTGCTCACAGTTCAGATGTCCCAAACGTTCCCATGACCTCTCCTTCAGAGCGCTTTGCTCTGGGTACCATTGAAGCACACTGCATCCTTCCCTGCCCAGCTCTCCTTCTGCTGTGAGGGTTGCATTCAAGCTTCCTCCCTTCATCCGCAAACGCAGCTCAGCAATCCCAACCATTGCCTCATTCTGATAGAAAGCAAATGGATCCTCCAGCACACGATTGGTGCGTTCTACCATTACGGCTGCAAAGCAATCCACGATCCTCCGGGATGAACAAGCTATATGAATGCAAGTTGTTATTAAATCTGTGCCTGGTTAATTTATAAAAATGCATTAAAAAAAACCAAAGAGGCTTCCCAGATGAGAAAATGGGCACATTACTGTTTGAAATATGAATGAAGAAAAGATCAGTGTTAAATGCTGTAGCGATATTGTATTTTATTCTACAGCGCTCTGCAGAAAAGTTGCATTTATAAACCCATTTATTGTGTTATGTACTTGCAAACCACCTTGTCATCCATTTATTGCACAAATAAAATCTTAAAAGCGGAGGATTAGTTGAGTGTGTCCCTGTGGGACCACAGTCTGACTTCAGAAGAATCCATCAATGAAGGAAAACAGATGGAGCAGAGGTGTCTGCCAGCTCATTGCTCCGAGATGTAAAATGCAACTGTGCGGGAGGGCTGCTCTGCAGTGGGTTAGAGCTGTCCTGAAGGCCACCAGCACCACCAAGACTTGAGGAGCCACGTGGTAAGGAGGGCTCCCCAAACACCAGCTCTGCTCCCATACCAGGCCACTGAAAGCTGCTTCCCAGCAGGGAGTGGCAGGGAGAAATAAAGAGCTCTGAAGGAGCTGCTACAGCAAAAAGCAATTTACCCCAGAGTAAGAGAGCGCTCAGCACCTGAAGTTCCTTGCATAAACAGGAACGCATTTGCACCAGTCAAATCCTCTTCAATGCCTCGCTTTGACAAGGTCTTGTAGCAGCAATTCCACACTGTAACTAAACCTGGCACGCAGGAAAAACACTGCATTTCCCCTTGTCAAAGTCATAACATTCATCAGTATTTGTATTAGTCAAAAGAAACAAACAAAAGGTTACATGGAAACAGAGTGTTCTCTTTATCAGCAACAATATCAGACCGACCCACCTTTGTACCAGGGCAGCCAGGCTGCCCGGTCCCCTCTCAAAGCACAACGCAGCCCGGTGGGAGGTGGGGGCTGCCCATGGGCACACAGCCCCAGCAGCAAGGAGCTGCCACCAGCTGTGCTCCCCATTGCCTCCTTCTGATGGCTCCAGCAAGGGAAGAAGTGTCTGCCCCACAGTGTTCCTTATAATCCCATGGCATGCAGGCAGAGTTCAGAGAATTGGACCAACACCTCCCCATGCATCCCCTGCCTTTTTTTCTGGATGCTTTTCCAGGTTGTGGCCCTGGAACCACCACGTGCCCCATCCACCCCATCCTTCCAGCAGGAGACATGTGCTGCTCAGGTCCCATTTGCTGACTGCAACCAGATGCTGCTGGGGCCACGGAGGCTGCCCAGGTGCTGTTGCTGCACCGGCAACACACACCATACAGACCTGCTCTGAAAAAGCTCAGAAAAAAACCAACAGGAAGAAAGACGCAGGATCCAGGTGCTTGGGTTCCTTCGGAATGGAGGGCTTTCTCTGCAGACTGATTTCATCACCACACACTCAGGTTTCTCATTTCATCATTGCCCTTCTGCTGCAGGACCCCTGCGTGCCCCACGGCGACCCAAGCAGTGAGCTGCACGCCCAGCATGGCACCGTTCTGGAGCCCAGCAGGAACATCTCACACTGACACAACGAACACGTTCAGTGCCCTGCCAGCACAAAGAGCCACATTTGCACGCAGGCCAGGAGGCCTGCAGAAAGCAGGTGCACCTATCGGAGCACCCCATAACACTGCTGCAGAGCTTGGCAATGGGAACACTTTGCAACGAGCCCTGAAGTCCCTGCGTGGCTCTGACAGATTGTGGACACACTGGAGCAAAAAATGATAAAAATAAAACCACAGCGCTGTAAAGGTCACATCCATTGCAGTGCTCTGGATCAGCAGCTCCTCCACCTGGAATGCAGCTGAGCCATCCGCTTCAGGAGTGCGGGCAGAGAACAAGTGCTGGAAGCACCCAGCAAGCACAGCTGCCCGCTGCCTGACCTCACAGCTCAGCACCAAGCCCTGCTGCCCTGCAGCCCCCAGCGCCTCCTACCAAGCCCATTGCCTCCTCTCTCCAAGCCCTTAGCACACAACACAGCCACCTAGAGCAAGCCCAAGAAGGGCACTTAAAGCCCCTCCGAAGGCATGGAAAGCACTGAGTGCAGTTGTGCTCTCATTTGAGGCTGCAGTGACAGAGGCAGGGAACCCTGCAGTCCGTCTATTACTGGGAAATCATGCTCCAGCCTCGCAAATGCCATTACTCCTGTGTATCTTATAATTAAATTGTATTTGCCGGTTACCTCACAGCACGCCTGCAATTCTTGTGCATCCAAGGCTTTTTTCAGCTTCCTTTTTTTCCCCTCCTTGCCAAGCCTCAGCAATTTCAGCAAACTTGTGAGGTGAGGAGGTGGGCAGGGAGCACACAGTGCAGCATTCCTGTGCCAAACCGTCCCCTCCTGGGCTGTGACTCTTCCCCCCTCATCCCACCACCAGAAGATGCAAACACATCGCTCCAGGGCAGGTTTCATATACAGGTGATCCCCTTCTGATTTATTTAAGCCCCTGGGCAGTTTAAATGGGAGTGTAAGCACCATGGGGAACTTTGCTGCTGGAGGTGGTGCCCACTTGGCGCAGGTGAGTAACGTGGCTGCAGGAGCAGCAGATGGAGGGATGGGTCCCAGCTGGAGGTGCAGGACCTCACTGTAGCCTTTTTGCTTTTTCCCTTCTGCTGAAATTAGCTCAAAGAGTGCATGGTGCTAAGATGGACAGGGCAGCAGGAAAACAGGTCCCTGCCTGCTGGCAGAAACAAGACCCCAATTAGGGGGCATAGGAGGAAGCTATGGGACTGAAGGGGTTTGCTAATCAGTGTGCTCCATCCTCTCCTGCTCTGATTGGGGCACCGAGCTTCTCTGCATATTGGCAGAGACCTTGGGCCACGTTTGGCAGGAGGAGAAAGGAAAACAAGAGGGCAAATGTCAGGCTGTGGAAGGCTGATTGCTGTCCTGACCACACTCCTTCAGACCCCAGCAGCAGCAGATTCAATCCCACCATGAGGAACAAATGCAACAGCAGACTAGCAGCTGACAGAACATTACAGACCGCTTCTGTGTGTACAGGAACAATTACTGCAGGCAAGAGGCAGGGGAGTGAATCACAGGAGATGGACGGGAAGAACCTTGCACCCTGCTCGTGCCCTCATGCCGCATGAAGTGCACAGAGGGAATGTTACCAGCATAGGCTGGGCAGCCCTATCTGCTGGTAACCAGCCCATGGCAGGGGTTGGGGCTGGTGGCCTGTAGGGTTCCACCCAACCCGCCTTGCTTCAGACTCAGAATCATTAAAGTTGGAAAAGACCTCTGAGATCCCCACATCCGATCTCACCCCACCCCACTGTGCCCACTTCTCACCATGCCACATCCCCACAGTTCTGGAGCACCCCTGGCGCAGTGACCCCATGCAGTCTGTGCCACTGCAGCACAGCTCCTTCAGAGAATAAATGTTTCTTAATACCCAACCTATGACCATGTGTCTTATTTGAACTGAGCCCTGATGCCTCGAGCACCTCCCCCTGCTACACACCTCCCATCTGCCACTAAGCGCCATAACTTACTGCGGGCAGTTGGCCTTCCCCTGCTGGGTGCCATTTCCCAGCATTGGCCATAACATGTATATATGTGAAAAGGTTCCCCTGCTTCCCCGGGTGTCAGCGTGCTGCTCCCGAATGCGCAGTCTCTCCATCCCATTAAAAGTAATGGGGTGAGATTGTCCAGCCCATTACTTTCAATGGCTTTGTTTCAGCCAGACAGCCTAAAGCTCCCGTATCCTCAAAATAGCAAGCAGAGCAGCTCCAAAACTCTCTGCTTCATTATCACATCATGGATTCCAGCTTGCCAGAGTTTAATTGGACAGACAGCCAAGCCTGTGCTTCGGTTTGTTAATTGCTGCAGGAGAGACAAAAGTATGCCTTGCTGACAATTATTTCCTTGCTCAGCAGTTCTCCGTTTTAAGGGGATGACTTTCAAGGTGTGAAGTTTTACAAAAATACCCTAATTTCTTTGAAAACAACAAGAAGAGAGAAAAACATATGCAAACACAGCCACAGGAGAGGCACTTTGTGCAGCGGTTATGCGCTCCAACAATCAGCTGGTCTCGTGCTGCTGCAGGGAAGTGCATTTGCAGGAAGGGCTGGCTGGGGAGAAGCACGGCTCGTGCAAAAAGCCAAGTGCAAATCGTATATTTAAGATGCATCACGGGAGCTGTAGTTTGAGTGCTTCTGCACTGTACGTCCAATAACGCGCTGAGGGCAGAGACTGGGCAGAAATCAAAGCGCTCCGCTTCCGAGGCAGCTTGATGTTACAACAGGCTCAAAAAGCCGCATGGCAGAACACCACAGGAGCCGGAGAAATCCCACTTGTGACCCCGTTCCTGACCTCGCCTTCTGCTCTGGCTTCATTAAAGCCTGGCAGAACCCAACGACACAACACGCTGTGCCTGCTTCTCAGATGGGATGCGATCCGCTGAGTAACTCTACATCCACAGCCACTGAAATACCAACAGTCACCTCAATACCTGGCAGAAAGCAAGAAGTGAGAGAGCTGAACACTCCCGTCACCATTACACACCATAATATTGCTGGGGTGACAGTTCTGGCCAAGGGATGGAAGTTCTGAGCACAGCGTGGGGTTTTTCTCACCTCTGCCCTCAGTGAAGGGAGGAGCATGGAGCACCACAGCCACACCAGCTCCTGCTGGACACAACGCCGTGCCCTGCTGCAGTGCTGAGCCTCTCTGCTGCTGCTCAGAGACACAAACACCTCGATGCTCACAGCCCTGTCCAATCCAAGGCAGATGGTAATAAATTTCTCAGTGGCTGGAGCAGAGAGCAGTAACTGTGTGATTAGCATCTTTTTCTCCACTGCACATTTCATCTGTAAACTAAGATTAAATAGCTGGAGGAAAAAAAAAAGCAAGCCACAGAAAAAGGGGAACCTTAATATGTTTTCACTGCAGAGTTCACACGAGTGAGCAAACAGCTCAGCTCCGAGGTCAGCAGCAGCTTGTAGGGAGCACGCTCCACGCACGGCGACTCAAGAAATCTCATTTTCAAAGGGATGCTCTTCTTGTCAGCGTGGCTGCACCTGGAAATTGTCCTGACCCAGGCAGCCAGGGCTGCAGTGCCCGCAGAGGGAGCAAGGCAGGGGACCGCTCCATTACCCGCCTCAGCTTGAGCTCTCGACTCATTTAAACCAAACAAAACCTATTCCAGCTGCCAGTCAAGCCTCGAGAACCTCACTTTCCTGCAAGCTCTGCCTGAAATAAAACAATGGAATGAGTTTCCTGTAGTGCACGGGACATTAGGCACAGTGCCAGCTGTGGAGAACAGGATGGATGCATCAGCAACCAGCAGAACAACGTCCTCCATTGCTGCAACACAGGGACCAGTGCCTCTAAGGGACCTTGGAAGCAAGTGTCATAAAGCAAATTTTGGCTTTTATTTGTAGCGTTACATAGCATTTATAGCTGGAAGACTGTTGTTAGTTCCACCCAAACCAACTGCTATAGGTCCTCCTCTCCACAAAGCTGCTTCGTGCGCCTTCCCCAGTACCCCGGGTGCACACACAGCTGCCTTCCAAAGGACACTGGGCACCACTGGCGGGTTCAGCTATGAATTCTCTCCTCTATGTTCCATAACTTCGTGTTTGCTGTGTGCAGTAGGGATTGGCACTGATCTTAATGCGTTCATTTCACATAGCAGACACCCAGCAGAGGAGATCTGCCGGCGCCCTCGCGGGACCTTGGAGGAATGAAATGATGCTTCATCCCAAAGCCACCGCTGTGAGTGAGATGGGGAAAGAAAGAAGAGATATAAAATAAAACAAGGACAAAGTAGAGAGATCAAAGGCAGCGTGTGTGCATGGAACAGAAACATAGCAAGAGTGACAGCGCCGGGATCCAGCAGCATTGCTACGGGAACATTAAACAGCGCTCTGATCTCCAGTCCGAGGTGCTCCTTGCAGGAGAGGAGGTTTGGGTGGGGGAAGAAACTTTTCCTTGAAAGCCAATGGCACACCAATGCAAAGTTCCTTCCTGTTTTATCTCCGGCACAGAAGAGCAGAACAGACACTTTTCATCCTTTGCAGTTAAAACGAAAAAGAAATAAAGACGACTTTTATCCCAGATCCATTTATCTAAAGAAATAAATTCTTCTTGCTGGAAAAATGAGCAAGCTCTCCACCTGCAACGCGCTGACTGGCTGCAGGCAGGAGTGAAGCAATCAAGATAATCTGTTAATTCAATTCATACTACTTTTTTGAAGCTTAAATTGTAAGTTAAAACAAATCCGGGCATCCGAGCGCTCCGTGCCAATGTTTTGTTCAACAGATATCGAAGTCAGGTGGAAATTCTACATCATATTATTCACTGCACAATCATAAAGCAGCCACCGCCCCCAGAAGCCAGGCAGAACTTCCACTGTAAGAGAGGGAAATGCCTCTGTGCCACAAGTGGACCTCCAAGGCAAACACCATCCCTCCCAGCCCTGCCCCAAAGGCTTCATCCCTGTTCTCCATCCCTGCTAGATGCTCATCTCCTAAACAGGAGGGAGCAGCAGCATCACTCGGCTTCCAAATGAAGGCAGTGACCCCGTATCTCAGCATGCACCAGGCATCCTGAAGCAGCTGCCACATTCCAGCTCAGGACTTTTGCAACTCAGCAAAAACAGAGCCCAGAAATGCCATAGGAACAGCCGGGCACCCATCGGTCAACAGCTGCGCGCTGCTGCGGCATCGCCCGCGCTCGGAGGGGCTGCGATAGAGGAAGCGATGATCATCACCGTTAAGTGTCTCGATGGAAGGCAGGCAGCTGGTTTTCAGCATTTAGCTGATGAAATAAACAAGGGTGCTTCTGGCTAATGTGGAGAACAAACACGATGTGACCGAGGAAGCTGGAGCCTCTCCAAACCCCCTCCGCTGGCTCTGGGACCACAGAGCCACACTTCTGGGGAATGGAAATCCCCATGGGGGGGCAGCTCAGGCCTCCTGGGGTTGGAAAATGTGTATATTAAGGACAATAAGGCTGCAGGGAAGCACAGCTCTCTGGCTGAACATTCCTCTGCAGTCTGTTCCAATACAACCCCATTGCCCATGCCTTCCTCCTGCAGCTGCAGGTGTCCCCTCGGGGCCGTGCTGTCACCCACTGCCTGCAGCAAGGAGAGGCAGCGCTGTCATTCCTTCCATCACTCACATCCCAGGACGGATCAGACTCTGCAGTTTGCAAAGGCCACCAGACAGAGCCGTTCTGCCCATCAACAAAAGGCGCAGCCTCCAAGAAGCACATTCAGTGTATTTCTGCCTCTGAGATGGCTTTTCTTTTCACAAAGCTGGAATTGCAGTACAATATATGTGACTGATTAGGCTCTGTAATACAGTTCCTGCACATTCAGATTAGGAAAGATTATGACAAATAAAATAGCCGAACACAATTCTTACTGCCATCTATTTCCAAATGCAAGACAGCAAGTGCAAGGCAGGTCTAGGGGAAGAAAAAAGGCACCAGGGCCTGTTCCTGTCCTAAATCTTGTACAAGGGCACCAAGATAGCATCTTTCACCCAAACATTCCTTAAACATACCCAAAGAACCCAGCAGCAAGGCTGTACACTAAGCTATGCATAGATCCCACTTCCCACAAGTGATGTGGTCAGTGGGCATGGTGGGGATGGGTTGATGGTTGGACTCCATCTTAGTGGCCTCCTCCAACCTTAATGACTCTAAGGCACTTTTTGGGAAGGAGTAGGCAGCTCTCCTCTCCACACACCTGTGCCCAGCGGGCTTCAATGCCAGCAGCTGCTCCTCTTTGCAGCTCTAATGAGCCCCAGGGAGCAGGCAGCTCCTGGTAAAGCTAGGGCTGGATGATAGGCTGGCTGAGCATGTGCTGCCTTCTGAAATGAAGGTCAGCGCTGGTACTTGGGGTGTGATTTTCTTCCATTTATTTCTTGATGGGAAAGTGATGGAGAGTGTAATTACTGCTGTACGACAGCTCACAAGTTGCAAATGTCCTAGCCTAGAAAACCAAAGGCAGGGCCACAAGTGCCGTAGGAACGAAGAAAGGGAAGCAACAAGGGGTGTCAGCTCCCACTCATCCCATCTATCATCCACCTGCACACGGGAGATACTGGGGGATCTATACAGTCCCCATCCATCAGCCTGCTGCCCTCCCTGCTCCCAACACACATCCTGCAGCAGTCAGACCTGCTCCTGTGGGGCTGAATCACAGTGACCACACAGCCTGAAACACCCCAACCCAGCACCAACCAAAGCTGATCCAGCAGAACCCAGCAAGACCCCAGTTTCCTATTGCACAGCGCAGCAAACACAGCACTCCTCACACCTGGGCCCTACTAGAACCTTCCAGCCCTTGCAACTGGATGCTACCAGAACCTTCCCCCCCTTCGTTAATTCCTGATGCAGCACCACCTGCCCTGGGGCAGTGCACCCGTGTGCCCTTTCCATGCCCTCCAGCACTCTGTGCACCCAGCAGCTGCTGCAGGGCTGCTCTGGGCGCAGTGCTCACAGACCCACAGAGATCTCCCTAGATCTGTGACCGTGCACAGCAGAGAACGTTTGCTTCCAAGGAGGTTCCGCTTCCTTTACCGCTTCAATAAAGACAAAGGGACAGATAAATTGAGATTTATGGGTTGCCAGAAGAGCAGATTTTTTTTGCTTCTTTGCTATTTTTCCCCAAACCCAAATGCAATTTTTTATGTTTTCCCCTTCCTGCAGCAACTGTTGGAAGGCTGCAGATGGAGTGCTGAGAGCAGCTGGGATCTCCTTGGAGAGAGCCACAGGAACAGCAGGCTGGAGTGGCGAGGGGGTGGGCACGTGTGTGTATGTGTGTACACACAGCATCGCCCCAGTGGTACCACTGAGGGAAATGACTGCTACCCTCCCTCCTCTGGGTGTTGTATGGCCACGACCACCAAAACACAACGCTGGATCTGAGCACGGTCCATCCTGTTTCTGCCATTCAAGCAACAAATAGAGCTGCTGGTGCCAGCAGCTCCTGGGGTCACCCATGGGTGCCTCAGCACTGTGCGGCAGCTGCAGGACTGGAAAGCTGGGATCAGTACTCACAGGCTCCTCTTGCTGTGCACATACCTGACACTGCACAGATGGGAATTTCCTATTGCTGTTTCTATGTACTCTACACCCATATCAGCACTCCATAAACACAGGAATAAATGCATTTCAGGACCTGACCACCAGCAACCCCTGACCAAAGCCCCATGATTGGGAAATGCAGATTTTCCTCTAAGTCCTGCTGAGTGGAGTCAGGCTGGTGTCACCTCTGTCAGACAAGAGCCTGCCGTGCCCCTTATTAGCAATGAAGCCTCGCTGGCAGATCGCTCCGTGCTGTCAACCTGCAGCCCAGCATTTCAGAGCAGGGCTCAGCCCATGCCAGCCCAGGGCTGGAATTTCCCACCTTGTGGCACAGTTCTGTGGCATGAGCAGAGTGACACGGCTGAGCCGGTGTCAGCAGAGGGCTGCCAGTCTCATCTGAATAGCAGTGCCTAAGTTTTGGTTTTAATTAAGCCCCTGTGGGCTCCCTGAAAGGTTGGAGATGACACGGCCAGCTCTGACGCTGCTGGGAAGACGTGGAGCCGGCACCAAAGCTTTGGCCTCCTCCTCCAAAGCGAAACTGGGAGCTGGGAAAAAAAGGGATGAGTTGTGGGTAGGAGCAAAAAGGGGTTTTGGGGCTCAGGACCCCTTTAGGGCAAAGCGGTGATGAAGGCAATGCTCACCTCAGATTTATCACCGCAGGAATGCTCTCCATGCATTCACACTGCTGGATACACGGCCATCAGAGCTCCTAAATCAACGACCCACGGCTGTGCCCAACACATCCTCACTGCCACCCCATGTAAATCCCAACGTGTGCTGTTTGCTTTCAGAAGAGACAAAGGTGCCGCTCTCCCCCTGTCCTGCACCACACCATCATATTTCAGTCCCGACGGGAAGATTTCCATCAAACATACAAATGCATTTGTCAGACCTGCTCGCAGTGGCTGCTCTTCTCCGAGCAACAACTGAACAGCAGCGATGCTGAATTCCCTGTTCAATGGCAGTCGTGGTGCTGCGTTGCTGAGCTTTGTTTCTTCCACACTTCCTTCCCTGCTTCCTCCTCTTTCTTTGCAGGTTGGAAAACCCCTCAAGCAAAAATGCTCCTACCTGGATTGCACTCATCTGTAACTCAAATAAAAAATTGTAGTTTTGAACTGTTTTACAAAAAAAAAAAAAAAAAAAAAACAAACCAAGCAATGACAAAGAAATTTGTTAGGGATTCTGAGCAGGGAGAGTGCTTCCTCTCCATTCGTTCTCCATTCACCACTCAATGTGTTGATGGTTGGATTCGATCTTAGTGGTCTTTTCCAACCTTAATGATTCTACGATTCTGTGATTTTCCCTTTCTCCATTCACTCTGTTTTCCCTGCCAGTCCCAGTGCCATCTTAACACAAGGGTAAATAGATGGGAAAAGTGGGAGTGGGTTTTTGGCCAAGAAAATGAGCTGTGAGGGCTCCTGGATGGAAGCATCATGAAATTAGCATGGGGAAAGGGAGGCCCAGCAGAGCCTGGAGGTGATTCTGCTCATAGAGCAAACATGGAAAACCAAAACAAATCACCTGGTGGCATTTGAGTGATGGAGTTGGATGAAGGAGGAAGGCTGCGCTGCGCTGACAAAGGGCTGCTGAATTTCCACATAGAAGCAGCAGTTGTGGAGTGGGATTTGACCCCAGCAGCGCTCCTTGTGCTGTGGCTGCTGTCACGAACCCAGCAGCACTCCAACATCACTGCAGGCACTGAAGAGCTCTTTCAGAGCGATGCGATGGTTGGGTTCAAGCACCCTCACTTCACACCCAGCCCTCACTCCACACCCATCTCATCCCCCACCTGATGGCTCAGTTTTCTTTCCATGGCTCTTCTCCTCCCGCCTACTGGGTGCATCTCAGGGGATGCACACAAAGGCCCAAATCCGGTCATTATTTACACATCACATCTCCCAGAAAAGAAGAAGAGAGAGGCTCAGGTGTACCTTTAAAAAAAGGAACTCTGAGATTCTTTAGAAATAGAAATAAATAGCAAACTGCCTGCGTGTCCTTTCTATTCGCTCCGTGGCTCTGCAGAACGCAAAGGTTATGTTGTCCAGATTTTCCCCACCAAAACCCAACAGAGAATAGCAGAGAACGCTGAGCTCCTCCCTTCAGGTCACAGCCCTGGGAGCTGGGGCCCTCAGCACGGCCATACACATCAGGGACCGATGCTCCTGAGTATGGGCAAGATTTGTGAATAAGTACAGAATGTTACGGGCCCTGAGTGTCATTTTTTCTCAGGGTCCTTCAAAGGGGAGTTTTTGTTACCCTAAATAAAACTTTATTCTTTTTTTATTCTTTCTTTTATTCTCTTTCAAAGCCCTTTTTCATTAGGCAGGCTCAGCTTGGCTTGTGATAAAGCCTATGCACATGGCACTGCTGTAAATAGGCTCACCTGCACCGATGGGAGAGACTGTGAGATTTCTCCCATTTTTCCATGGCTGGAAGTGCCCACTGAGATGCTCGGCCCTGTGCCCTCGTGTGGAGCTCCCACCACAGCAGCTCTCTGCCCAAGATAGGATTTACAGGGCTGTTTCTCTTTCCTTTTTCCTGCCCTGGGCCAAGAGCACAGAAGAAGGGCTCCAGCCTCAGGGGATTCAGCTCTGGAGCTCTTTCCAGCAGGGAGCAGATGGTGACTGCACATTGCTGGGATTATGGATGGGCTCACCTTAAGAAAACAGAGAAAACCATTTGTTCTTCTATTCAAACCTGTGTCTGTGCTCTCTGCTGACACAAAACAGCCTTTCCAGCACTGGCATGCACAAACCTACACTGCTTTGGCTCTCTGCAAGCCTGAAGGTGGCTATGGTGCAGAAGGTTCCCAACCATCCTCCTGTTACAGCAGTAACAGAGCAGCACCATTGGGTACCACGTTGGTGACTCCATGCAGTCCTATCAGTGAATCACAGAAGGTCTTGGTCTGCCCTGTGGGCAGGCTTGCCAACCTCTGTATCAGCTATTAGATCAGGTTACCCAGAGCCCCATCCAATACGGCCTTGAAAACCTCTATGAATAAGGCATCCACAACTTCTCTGGGCAGCCACGCTTTTCCATAGGGTCCCATGCAGTCTAACCCCCAGCAGACCCTATAACTTCCCCCACAGCCACCCCAGTCCTTCATTTGGAACCCAGCCAACTCCTTCACCCATTGCTCCATGTTATTTCTGCTGCCTTTCAGCAGGGAGAGATTTAGAATCCATTCCCTCATTGAGTAACATCCATTTGTAAGCGTGGGATCACCGGGGAGCAGTCAATAAGCACTGTGCCAGCCTATCCTTACTCACTGTGCAGCAGTTAGTGCAGAATATGAAATATATATGGCTGCCTTCACCTAATCTAAAACTATATCAAATGGCTCTTAACCTTGCCCGAATGAATTCAATTTGGCTACCGGATGCGGATCCAATTCCTTGGGCTAGAACAGAAAAATCACTTACTATAGCAGTGCTCCCAAGGGACTGGCTTCAGACACAAAACTCTGAGGGATTTCCAGTTCACTAATCCTGCAGTGGCTCACACAAGGCAAATCCAGGATGATGATGTCTTTTTGTCCAACACAAGCAAACCCCAGGAAAGACAGAAATAGGGGAAGTGCTTTGGGGGGATTACCAGCAAAGCTCGTGGAGATGCTGGAAAGATGCTGGAGGCACAGGGTGGAGAAGGGATAGGAGGCCTTTGTGTCTCACCAGTGGTTGATAAGGGAATGGGGCTATAAAGAAGGCAGGCAGTACGAGGTTGATGAGGCATGGAGAGCTGCATGGGACCATGGAAAGTAGCTGGCCTCAGCATGCTCTGCATTAGTGTGGGAGAGAGCCAATGTCCTGTACCAAGTCGTGCTTTCCCAGCTCATTTGGACCCGTAGCTCTGACTGCGCAGTTCTACCCCTCCATGTGGCTCTCTTCCATGAATGACCTCATTCAGATCTTCTTGGAGGAATTAGCAATGGGAAACCCTGTGTCCCTCAGCCTACCTCCTCTTGGAGAGGGATGCTCCAGGCGATGCCGTCCTCTTCCCTTCTCCCTTCTCTTCTTGCAGTGTGATTTTCCTGGCTCAGGAGCATCACCTGAGCTGAGCTGCACTACTGACATCACTCACTGCTAATTGAATTGTCTGGTAGTATGCTTCGTCCAAGCTCATCAGTGACGGCCTTCACTCAAGTGTCCAGAGGAATAAGGTTGGAGAGGACACACTCAGTGCCAACCCCCTGCCACCCAAACAGCTGGGGGGTCCCGTGTTGGATGTTGGCAGGAATTGATTGCTCTTTGGCTCCAGGTCCTTTTCTCCCCCTCCACACAGAGATGCTCCTGGCAAAATGGGGATGGTTGCAATGGGGAATAGATCACTTTTTGGCTCCCAGTCCTTTTCTTCTTGCAGCAGTGCCCAGGGGCTAATCCAGGATGGTTGCAATGGCGATGCGATGAGGATGAAGAGGAAGAAAACAGAGAGCTGTTGCACAGCACAGGGAAAGGAAGAGAAAGTGAAGGGGAGAAGAAAAGAACAACTTCATTTCTTCAAGGCAGGCTGCTGCCGGCCGCCCCTCGGCACAGCTGGGCAGGAGCGGGGCTGCTGCAGCACGGCGCTGTGGCTAATGAGGCATCTGCTCCGTCTGACAGCCCGCATCTGCTGCCTCTTGCCTCCGCCTGCCAAGCTCCTGGCAGCCCTGCATGTGAGGCTGCACTGCCCTGCAGCCAGGTGCACCCAGCCAGAGCCACCTGCGCTGCCCCGGGCACCCCGTGGGCATTCCTGGGCATCTCTGGGGCCAGAGCAACGGGGTGGGGAGTGGATGTTGAAGGAGGGCATCTGTGCTGACCCTCCTGGGAGAGGCAGGAGGGAAGAATTGCACCTAAATACGCCCACATCCCCTCCTAATTGTTAATAATAAGCCATAAAATATGGCTTTTTGTGAGAGCAAAATCCAAGAGCGGAGCAACCTGGAGAAAATCTGGACCTTGCATTGCCTGGCTGCAGAACTGGAAATCCAGAATCTACATCAAACCTTGGTTAATTAAATTCCAAGCCGAAACTCAGTATTTGCATCTCATTCATTTCCTGGCCTGTCATGCAAGGGGCCTGGGGAAGGCTGCAGGGCAGGATGTGGGGAGGGGTTCTGCTCTGCACAGGCCTCCGTGTGCCTACATACAAAGGGGTGGTGAAATCCATCCATGGGGCACTGAGAGATTCATCAGGAGTGAAATCCAAAGGTGGTTCGAGCATCTTATCTGAACGCAGTGCTCCTGCTTCATTTTTGCTGTCTTTAATGAAACAATATGTGTTTCTGGGAGATACTGGCATGTCATTAAAAGGAACAGAGTGAATAATGCTGAGATAACTGGGTCAGATGAGTGGTGGGTATGAAGCCAGCAGAGACCACCTTGATTTCCAGAGGGAAAAACTTTGCTCCGTGCTCTGCTGTTGGGCTCCTGGCTTTGATGAGGAGTTGCCATCCCTGCCTGGACTCAATTTCCCCACATACAAATCTGCAGTGCTTCCCATTGTCACATTTAATTAATCAGCTTTCATAGGCAACAAACAGGACCAAAGGAGCTCTCCTTGTGCATCCCTCAGTTGAAGAAACCCCACTGGTGTGCAGAGCAAGCACCAGCTCCACTTCACACAAGGGACAAATAAGTAACAGAAGAGCCTAACGCAGTGCTCAAGCAGAATAGGAGGCAAAAAGCAGAGGGATGAACCTGGATTTATTGCTTTCTAATCCATCCCAACTTCTCATCTCTGCAGCATATCCTCGCTGAGTGGTCCCCACCTGCCTCACCTCCTGCTTGGCCACCAACCAGCATCACCGGTCTCTAAAATTGGGACTCCACCGAGTTATGTCTTCATTCTGAGGCCCTCCCTGGGTATTTCCACAGTTTGGAGGTTTAATGCATTGTATTTAATGTACTCATTTTGGAAGCCAGCAGGCAATGCAATTCTCAGGTGCATGTGATGTGAATAATGAACACCTCTCTGTCCCCAGCTCTCAATTCTCTGAGTCCCTGGAACTGCATTAGAGAGGAAGAGGGGAGTCCTGTCCAAACGGGGACGGCTGAGGGACCACAGGCACAACGGAGTCTGGGGCTGCTGGATGTATTTCAGGTGTCCCTGCCAAGCTGGAGGACACTCTGTACCAACACACACCATCTCCAGGAGACACTTAATGCCCACCCTTCTTCATGACAGCAGCCGGCTCCTCTCAGTAAATGCAATGGGGACTGCCACAGCACCAAGCTCTTCAGGAGGGGTTTTCAGCAGGCAGCACTCAGTCCTCCAACAGCACAGCCCAGCTGGCATCGGGGAACTCAGCTGTGCAGCCCCTTAACAGGAGGCAGACCCAGGGAGGGGCAGGAGAGCAACCTTTGCTCCCATATATTTCCACATTAACCCCATACAGTGACGGTGTGATTACCTGCGTTACTGAGGAGTGCTCCCCACCACGGCAGCACACAGGCAGGGTGGAGCTGCTGCATCACACACAGCCCTGCACCAGGTATGCTGCTCACTCACCTCCCATTAACCCCGAACCCACAGGAGCTGCACCGAGGATGGGAGCGGGGCTGCATCCCTCAGCCTGGCACAAAATGAAGATTAATTTCAGGCAGGTATTAAACCCACGGAGACTATTAACTCCATCGCGATGGAGAGGAATAAACATCTCAGGGCACATCATTATCTGCACAGGAACCTCATTCCATGGTCCTCTGGGGAAAGAGCAGAGGAAAATGCTCTGCCTGAGAACATGTGGACTGAAGCAAGAGAGAAAATGTGGGAGCAGAACGAACTGGAATGCAGGGCCTGCAACTGATGGAGAGGGAAACAGCCACAGGACTGCAGCCCCTAATTGGGACTGCCAGACACCATAGCGGTATGTCAGAACAACAGCGTTAATAATGCGCTGGGGAAGGGGGGATGGAAGGTGGGCTCTGCCTTCACAGCACCGCAGGGTCCTCTGGAGAGGAGCATGGAAGGAAAACTGAAACCACAGAGCAAAGCAACAGCTGAAACTCCCCTGCAACTTGCTTGGTTATCACGATGTAACTCGAAATCCGCTTTAGCAATTACATTTCTCACAAGATCTGAAGCGGCGGAAAGAAGAATGATAACGATAATATTAATGTACAGTATCTTCCGAGCGAGAGTTGAGTCATTAGGCAGAGAGCAGAAAAGAGGCGAAGACAGAAAGAGATGGAAGCAGAGCTGCACCGGGAGCTTAAAGGGAGGCTGAGAATAAAGGCAGAGCTTCACTCGGAGTGGGTGAGCCTTTCCCTCTGCACCACTCCGGAGCAGAAGGTGACACGCTGGGGACAGCAGTGCCCCGTGATGCCACCCCCATAGCTCCTCTGTGCTGATTTCAGAGCACGGAGATCCCCACCCCATGCAATCACCGCCTCCAGGCTTCAGCCCGCAATCAGCCAATTGATAGGCAATTATCCCCGCAGCACTCAGCTATACATTACTCCCTTATTGTTAGCTCTCATTTTTTCTGCTGTTCCGTGCCAGATAACCTTAATTTTTCCCCATTTGTTCCGGCATATAATTATTTGTTTGCAATCATTGCCTATTAGATAGACGAATACTGCACAGAAACAAACATTCTCCCTCCAGAATGCAGCCCTCAAAAGTTCTAATACGCTATTTGATCAAATAATCTCCTCCATATCAAAGCAATACCATTTTCCCTTTCAAAACCATGCATTTATTAAAATGTAAAGCAGTCCGATCGCACCACGAGTGGAAAATAAAAGTAATACGATGGTCTTTTGCAGGGAAATATGGCATATTTATTTTGGATGACTTCCCCGGAATTTCAATTCCAGCCTTTATTCATTTATTTCCCTCCCTGCCAGCCAGGGACCGAGCCCAGCTTTTGCCTTTTTTAAGCCCTGTGCTTGGGACCCTTAATTTCACTTTTAAGCATGGCTTCTGGCTTTTGATCTATGGTGGAGAGCCCTTCCTCTTTGCAGAATCAGATGCGTGTGGGAAGCAGAGCGTGTCCTGCTGGAAACGGAGCGCTGGGGGCAAAGGAGTGGTGGGTGCTGAGCCCGGGGTGCTGAGCAGCACTGAGCGCTGCGGGGGGACACAGTTGGGGCCCACGTGAGCCCCACGCACCCACTGCTCTCCGGCTCTGAGCAGAAAAGGGGAGATGGATTCTCCAACCCAATAAAACGGGATTTATGGTCCCACCTCATGGGGCTGGGTAGAACAAATAAATAAAAAATCATGGGCACTTAAAAAAAATATAGTAAAGTTTAGGGCTGGCTGTTTATTTCCCTTCTAGGCTTTGAGAGCTTTACGGGGCCCTACTTTGTAGTGACTGCAGGAGAAGCTCAGATCTACCTGAGCTCCTGGGACGTGCAGCTGGTGACCTGTGGGCCTCTGTGCGTTGTTTTGGGGCGGGAGCAGCATGGAGACGGAGGGGATGGAGAGCACAGTGCACTCCTGCCCTAGGGCCGCTGCTGTGCCTGCTCCCACTCACAGTGCCAGCACTGAGGAACTGATCCCCCAGCAGGATGCCAAAGCCACGAGATCAGGAGTGCCACCAATCTGTGCTCATGGTAAATGAGAAGAGATGTCTGCAGCAAAAAGCCACCTGGTTTACACCTTGCAAGCACCCTGCTTGGTGGTTTATCCCTGTGAGCTGTCCTGCCGAGCTCCTGCTCATCGTGCTGGAGCTTCTGAGCATTCCCAACACGTGGGGTCCCAGCCATGCACAGGGCAGGGCTGTGCAATGCACAGTGCTCAATGGGAAAGAGGGAGGAAAAGGCGAGGCTGGTTCTTTGGGTGAGCACAGCTCTCAGTTCCTTACAGCAATGCCCCAGCACTACCTGTCTGCATTACTGAGTTGCTTAGAAAATGCAGCAGGGGACTTTGATCACAGCTTTGCTAGCAAAGGATGGAGCACTGCCAGCTGAGGAAATAAAGCAGGGGGCTGAAGGGACTTGAGCACGAAGAGCAGCTCCATAAGGGGTCAGCGCTGCGGAGCAGGGAATGAGGCACCCCAAAGCATCTCCCCATGGTGTGGCACACAGCCAGGTGTGGGGCAGGGGGTGGCTGTCCCCTCCGGAGCGGGTGATGGGACACTACCTGACACGAGCACCTCCTCCTGCACTTAACCTCAATTCTCACACTTAATTCAGAAATTAAGCCCAGCACTGGGTTTCATTCAGCTGCACCGGAGCAATTCAGAAGAAAGGAAGGCATATTAAATGAAGGCACTTCGTTTTAATAGAACGCACCATAACTTGGGGGGAGAGCAGCCATCCCTTTGATGCCAGCTACTTAATAGGTAAAGAGAAAGTCATGCAAAATACGCCTATATTTTCTCATCCACCCATATAATAACTCGCAATTAGGGTCCAAGCACACGGAAGATCATTATTAGAACTGAGACCCTCCAGGAGTTTCTGTAAGTGTTTGCTTTTTGCTGTGGTGGGGAAGATTGCTCGGAATAATATAATTTTGTGTTTTCAAAGACTCAGGAGTGCGCTGAGTGGGGAAAGGGAAAAAAGACAACTAATGGTAAATGATATCTTAAAAGCATGGGAGAGGTTGAAAAAGTGGATTCATGCAGAAAATAATATACTATTATTTAAAAAAGTAAATTGCTAAAATGACACTGCTGCGATTCTGCCTCCACAGAAATCATCCCAGCTGAATCCCTAATGCACGGGGCTCTGGGATTTTCCTTTTTAGCAACATGATAAAACCTGCAGAAATATCTTAGTTATTTACCAAGTGATTAAACCGCGGTAATTTATGATGGTGTTACCAGAACACTGTTTTCCTGGTTCTTACAGGGTTTATTGCCTCCAATATAACACCCCCCCCTTAATAAACCCCATTGCTTTGACTCGATTGCCTTACATTTTTAGATTTCTTTTAGCGTTTTGCATAAAATTCCAACTCTAATGGGGTTTATAAAATGAGATGTATTGTCATGGATCCGAGCCCTTATGAAGATAATTATCTTGTCCATTTGTGTTTTCATTATATTGAGAAATACTTTTCCTCTCCCCCCCGCCACATTTTATTCCCTTGCCCAAATCACAAAGGTCTGTTAGTTTTTATTTCCCAATCCTTTGGCGAGGAAGGCAGGAAGCCCAGCCCACCCCCAGCCCTCAGCTCCACCCGATGGCTGGTGGGCTGTGAGTGCTGGGGGAATGGCAGGGAATGGGGACGGCTGTGGAATGTGGAGGAGACCACGGGCAGGGGGTGAGCAGAGAGAAGGGAGAGAGGGGTTCTCTCACCGTGTTCATGCCAGGGTAAATGCTTTAACCAGCGATGGGCACAAACCTGTGTGAGCAGTGGGAGCTGTGAGCAGGGAGGTCCAGCAGGCTCAAGCATCCCCGTGTGCTGCAGGCAGTCCCTTCCCAACAGTCCTTAGCTCTGCAAGGCTGAGTCTGTCTGCATCTGCACAGATTCTGAGCCAAGGGCGTGCTGGCCGCCTGCCCTGGGGGCTGTTTCCCTATAGAAATGGATGATACCAACGGATGACCTCCAGTGCACTTTGCAGGGTGATTTGTGGCTCTGCAGAGCCAGCGTGTGACCCACGAATGCAGGCTGAGTGCTGCACTTTGGAGCGATTTTCTCCTGGAGAAGCCTTGCTCATTGCCCACACCACGACTGGCCTTTCTTTTGCTTTTTGTTGAAGCCCATACATGTTGTACAGAAAGGGAAGGCGCATCATTTACTCAGGAGAAGCTCCCATGGTGCAGGAAAAAGCAATGTATACATGGAGCTGGGGGAGGTGGCCGTGCCCTTGGATGGAAGCAGGCTCGGGTTCATATTTCTATGTTCCTGTAAAACTGGAGATGTTATTTCCACTTGAGCTACAGCCAGAACTCCTGGAAGAGCAATGCTATTATCGTACAACATCAGTGCGCCAGCTACGCCATCCACCTGCCTAACGGGGCCCCTGTGTGCAGGCCGGGGCGAACTGGGAAATCACTTCCATCAACTCTTAGGGCTGTGGAGACAGATTCTGTGACAGGAGCAGCCTCTGGGTTTTTTATCTGCACCAAAAGAGAGCCGCATTCCTCCCTGCTTTACTTCGGTGCAGTTACACCAAATGGGAAGATGCTTTTGGTTTTAAAACAGACAAAGAGGCAGGAATTGTACTCATAAATAAACTAGAGAAGATTTACTAAAGTCACTCTAAAAGCTCTGTTGGTCCCGTTAATCCCAAAGAGGTTATGAGAAATCACAGAGTCACAGAGCCATTCAGAGTGGAGCAGTCCTTTCAGATCCCCAGTCCCACCCCTCTGTGCCCACTCCCCACGTCCCTCAGTGCCACATCCCCACGGCTCTGGGACACCCCCAGGGGTGGGGATCTCCCACTCCTTGGGCAGCTGTGCAGTGCAGCACTACTCTTTTAGAGAAGAAATGATGCATCCTGCCCCAAACCACGTTGCAGGGAGCAGCAAGCTGTCCTTGCAGGTCAGTTCCAACTCTTTGCCCCATTCCCTTATAATCACAGAACCATCTGAGCTGGAAGGGACCATTAAAGGTCACCTAGCCCAACTCCCTTGCGATGAACAGAGTCATGAGCACACCCAGCTCAGCCAAACCCACAGCTCGCCCCAAGGGAGCTGATACCAGCACAGCCAAAGCACTCGGTGGCTCTGCTGTAAGCCAAAGCTCCCACATCCAGGGATGCTTGACCTAAGGGAGACGCCGAATGTAGGTGACAGCATGGTCACCCCATAGGCCGATGTCCTGGCTTTGCCCTTCTGTTGGAATGCAAAAATCCAGAGCTGGTGCCCGGCTCAGCCCACAGCCTGGGGACAACCAGCACAGCCCCGCCAGCGCACACTGCCATAATTAAACACCACGAGGTGCCCCCCTCTCCCCACAGTGGCTGACGCTGCCAATTTGGCTGCGCTGAGCCGCGTCACCCCGCGGTACATCACATCCTAATTAACACATCTTGTCAGGCCCAACCGCTGGCTGCGGTGTCACGCTGCCAGCAGCTGTCACTGGGATCCCGCACACGGACCGGGGCTGCAGAGAGGATTTTATGTAAGGGGAAAAGAGCAGAAAGCCTCAATGCAGGATGGAGAGGTGGTGGGGGCTCCCAGCATCGGGGCTGGGCGGGGAGAGGAAAGCAAGCTTTGCCATCCCACCCTCATCCCACAGCAGCGATGCACAACGGATGGAGAAAGCTCCTCGGGACAGAAGCAACAGCGTGGCCCATTGGAGCTTGCTGTCCTCAGCATCGGATTTGACATATTCAGGATCTGAACTTGCGCCCTGACTCCTGCCGCTCCGCTAATTATTAGGCACGACAGCTTGGCAGGCAGGAGCACGCAGCCCAGGTGCCCTGGCCCCTCAGCTCTTCTAAGGATTAAACATTTATCGCTGCTGGAGGCTGCACAACTGCCAGCCCTGTGCCACGCAGCTCAAAACCCTATGAAACACAGCCAGAATGGGGAGAAATGCGGGAAATGAGGCATTTTTGCCCACTTTATAGGCTGCCTTTTATTCTGGATCCTAAAATACATCTGGTTTCCTGGGGGTGAAAACAGCACGTTTCTATGCAGCCCAATTTGGAAGGGATCATTAGCACTTTAATTGAAACTAAGGCACGGATCGGTGGCTGAGAAAGGCCCTGTAGTGCTCCTCCAGAGTGGGGCTGGGCACCCTGGCACCAGCCTGGCCCTGGTTGCGGCAGCATGCAGGGAGCACGCATTGAGCTCCTTGCATTACCAGCAGCACAGAGCACGGCACTCCCTGCAAGGTGCTCAGGAGCTCAGCCAGAACTCAGTGATCCTCAAGCTCTGGTGGGAGCTCTCATGGCTACAGGATGGGAACTGCAACCCCCACGCACCATCTCAACCAGCTGCACTGGAATTCAAACCCTTCAAGCGAATGCAGGCACCAAATTGGTGGGTTTTGTAAATCTTTGATAACGAGCATTTAAAGGGTGAAGCCTAATGAAGGCATCCGGAAACCAGGCACAAACGAAGATGGGATGCGGCTCTCTAATTAAAACTCTGATGCCTTTTTATCTCCTTCCCTCTCCCTCGCTCTCCCCCCTGCCGATGGAGGGGATTTCTCAATCTGAGGCCTGTGTTGTACAAAAAGCTCAGCTTTAATATTCTCTTTGATTAAGTGGGATTTCTCTTCCTCCTCTTCTGCTGAGTGCTGCTGCCCTCCTCTTCGGCTGGGATTCAAAGGAAGAAGAATGGGAAGCACAGGGTTGGCCATGGGAAGCGGAGCATGGGGACAACCACACACCGAGTGCCAAATGTCACTTCTGGTGATGGCACAACCGACGTCCGCCTCCCTCCCCTAAAACTGAGCAGAATCTTGGCATTCAAGGGGTTAACAAGTGAGTAGATCAGGCCCATTTGAAGGGATGATGAGACGCTCTAATTTGATTGATTTTTACTGAATTCATGGCACTTCTCATTTGCAGTTTCCCTCCTTTTAATTAGCTGCTGCTTGTAGCAATCATATTCGATTCTCATTACTTAATTAAATAAGGTCCTCCACCTTTAGGCTGTACTGGGAGATGGTGCAAGCGACCAGCAGGATGGAAGGGGAGCATTCTCCAGCTCTCCCTGATTAAAGGGGATGGAGCCCGAGCTCTCCATTCCGCCCCAGAAGGTTTCCATCTGCTCCAGGTGTGTTTTCAGGAGCTGGGTTTGATCACCTCAATGACACTGGTGGGACACAGACCACAGCTGAACCCTACCAGGACAGCAGCAACGCAAAGCTGTGGGAAGAGCAGCTAAAAAAGTGATGAATTTCAAATACCTTGAAAATACACAAAAGATCCAGCACACTGCCTGCAAAGCAGCCTGTTAATTACAGCTGCAATTAATCTCCATAACGTTCCCAGTATTTGGCAGAATATCCTAACGAATATCATAACGAGGATGGCATTGGCAATGTCGTGGTATTGCTTCTCCTTGGTGGGAAGTAACCAGGACAGATGCACTGGCAATGACATCAGCTGCACTTCTCCTTCTCCAGTGTCATCCTTCTGCTTTATATACTCATGCTTTGACATTGCACTGCATGAACAAAGCATGCACCCTGCATATGGCATTATCTCGTGCATGGGATGCTCAACCTTTGGGGTTACCCATACCCCGAAGGAAACTCAGCCCCACACACTGGGTTGAGCCCCTCCAAGATCACACACAAATGCCCCAATCCACATTTCTGCAGCTTTTTAAAAGCAGATCCTGTTAACATTCCCCAAAGGACAATCGTGTCCAGAACCTGAGCATCCTTATCCCGCATCCATGGCTGTGTTGGCACCTACCAAGCAATACTCTCTCGAATTTTAGCCTACGCACACAAACATCCCCATCAATGGCACTTCCACACATTCCCACGTCACAGGCACTTGGGGTGCTGTGCTCAGAGGAGGAGGCAGCTCTCCACACACAACTCATGTTCAGTTTGCAATAAAGGCAAATTCCATGCCAAAGACTTCCTGATCTCACAGGGATTTCTGTGGGTCTTGCTTAATTGTCTCAAAAGTGCTTTGAGATCTGGAGATGAAATGGGCTACAGAAGTACACCGGGTTATTATTATTACGGATTTCCTTTTGAGTCACCAGGACTTTCCCTGCTGGAGCATAATATATTCCATCAATTATAGGAGAGCAGCATGAAGCTGAATAGGACCCTGATAATGAGGGGCTCTTTCATTTCCCTCGTGCATGCACGGACCAGTTCAGAGGCTGATAAATGAAGGTCTCCCCCTCCACAGACAGCATTTGAGAATTCTTTCAGTAGAATAATTTTATGGTTCTTGACTCAGGAAGTCGGTTTGAACTTTGGTTTTGGAGATAAAAGGACCGACAAAGCATCCCCGTAGGACGCCCGGACTCGTTTGCATTCATAAATGTGCAGCCGGCACCACGGCCCTCTTCTGCACACCAGGAATTACCTTCTCTCAAAGGTTTTCTATATTCACTTATCATCTAATGAGCAGTGCAAGAAACTTCATTTCAAGGAGGAGAGAAGGAGAAGGATGATAAAAAAAATATCCCCTCTTGGTGGATACCTTGAAATGGGATTTCTGTTGCTTTCTCACATCTGTTGAGGAAGACAAGGGGCAAAGAGGGGAGAGTGAAAGAGAGCAAAGGAGGCATGAGATGAAGACATGGCAAAGGTGCTCTGCAGCTCACGGTGACACAGAGAAAAAAGGGGTTTCCAAGCACTAGGAGGATGGGGGACACCACGATCACATCCAGCTTCTGTTCTTAAAAGCAAAGCAAAAGTAAGTGCTTACACAGTACCACGTTCTGTCGGCACAGCACCTTGCTGCATCATGGGCCCCAACTCGCCAAGTTTTTGCTTTGTCTTCCTGAGGGAGCCGTGCAGGCGTTGCTCTTGGCAACTCCTCATCTTCCAGTGATAGCTGCAGAGAGACCTTTGTCACTTTATCCAAGGGAGATCGGCTGTAGCCCTGAACTCACCCGCACGCATCCCAGCCTCGGAGCACTTTAGCTGGCAAAGGAACAAATTGCAGTGATCTAACATAGCCTCCTTACATTAAAACTCACCCAGAGTGCAACATTAATCTAATTATCCAGAAAATATAAAGGGAAAAAAGCTCCTTTACATTGCTCCTCAAGGTGAAGAATCGCCGGCACTTAATGCTGGTCCTGCAGTAAAGCAACTAAACCATGATTTGTCTGAGTTATTGCCACAGTTATGGAAAGTATGGGAGTGGTGAACACATGGATTTCCCATTTACCCATCTTGTGATTTCCATCTCCCCTATCCAGGCCCTGGGAGGCTCTGCTGCAGTCACCCCATCCCTGATTTCCCTGCAGTGCCCCATGCCTGGAGTAGCCATGGGGACCCAGTGAGGCGCAGCCCCAGCCCAGGGACTGCTGTCACCACCCACATCCCATGGTGAACACACTCGGTCTGTGTTCCGAGCCGATAACACGCTCAGTGATAACCCCCAACTCTGTCTCTCTGCCCTTTAAGCTTAGCAAGAGGCTCTCCCTGTTATTTTCCACAATTCTATCTAAATCCCTTAAGCTTGCTGGCCCTGCTGCCTCCCTCTTCCCAATGTGCACGTAACTTGCTGGGTCTGCACCTGGCCTGATTCAGCGCAGTACTCGCACATTCTTGACATTTTGGGGTGGATTATGCCTCTCGATATTAGCAGAGCTCCAAGGTAAACACACAGGAGAGCTCAGGGGCATTCAGACCCCAACAGCCAACAGTAGCTCTGTGCCAACCAAACACAACTCCTGACCCCGTACCACTTCCCAATGCACGGATAAGCAAAAGCCCGGGGTGATACCTTAGCTTGGCTGGGGCACAGCCACCAGAACCCAACCCACTTGCCAATGCGTGTGCGAGCAGCAGGTCTGTGCACCCAACCAGCCTGTAAAATTAGTATTCCTGGGCAGGCTGAATGCGTTCAAATATATTGCTGACATCAATCACCTCTTCCCAAACTCATCTGTCTGGATCAGTCAATTACAAACTTATTTTCGAGCCGTGGGTACTCTTCTGAGATAGACTCGGGGAAGGAGCTAAACTCATTTAGGGGCTGACCTCGCTGGTGAGCGGTTGGCAGCAGGGTTTAATGACTTCTCTGCTCTGTGCACCTTAAGCCGGGCTGAGACCACCCCCCACAGCACTGCCCTGCGGTGCAGGTGTCCGCAACACTGATCCTATGGAAGGAAGGGGCTGCGACGTCTGCATGAATACCAAATCAATTCATTATGAGCCGCACCGTGACCGTGAATATGAAGTGAATTCGTAATGCTAAGACAATTAACCTTCTACCTCTCTGAGCCTGCAGATGACTCGCAGCATTCTTTATTACCTCCGCCACAAAAATGTGAGCACAAAGGATGGGTTTTCACCCCATGCAAATGGTCCCATCCTTCTTCCCTGCAACCCCTCCAAGTCAAAAAACACCATTAGCGAAGCTGGCCTTGGCTTGTCCGCCTTTCCCTTACTAAGAGGTACATAAATGAAATAATAACTGATGATTAATAACGCCCCAAGCTTTCCAAATATTAATGAATTGATCTTGTTTCTCAAGAAGAATGAGAGAGTTTTAGATTTAAAGCTTTGATAGATTTTCTCCTGAGAAAGCGCCGTGATAAATACTGCGTTAAAATGCTATTTGTATCTGTGTTGCTAATATTAAGTTCATGTGTTCATAGATCTGAAAGCACTGAGGGAGAATTATGTCACCTGCTCCGACTCATAATGAAGGCCATTGACTTTCCCCCAGCAAAACAAGCAGAATTTCAGAAAGCCAAAAAGGTGCATTCCAGGGAAGGGCTCCTGGGTCACCGCCAAAGTGCCACCAGTGCTGTGTTCCCGTGGCTGGAACAGGGAGGGACACATCACTGAACGTGGGGAATGCTATACAAATCCCTTCCAATGCATCCCCAAAATCCAGAACATTGTGTTCCGGGGCAGCCAGCCCCACACTGCCACAGCCCTACATCCCTCCTGGGGGAAACTGACTGAAAGAGAGAGCAGTAATGACAGCAAAACAAGAGCTTGGGTCTAAACTGCCCCAGAAGAGAGCTCACTGCATCCCTCCCCATTCAGCAGCGTAGGAAACAATGATGCAAAGTGAGGTCCCAGCCAACTGCACCCAGACCTTTTACGGCACCGCTAATGCCCGAGCACACAGTAATTAAGGCTGAATATATGAAGGTTGAATATTGAACTCTGAAGTCCGTGAAGGTCACTCTATATGCTACTGGAGAGGCAATTTATCCTAGATCTGTAATAAGGTCTCACATCTGACCTATTAACTGAATGTTACATGATATTAATAATCTCCCTACAGATCGGGTAGAGACAAACAAAAGTAGAGTTTGCAGACTGATTCGCTGGACTTGAGCTGATCTGCAGAGAGAGCCTAACACAGTGCTTCAAAACCCACAGAAAGACGGATCATTTTTTAGCAGAATATGCTTTACTTTGATGAAACTGCGTGCGCCTCACACTCCTCACATACCTGTCCATGTAATAAAGACAAATGAATTATTCATACCAATATTATTAGTCCCGTATATAGGACATTCTCTTACAGATGGGCAAGCTCCTTCCAATCAGAAACCTCATTTGCTGAATGCTGAAGAGTCAGGCACTGCCCTCAGATTGCTGACACCTGGTTTGAAACACCTCTGATGGGAAAAACTCATCCTTTTTCCCTGGGAAACTGGGGAGATCTGCAAGGTTTTGTCTCTGCTTTCTCACAGCAAAACATTGGGGTGATAAACTTAATGTAAAGCTTTTTTTTCACAAGGCAATCCTGTATGGGATCTGTTGAATCATGGCCTGAACCTCCGATTGACCACCTGAGGCAAGCGCTGAGTCAGCCATGGGAGCACAGGTGAAGGCAATGCAGCTGTGTGCCTGGAAGGGGTGGAGGCAGGCTGCAACTCTCCTAGACCCCATTTAAGGGCTGACTGCCACTGATGAAGGGTCTCTTCCTGGAGATTGCTCCTTGTGGATTTCCTTTGTGAGCCTACAACACCGATGAGTGCCCTTCATTTATATTTGGTTATCTTTTCCAACATAATATTTTTACCAGCCTAACTTTTCTGTGTACTATATAACATCTGTATACTTATTAAACCTTACAAATCCTCAACTTCCCAGCGCTCATTTGAGGTTCAGCAGTTTCATTTCAGCCAAACCCCAAATGTTTCTTTTCTTCACGATATCAAAGGACTTTGGTTTGCCTTTATTATCTTAATAATCACAGGACACATAAAGCAGGAAGGAAACACACAGACCTTATCAAAGCAGTGGGTTTCTATCAGGTTACATTGACACAGCAATATCAATACAGCAGTAAAATAATTGTGTTTTCTCTTTCTTTCTTCCAACAAGCATTACTTTTTGCAGGAGAAGAGGTGGTGGGGAGGGAACGGCACAGGGACTGGGTACACCTCACTGGTGCCATCAGCCTTGCGAGAGCAAAGCATGCCATGGTCATCCCAAAGGTTTAGCAGCCAAGATAACCCAAGTCCAACCAACTCTAGTCCAGCAAACTCAACCTTTGCAGCAGAGCAAAGGTCTCTGTGATGCTTTTCTGCTTCAGCAGCGCTGCTGCTCCCTGCAAAGCCACTTCTGATGCATCAGCCCTTTGATCCTGTAACTGCAGATACGTGCTTTGTTAGCCAGAGGCACCATCAGCTCACCCAACCTTGCCATGGCTGCGTAATGCTGTAACAGGATGATAATAGCAGGGTAGCAAAGTCTTTGGCTACAGCAAATGAGAACAAGCCCAAATGCAGCAGCCAAAGGTGCAGAAATGAAGGAAGAAAGCTGCTTACCTTTGGAAGGCCTCAGGTATGCAGGGATCTCCAGCAAGAGAGCCCTGGGTAGGGAGCTGGAGGGGTGACACTGGCATACTCCCAGCTCCCAGACATCTGCAGCCACCTCCCATTACTGAGCTGATAATCAGAAGAGTTTTACAGGAGTGGGGAGTTTTGTTCAGGGTGTGGGGCTGGGTGCATAAGATGGTTTTGGGAATGGGGGAAAAATAATTGCAAGAAAAAAAAGCAAGGCGGCGCACAGAGAGAGAGCTGCAGCCGTGCACGCGTGCTGAGAAGGCCGCTTTTCCAGAAAATGAGGTTTTGATTCCTTTTCAATTTTGCTAAAAAATGACAAATAAATGTCTTAATATTAATAAAGGAAAAAATAGACCTTCCATCGGTGTGAATACATAATGCGATTTGACATACAGAATGGAATTAAATTAGTGAAATACAATGGGCTGGAAAGAAGATCTGCTTTCCCTTAGAAGATTGGCATCGGCGCGGAACCAAAGGAGGGCACTTCATGCTGGGATGCAGCAGGATCTCACTTGGTTCCCAGCATCGCCAGCTCTGTGCTGCGGCCACATCCTCAGGTGGAGAAATTTGGCATGGAACCCAACTGTGGGCCAGCCGAGGACCCACAGAGCTAACAGGGCGATGTGGTCGCATCCCTCTGAGGGTACAACGCTGTCCCATGTACATCCGTTTGTCTCATGTATGGAGGCGGGAGGTGCGTGCGCAGCTCAGGGGTTAAGATCTCTAGGTACAAAAGGGCCTGGAGTAGAGTTCAGATGGCCTTGAGAAACGGCACTTGACATCAGGGATGGAGAGCAGACTGAGGCTATGACAGATGTCGTCTGAGTGCTGACGATGCTCCTGCAGAAACGCTGCCATGGCAGCCTGCCCAGGGACCGCCACCGCCGCCAATCCAACCGCTCGCTCTCAGCCCCAGCAACCCATTTCCTATAACCTCGCAGGCGTGCTGCATTGTTGCATTTTGTAATAGCGTATTGATTAGCCAATCACTCCAAATTTTAGTACTGTGCCTACAAGATAATTAAATTATCTGCCTTTGTTTAAATTGTAATTTTATTTACTCTTGATTTTACTATATAAAATTCTGCAGGCTTACGGATTGTTATGCGACTTATTAGCGCTCAACTCCGGTGCTAATTTTCAATACTCCATCACCACGAAGTATTCAGTAATTGCCACTGTTTATTCTCTGTGATTGCGGTGCGCTTCGGATCTGCGCGCAGCATCACGAACACCTGGCGGGATCCAGCCCTGCGGCGCGGGCATGCACTGATTATCTTTTCCCACTTTGTTTTTCTCCTCTTAGACTGGTTGGGACGTGGGAAGTGTAACCAAATCCCTCAGTGTACAGAAGGTGGTGCAGGTAAATGCAGAGGTGAAGAACTGGGACCACAGAATTGAGATGGAAGGAACCTCAAAGACCATCCAGTTCCACCCCCTGCGGTGGGCTGGGTGCCCCCTACCAGATCCGGTTGCCCAAAGCTCCATCCATGGCCTTGAGCACCTCCGGCGGTATCTACAACTTGCCCTACCACTATCACACCTCCTACATATAAGCTCCCATCAAGTACGGGAAGGCTGCAATGTGTTCTCCCCAGAGCCTTCTCTTCTCCAAGCTGAACAAGCCCAGTTCCCTCAACCTTTCTTCACAGGAGAGGTGCTCCAGCCCTTTGGTCATCTTCGTGGCCTCCTCTGGATCCAACAGGTTGCTGGCTCTGAGACCTGCTGCTGCTTTTTGGAGAAAGAATTGGAAAAAAGCCAACCAGCCTGGCCCTGGGTTGAGCACAGGAGTGATGCATCTGCCTCCACAAAGAATGCGGAGATTTTTGTGAGTTTGGAGTGATGTGACATGAATTATTTTTCATAATTAACGAGAGTGTTGATTTTACATGGTAGGTGTTCAGGTACTCTGGTGATCCGTGGCTGTTAAACACCCAAAGGTAATTCTAAATGCTGTTGATCTATGTCTATTCTCAAGGGATGACTAATTTACATTTCTCTTCTCCCTCTGCAATTAATCCCTGGATAATCTTATCTGCAAACACAAATTTGGTTCCTGGGGGCAGATGATTCACAGATCTGCGGCAGAGACTTGCTCCAGAGATGGAATTTGCCTCCCCCAGCGACATCTCCCCATCACATTGAGCCCAAACAGCTCTCAGGGGCTGTGCCCCCACCCTTATGGGCACCAGAACTGCGTTGCAACCCTGGCATTGGCCCCTCAAAGCCCCACTGCATCCCTTGTTGCCACCACACCCTCTCCTCTGAGCTTCACAAACACAAACCCTCCCTGCCCATATGGAATCCTATTGCAGAGGTCACCATTCCACCTCTCCCTCAAGCCTCCATGAATCACTGAATCATTAAGGTTGGAAAAGATCTCTAGGACCATCAAGTCCGACCACCAACCCATCACCACCATGCCCACTAACCATGTCCTAAAACACCTCCAAAATCTGCTTCCCTTCCACTTCTCTTCTCTCAACCCCATGTTTTCCCATGTGTCCCCCTGCACCCTCTCTGCTTTATTTCTGCACCAGCACTGCACCCATCCAGGAGGCTGCTGTGCTGCACGAGCCATTATGGGAACAGAAAAATGAATAATTATCATTATTATTAATGCACTCGAGCTACCAAGTGGTGAAAAATTAGCTGGTCACCGGGGCAGCAATGGTACACTTGTTAATTTTGGGGGGTGTTATTCCCATGCCATGCATGCTCTCATTCCCACTCTCCTTCAGCACAGCTATAGATCACAGCAGGGTTTGCAAAGCTCTGTTCAACAGTGGCTGATTTTACAAGGCACACAGTAATGCTTTCCTGGGCCTCAGAGACTGTAATTCAGTCCTCAGGATAAAGCCAACTAGTTTGGTCGCACTTTAAAATAAGTGTCAGCAGTTCATGCCTAATTACTCCTGAATTAGCTAGGTGATTCATCAGGTCTGATTATGAATGCATAATGAATTTACCGAATCCACATGTATTAGTGAGATATTAATTCCATATGAAATCCCACAATTCATTCATGTGCCATTTGTTTTCATTCCCTTCTTTTAATAAGCTAATTAGTTCAAATTATTTGTACTTCACTAAAGGCTTGAAACACATATAAGGAATGATTAGCTTAAAACTCAGTAAATGGGCAAGTATGCAGCCTACATTAATTGTGACGGAAGGTTCATAAAGAATTATTATCTCTCAGCCATCTCTGTTTGCAGTAATAATAATAATGTCTAATCGTGACAAGTGGATAAAACATTGTGAAGCCCCTAACGAATGCAGCTGTACATGAATGACTAAAATGAATATCTCACAGCTCGACGTCTGCCTTTGAAGTCAAGCTCAGCAGAAAGTTTTGTCTCTCGCTGCCGGAAAACACGACCACAGAGCTGGGGTGGATCCACCCGGCTTCCTCACCGAGACACCCACCATGAAAAAGCAAAGAAAAGGGGCTGCAGCAGGGGGAAAAAGAAAAAGAAAGCTGCTACATCTTCCAGCTGTTCGGCTGCTGGGTAGGATTGCTGAGCACTGGGACGCCTCGCCCTACACAGGGCTGCGGGATGCAAACTTTGACTCTCCGTCCTTCTTCCCTTTGCTCCCTGCTTTCTGGCTGCACGGTGCCCTGAGCACCTGCTGGAGCTCTGTCCCTGTTCACTGCCCTTCAAAGGTCCCTTCCAACTCAAACAATTCTATGATCCCATGAAACCTGAGCAGGGAGGGATGTGCTGCTGCCCCTCAGGACTGATGCTGCTCCTCTGCTCCTCTGCATCGGGACACTGCGCCGCACGTAGCTCTGCCTGCTGGGATGCCTTTCTCCTCTCCTGCCTCCTTCCAACATCACACACAAAATGTTTTGGAGCTCAGCATATATATTTTATTCATTCACACTCTAAAATCCAAGCCCAATGCCTTGGAGGAGAAGAAAATGAAAGAGACACGTGTGGGGAAGGCAGGTGGAAATGCAAGTAATGGATTGATCGACTTTCCAGGTGCTTTGCTCGGCAGCCCCGGAGGTGAAAGCCTCCCTTTGACTCCCAGATTCAAAAGCCATCGATCTCTCCTTAAACCTCCCTCTTTGCATGCAAGGCATAGGTAAGCATCGCTGCGTGTGATGAAAGATGTACAAGGTGGTGATCAAAAGGAGCGCCCGCCGGCGGCACAGAGCCCAGGAGCTGAGCAGGGCTGGCACTGCATGCGGCACATCGGGGACATGGGGTGGGAACAAAGTCACTCTGGCACCCAGGAGGCTTAAGAAATGTGTGAGCCTTCCTGGGGAGAGGGAACAAAGGGAAAAGGAGGATTTCTGCAGGGCAGGCAGGCTCCTGGGTCTTTTGCTTGCGTTTTTCTGCAGAATAGGAATCAAGACTTCCTGAGGTTGGAACAAGAAGTTAGGAGGAGCCTTGACTTCTTGCAGGCAAATGCCAATGCAAGCAGTTTGTCATTATGCTCCACAGAAACTCATATAAACAGTAAGCATCCTGCAAACACTGAACCAAGGAGCCACATTTATGTCTTGCACCTCTCTGCTGAGAAGGCTGCAGGTAAGACGAGGTCACAGCATTTAAGTACCTGAAAAAACCTGGGACTGTTTAAATTTGGGTAGAGGTGCGCCAGACATCCAGCCACAATGCCCACCATGCCCACCCAAAAGTGGGCAGCCCAATAGGATTTCTGCTCAGAGAAACCCTGTGAGCACCACATGTGGGTGCAAGGCAAGAGGATGGGGTTAACATGGAGGAGATGTGGTGAACTCTACAGTGCCTTTGTTTCCTCAGTAAGCCTTCTATGTGTAACCCAGTTGGTTGGGGCAGTTCAGATGAGCGCATGGCAGCCTCGCAGCTCCGACGCGCACTGTGGAGATGGCGCGCTCTGCTTGATGCAAGGAGACGCACGTTGGAGCTAATTAATTCTTTTGGATAGCTTTTTCTTTGGGCTTTTTTCCCGCCTCCTGAAGAAGACATAAAAGCCTGAGCAGCTACACAGGATTAAAGGATTTTCGGAGCGCTGCACGAATGTACAGCAATGCAAAGACAGGGCTGGCAGCATGCAGCCCTCAGACCCCTCCCATGGAACACAGCTTGGGGACCAACACAGCATTCCCTCTGCAGAGGGGAAAACCACGATAAAGCAGCGATGTACATCCCAGGGGGGTGATACTCATAGAACCATAGGATGGTTGGGTTGGAAGGGACCTCAAAGATCGCTCAGTTCCAGCCCCGTGCCGTGGGCTGGCTGCCCCCATCAGCTCAGGCCAAAACACACACAATGCAGCCGCCACCAAAGGTGTTTGAAACATACCAAACAAATTAAAATAAACAATGGGAGGTTAAAAGGAATAACAGCAATCAGGCAGCCTGCTGCTAATGAATTCAACGGCAGAGAAGCCCATTTCCTTCTGCTGCTTTTCTATCAACACTTTATGGAATAAATGTATTTTTGAGGTATTCAGATCGGTCTGTATTAAGACGCTTGATAAACAGTTTCTGGGCAAAGACAGGCAATGAAAGCCCTTGAGTACTTCCTGAAGCACTAATATATTTGCTCACACCCTCACTCTTAACGGAGACAAAGTGCTTGTGCTGGGAGTGAGTTAAAATCCGGGGTGAGGTTTGCAGGGGAGAATTATGGCAGAGCTGGAATGAAACCGAAAAGGCTGTATGTAATTAAATGGAGCGCACCGTGCCAGCCTTGTGTTTGCAACATATGCATGTATTACTCCACCTAAGAGGAGACATTAATAACAACAAGAGCGTGGTATCCAGCAAGAAGATTCTCCAGCGCAAGATGGCTTTTCAGAAGGCTATAAACCACAAGACGGTGGTGAAAGCAGTCCAGGAACATAATGGAATTCTGCTATTGGAGCCACCACGGAGCGAAGAGCAAAGAACGTTGCTTAATGCAAGAACCACGTGCTGAGCTGCAAAACTCAGGCTGCCACCACCTCCTCGGTAAGGGGAAAATGCCATTGGCACCAGGCAATGCACCTGGGCACGGAGCAGGAGCACCCAAACACCCCTTTGGAAACCTTGAACTCCGCAGTCCATCAGCTCTTGGAAATAAGATACAGCCCCGCCGTGTTTTGATAACTGTGAGAGCCTGTAGACATTATGCTAATTCCTCCGGAGCGCTGTGAAGAATAAGGCCAGGACACCGAAGGCAGGGAGTTTATAATTGCTTTTTAATATATTTTCTGAATTCGTTGTGCATGCGCTATCTGTCCCAGGGGCTGAGCTGGCAGAGGGGACAACGTCAGGTGGAATAAATAGGATCTCATAACTTTAGTCATTCCGCATTAAACAGCGTCGAGCAGCACAATAAACAGAGAGACCGGGAAGCACATGCAGTAAGGAAATAATTCAAGCACTGTGCATGCAAATCTTTCTCTCTCAGATCACCCTCATTAATCACCTCACGCTCATTTATACACTTAAAGAAGCTATAAACAAAGGCAGAGATGGTTCCTCTCATTATTAGTTTTTTTTATTGAGTTAACTTCCCGAATATTTTATAATAATAGTCACGGCTGGTGATGGAGTTGCCTGCTCTAACCAGCTCATAAAGCTCCCCCTGCTCCTCCTGTCTCTTTGTGATATAGGTGGTTATACACATTATGAAGCTTATTGAGTGAAAGAGGGAGAGAGGCAACTCAGCCCCATCATTTCTGCTGTCTCACTGTCCAGGGTTGGGGTCACTGTCCCTGGGAGTGCTCTGGAACCGTGGGGATGTGGGCACTGGGCACGGTGGGGTGGGGTTGGGTTGGGGATCTTAGGTCTTTTTCCACCCTTAATGATTCTATGATTACTCTTGGTCCTATTGGGTTCAACACTTTGATATAAAGACAAAGCAGATGGGGGAGAAGTAAGTGGGAAGATGGATGAAGCCCCAAATCCAAACCCAAAGCCAAATAAGTGTGGAAACTCCCTGCACCCTCTGTGCACCTTCCTCCAAAAGCAGAAAGAATGCTTGGAACAAAACAAATCTCCTTTTTCCCTTTGCTGAAAGACTGGGAGCCATTCTGTTCACCTACAGCCCTGGCACAGAGCGGCCGTGCTCCATTGGTGGCACAGTGACCATGGCTGCAGGCTGCATCGTTAGGGGGAAGTACTGCTGATCTTTGGTGACACTCTGCCCATGTCACACAGTGTTACACACTCTCCTCCCTCTCCAGAGGCCACGGCTCATGTTTTAATTATTATCTGCTATGTTATCTGTATTAAGCAAGTGAAAGCCCACCTGCATTCAAGCTAGCAAAAACAAAAGAAGCTGCAGAAGACTGCTCTGGCCCTAAGGGGCAGAAATAAGCAGAATTCAGCAGAAAGAAGGGGATGGCTGTGGCACGGGGGGTAAAGGCAGCCCCTCCTGTGCCCTGACCCCACGGCATCCTCCTCCCCCAGTGGTACAGCTCACTGCCCCGCAGCCCCTGTGCCCTGCCCAGCACCTCCTGCACTGCCTCATATAGAACTCTGCCAAGCACGAAGATTAAGTGATGTTAACTTAGTCTAATATGAGGCTCAGTAATAAATTGCATTAGAAGCTGCTGGAAGCGGGCGACTGCGCCGCTGCGGAGTGTCAGGTGGTTGGCAGCGCTAGCGCAGATCGGGGGGGAACTTATCATCTAATTAGAAAGGATAAAGCATATTTTTTCAGTGTGGTTACATGCGGTAATGAAGCATGCAGAAAGCCACGCAAGATAGATGGGCACTCTCACTGCTGAAGCTGAAAACTTGCTTAACTTAATCGCCTATTTATTACGTTTATTCCCTGAGCATACACGGCCCTGCTAATATCTGCCAGCCCGTCCCGTGCTGTGCAATTAAAGCTGCTGCAATGTGTCTGCAAACCTGTGAGGGTTACGTCGGGTTATTTTTGTGGGTGCTCCTGCATGGGCATCCCCTGCTGCTGGGGCACCGCTCCGCAGCCCCAGTGGCCATCAACCCAATGGGCACAGCGTTACCCGCCATCTCAACCCCAAATGGGACGTTTATCGGCAAGCTCGATGCTCCCAGGGAGAAAACGCTGCCGAAAGACTCTTTTGATGGCAGTTTTGCAGCCAGTCCCACTTATCCTCTCTTAATCCATTTGTCACAACAATTGCCGGAAAACTTTTCTCTCCGGCGCCTCCAGAGCTGAGAGAGAGGGATGAAAAGTAAACTTATGCAAGGACGGGGTTTAAGCATCCCATTAAGATTAACTCATCTGCAGTAATTGACTTAACTAGGGGATTTTTAATGCTTTTCAACGTTTTTCAGAAGACGGTTTTGCAGCAGCCAGCAGGAAAGATGCTCCTAAAAAAATATGTATATAGCACGAGAAGTCCATAGCTAAGACTTTCTAAGGCACTGATTCCAGGGGATTTAATAAGAATGTAATTTGTATAATTAACCATTCATCACTGTCAATTTCATTAAATGAATGCCAGAAATATTACCTTCACCAGCACGACCTAACAGGATTGGAATACATTATAGGAAAAATGAACACTTAGTGGGTTTTCTTCCCTCTCCCTCGCTTCCCCTGCCTGGGCTCCGTCTGTCACAGGGAGATTTTACAAGGCTGTGAAATAATTTAAAACAGTAGTAAATGAAACTGACTAAAGAAAATGTGTGCGTTTTGGTAACTCACCCTCATTATTATGTATGAAAGTTCAAGTCAAAATGTTTTCACTCGCGAGAAGAAAAAATAGAAATGCCTGGAGGAGCTCCGTCTGCGGGGCTGCAGCGCTGCTGAGCCATCTGCCCAGGGCCCCCAGGCTGCTCCTGCAGGACGGAGGCAGCTGGCTCTGCACCACGAGGGAGACAAAGGGCTCTGTGGGGAAAAACGCTGCCCCAAAACTGAGTTTTGGTGGCTTCCACTCTGAGGGATTGATGCCGAGGGGTCTGGGGAGGTTGCCTTGCAGGGCTCTGGCATGCGCTTCTCATTCTTGCTTCTGGTGAGCAAACCCACTCGTTCTTCACCTCTAAAACAGATTATTCTCTCGCGGGGAATAATAAAGGAAGATTCCCCGGGCAGGTCTGATGGCTTTCCCATTGATCAGCCATTAGAGGGCAACATCGCATAAATTCATCACACCACCAGAAAAACCCAACCAACAAAAGCCACACCAAAAAGGGACATGAGGATGTGGGCATCCAGGGGAAAGGATTTCCACTGGAGGCAAGTGGGGAAACATTGAGATTCTCACCTGTGGGCAAGTTTAACGTCTTCAGATGTGAGAAATGGGGAGGAACCAGGAAAACAAAGTTGGATTTTTTTCTTTCCTGTGGGTTTCTGCGCCTTTGTCTCGTTTGAAATGCAAACGAAGGCTTTCTGACAGCACTCACTGAGCGGCCGTGGTGGTGAGATCACAAGGAGGAGGAAGGAAGCGGTGGAGGAGCAGACAGACAGATGGGATGCGGGAAAGATGAAAGGATGCTCGCAGACCAAGAAACCCAAGGTTTATAGAGGCTCTTTGGGATAAATTTACCACTGGGGCACAGAGGAGACTTCAGCTTCATTACAATTAAGCACAAGTAATGAAAATAAATACC
This sequence comes from Pavo muticus, assembly GCA_016647715.1. NCBI lineage: Eukaryota > Metazoa > Chordata > Aves > Galliformes > Phasianidae > Pavo > Pavo muticus. Next base: position 2,109,777 of record JACDJE010000072.1, on the reverse strand, counting down.
AGTGATATTTAAAGAAGGCGAAACCTCAGTACGTCTGTAGTATCACCCTCCAAGCGGCTCCAAGGAACAACTGATGGGAAAACCTCATTTTCTCCCTCCCAGCCCTGCAAGAACACCTAGCTTTCTCATGAAAACTGACCTTTTTTGCCTTGTTTTTCCATAAGGCACAAGGGTAGCTCCTCAATTCCTAAAGCCGAGTTCCTGTGCCCCCCCCATAGCTCTCCCTGGGGTGAGGTGTCCCCTCTGTCCCTCCTGTCCCTGCTGTTCTTCAACACAATCACATTTTTTCCCATTTGAAACAACAACGTGTTGCTGCTGTCTAGCTTAAAAATCCAGAACAAATCAACATTTCAAGTCAAAATGTCAATTCAAAACAAATGTTTTCATTTAATTTCCTGTTAAAATGTCATCGCTGCTGGGTTATTTTTGGTTGGGGGAAGAGAGAAAGCGTTGAAAAACAAGGACTTGGAATGGAAAAATAAATCCAGGTGAGAGGGCTGATTCCCACTGCACTTCTGCTTCTGCCCTGCTCTTGGCACAGCTCTTCAGGGAGTGCGGGGTCATCCCTGGGGGTGTTCCAGAGCCATGGGGATGTGGCACTGAGGGATGTGGGCAGTGGGCACGGCGGGGTGGGGTTGGGTTGAGGATCTCAAAGGTCCTTTCCAATGATTCTTTGTCCTGAGACCAAACCACCAGTCCCGCATCGCCTGGGGCTCCCAGCAGCAAGAGATCAAACTGGAACTGAGATTTTCTGCTTGAAGCTTCTCATAGGAAATCTGTGGTGTTTCCAGTGGGATTTATGTCACCTGCTAAAAGCCACGGGGATGCTGATGGGATGCCCTATATGGGACCCCACTGTCAGCTCCTTTCCCAGCTGTGGCGCCATGAGCCCGCCAGGCTCACGACAGCCTCAATAACTCACAGCGCTACACGAGATGGACAGCGATGTCGAGGTTGTATTAAAATCTTTATGATTTCACCATTTCAAGAATACACATTGATTTGCAAGATGATTATTATTATCACTATTTTATTTCCCTTCTAAATCCAGGAGGGAAAGCGAAGCGAGGCAGAAGTTGATCATGTCAGATAAGCGCTGAGCAGAGAGAAGCAGAAAGGCAGATGGGAAGCAATGTTTATGAGCTCTGCCTCGTTCTGTTTGCTGCCTCTCTGCTGTCAGCTCAGTGAGTCAATCTCCCTTTGGATTAATGACATCAGGAGGGAGAGAAGTTCTGACGGCACCCACGGCATCTGAAGGGGCCCCCAGCCCCATCCGGGCAGCACACACCAGGCAGCAATTAGCACACAAATGATGGAGTGGTCCAAAACTGGCCCGGTATGGTCAGAGCTAACAGCCCTGGTAGGGCTTCTGGGGATGGGAGAGCGAGGGTGGGTGCTGGGAAGGGTCCTGCATCCTACCGGCATTGTGGGATGGATGGGGAGGACCCCCAGCTCCCCAGGCACTGCAGCTCTGCATTCTCTGGTGAGGGATGGAGTGAGAAGCAAATACATAAAGGGACAGGAGAGAAGGATTTACTGCCTGCTAAAGGTGTGGAGCATTTAAATTTGAGAGATAAATAATTTTATTTATGTTGATGCCAAAGTAAGGAAGATACATGACTTTCTTAAGAATAACTCTTGTCTCCTAAGGCTGGTCAATGCTGAAAGGCATGTAATGATTTTTTTTTTATTATTTTGATTTTTTTTCCCCCTTATACTTGAAGATAAATGTGCACTAACGGCTTCACATTGTCAGAGCCGTAAATTAGGAAGCGGGGAGTGATGGTTTTGCACCCATCCCTCCACCTCCTGAGCTGCCTCATTGGACTTCTAGCAAACTCATGGTGCTGTGCCGCTCCTGCCAGGGAAAAGCCCTCTCCTCATGTAAAGGCATTCAATAAATTCTCCTTTTCCCACTCCTTTTGTGGCTGTGAGCACACCATGACATAAGGGGTATGGGCTGCTAGAGGCTGACAGCGTCATGGAGAGGGAAAACGGGGAAAAGGAGGATGGAGTGGAACCAGGGGAAAGGGAAAAGATATATTCAGAAAAAGGCACTGTGTGGGGGATCTCCGGTGGGAAGATGGGGAATCCGGGGATGTGAGGAGGGGTGGGAGGGCTGGGAAGCACTGCAGCCCCAGTTTGTTTTGGTGATGCGCAGTAGGGCTGCCACTTGCAGCGCGAGCAAACAGCCTCCCACGTTCCCTCTGTGTTGCGCAGCGCCAGCTCATGGTGTGCCAAGATCTGCTCAGCTTGGGAAGTCAGAGAATCACAGAATCATTGAATCATTAAGGTTGGAAAGACCGCTGCGATCATCAGGCCAAACATTGACCCATGCTTCTGACTGCGCCAGACTCTAGACCACATCACTCAGTGTGACATCCACCCTTCGCTTGAACACCACCGCTCCCTGGGCAGCCTATGCCAACCCCTTATCACTCTGAGAGGAAATTTTTCCTAATACCCAACCTGGGCAGAGCTTAAAGCCATCCCCTCTTGTCCACCCAGTTTGAGAACCTCTCCAAGCCACTCCTTCTGCAGGGAGAGGAGATGTGAGTGGCTTTGCAGGCTCTGCAAGTTGCCCATGTCCACGCTGCCATTCCCCAAATGCCAAATAATACCATGCAAATGTGTCTGAGCACCCCTTGGGTGCAGGGGTTGGGATGGGCTCCTCTGCTCCTTGCAGAGAATGGAAGATACCTCCAATGCCAGGTCTGGAGTAACGGAGTTATCGTGGCAGCCAAGCAAAAGTTTTCATGCCATCTATCTTCTTTCCCAAGGAAAGAAAGGCTGACGCAGTGTTTCCTGAATCATCAGGGTACTCTGTTTTCAGATTTATTTATTTCTTCCTAATTCAGAAAACTCAACAAATGGCCAGTGGCAATGTTTTCTAAACGAAGTGTCTGTAACTTGAAAAATAAACTGTTGAGAAATAACCCCACGATGCTGCTAGGAAATGTGCTAAGTTGGTTTCAAAAAAAAAAAGGTGTGAGCCATGCAGCACAATTCCCATTTAACTCCTCAGCACACCAAATATTCGAAATAAAAACACAACCATCACAAAACCAATGGTGCTGGCTGAAATTTGGTTGCAATTTGCCCTTTCTTTTGCTGATGCCCTTAGGGGCTGCGTGCAGCCTACAGTGAGCAAACACTTGAAAATGCCACCGGTGAGTTGGAAGAAGTCTAAATTTGCCATATCTCACCCCAAACGGGGCTGATACCCGGGGATGCCCCCAAAGCTCCCTGCTCATAAAGTGGGAACGCGTGAGAGCGGCGCTGGCAAAATCTGCATAAGGGCGAAGCCAAGCCCAGCCATCATTTGGGCAAAACAGCAAACGTGGCAGCTGAGGAAGGCAACAGCATCACAGGCGTAAACTCCTCAACGGCACACAGATGGGAGGGAGAGGGTAATCTTCTGGAAAAGCCTCTAATTGTCTGCCTACACTAATAATTTCAGCGAGCGCTCCCCCCGCCCCCCCTCCCGCGTATAATTACACCACTCCATCTGTCTATCAGCAGGTTTTTTACAGCTCCTCACGGCAGCCCGGCTCTCATCTTCGCAGCCAGACGAGGTTTTTCCCAAGATTTAAGGACGCTTCTGACACACGTCCCAAAGGCAAGGCTCTGGGGACAGCAAATCCCTCTCCCAGGCCGGCTAAGACTCTATTAAAAAAAGTCATATAATCGCTACCAGCTCCATTACGGTGTCAGCGCAGGAGGGGCGGAGGGGTTGTTTGGTTTCCAGTAATTTGCTGTTATTTGGTTTTTTTTCCTCCTGGAAGCCCTCCTTTTTCTCCTCTATTCCCATCTACCCAGTAAATGCTGTCCAGCTGCCGCAAGCACTGGAGCATTACAGGGGCACACAGAGAGTGCAGGAGGGTCATTTTATGGGTCACTCTCTCCCTTTCTTGTGCACCTGAGGATGCCCAAATTGAGGAGACATGGCACCATAGAATGGTTTCCTCCTGTGGGACCTCATCTGGCTACCGAGGTGGGAAATTCAGTGCCTTTGGAGTCAGCTCTGCAGCCTACAGACTTCAGAGCACTCAGGTCCACCGTGCTTAGGGATGACCTGCAAAGGGCATGGATGTCACTGTGGCTCTTTGCAAAGAAGAAATAAATGCAGATGCATGCATAACACCACAGTGCACTGAGCATGAAAGGTCTGTTTGGACAAGGTAGCTATAGTTAAATCATCTCCACATGTTTTGATCATTTTGCAACATCAAGGCTCATTTCTCGATATCACGGTGCTTTTTACAATAAATGAATTGCATGATTTGGTGTTTTCTTGGTTTTTTTTTAGACTTTCTCACGAGGAGCCTCTTGACGAGGCATGTCAGAAGCTATCCATCTGCCCAGCTCCCCATCTGCAACCCCAGCCACCAAGATGTCACGCTGCAATACGCCAGCCTAAGGGCTGGGAAGGGAAGAGAAGCCAAGGAAAAGCAGATTTCACTGCAAATTAGGCTGTGCCACAGAACTCTTACTCAGACCAATGGGACAAATCTACCATCCACAGGTTGAGTGACAAAGAGGTGCATCACTTTGAGTCCCCCTTAATGCTGAACTTGGAGATCAGCCCCCAGCAAAGCTGCACCACAAATGGAAACCCACTTTGGGTTTGCTTCCCTTCCCCAAAAGGAGTCATTGCCATCACCATGTGCTGGTGGCTGCTGCGTGGCACACGGGGTGGTGGGGGGGAAATGCATGGCTATACTTGGCTTTGAGGATGTTCAGCAAATACCTCATTTAGAAGTACAGAACTGGAAGAAAATGCATTTTTTGGCCAAGTTTGCTTGCACTCAAACTTTGCAGAATCCATTCATTTTACTCCTGAAGGCGACTGCACTTCCACCAGGGCTGCATCAACTTGACTTGACAGAGTCCCCTACAGCTGAGCTTTTGAGGCCTTTCTTCTCGTACAAACCCATTTATCCAAGCTTTTTTTTTTTTCCACGACAGTAAACTTCAGGAGGGATTCCCTCAACACATACAACTAATTGGACAAAACAGCTCTAGATGACTATCAATAATAATCCCAGAAGAGCCCAGTGATCTAATGACAGCGTGATATAATGCTTCGTGGCAGCAATGACGAGAGAGCCCAGGAGATCCCAAAGATCCAGGGCTGCTCATGACTATTTCTGGAGTCATCAGCTTACAGAACCATACAATGGGTTGGAAGAGACTTTAAAGATCACAGACCCGTAGAATGTTTGTGTTGGAAGGGACCTCAAAGATCATCCAATTCCAGCCCCCAGGATTTGCAAGCCTATGAAGCTGGGTTAGATCCCAGTCCCCCCTCTTGGTTTTGGAAATCCACACCTGGCCTGTCTGGGGCTTTCTTTTTGGGTTCCAAAGGGTTGCCAGCAATGCTCATCAAGCACCCTGGAGATGCACATTTCCATTTCTGAGTGAACAAAGAAAGGCACATGTTGTGCACTGTGCTGGGACCTGCAGGAAAACATCCAAACCCTCTGCCACCCTCCTAGGCACGGTGCAGGGCAGCACTGTCACCGAATCATGGAATCATTAAGGTTGGAAAGACTGAGCCTAAGATCACCAAGTCCAACCATCACCCCATCACCCACACCCATGTCACTCTGTGGCACTGGATGCAGCTGCAGCTCACAGCATCCAAACATCTGGATCTCTTCCCAGTGCACGCCGTGTGCTGCAGCTCTGACACCACAAACCACGCTCTCCATGCACCACCCATCTCCTCAGCCCACAAATAAATGTATATAATTATCCCCGCAGTCATCGTGGTTTTCTCCTTCCCCCTTTGCTAATGTTTATCACATTTTCTCCCAGCAAATTGCAGCGCTGCATTGCTTTTGGAAGGAACAAAATGAGTCTGTGAAGTCAAGCATCGGAAAGCATCACAAGTCTGAAATAAATAATATCAGAATAATGATCCCCTAATAGCACAGATTGTTTGTTGCTGTCGGTTCCTTTTTTTTCCTCATTTTTTTGGCCGTTGTTTGTGCTAAAAGAGCACCCGGTTGGGATCCTTGTTTTCTTTTTCAAAGCAGCATTAGAAGGGGAAGTAATTAAATTCTGATTACAGGCAGCAGTTGCTCCCCTGCCCGGATTCCCATTTCCTTGCAAGGCCAAAACGTCCCCAGCAACAACGTCTGAAAAGATGGCGCTGACCCCTAAGGACCCGGACTGTCTGGATAACAGAGAAGGGAACCTTTCGCCTTCAGAACAGCAGAACAGGACTTCAGGCAGAGCTATTTCCACAGCAGTTTTCAGACGGCGCTGTGCCGGGAGGGCACTGCAGCCACACGGATACTTGGAGGGTTTTTCTTTCCTCCTGTGGCTTTCCAGCAGTGAAGCAGCACATTTTCTCAATGCTAACTATGATTTCGAATGACCTGGGGGAGCAGGGTGCTCTGTGGCACCCAGGATGGGAACAGGGCTGGGACCCATGGAATGGTCCCCCCAGCCTCCCAGCTTCCCTAACGGAAAGAGAACAAGCTCTGAAAGCTCCAGTTGGCATCTGTGTGCACAGGGGCTTGGGGAAATCGCTCCGTAAATGGCACTCGCCATGAATAACCATCACCTTTCCCAGCTATTTCCTCTGCTGAAGCCTGCAGACATGGGCTGGGAGCTCCCACTGTGCTGGGAGAGACGCGTGGAGAAAAAATAACCCACATGTAATTAAGTGTCTCAAGTAAAGAGTTGATTTAGATTTAATAAGAATGTTATTCTAAGTCAAACAAATGCCAATTGATTATTAAGAACCTCATTACTGGAGTGTAACACCTGTCACCACCACGGTTTTTTTTCTCCTTTTTTAGCTGCAGACTTGTTAAATCTCAATAAATACCCTTTTAATAATTAATCAGCATTTAATTAATAGGCGATATTGGTTGAGGAAGGTTGGTGTAGCCTTCTTCATGAGCTGCTCGAGTGCTACGGCACAAAGTAGGCTGGGCATGCAGCACCTGCTGCGAGGTGCTGAGCACCACTGCTCAGCGCAGGGTGATGCTGGAGCATCCCCTGGGGTGGCACCTGGGCCGCCCATGCTGATGCTGCTGAGTTTCTGCCCCACAGCACCTCTCTGAGGCACAGACAGCTCTGGAGATGCTGGGAAGCCAAATCTCGCATGGCTCAAGGGACTTCCACGAGAGCAGCCAAAAATAAACAAACAGCAAACCCAAGGAATTAGAGAGATTTGTTTTGACACTTCAAGAAAAAATAACAGGGGGGCTTTCTCCCCCTTTAGTTTACTTTTCATTTCAAAATATCCCTCTCTGTTAGTGAAACCTGTACACAGACTCTCGTTGCTAAGAGGGAACATTTCATCCGGGAGTTGAGCAAAACGTTCCATTTGATCTCAACCTCTTTTTTTTTTTTTTTTCTGGCTTGCTGGAAATCACAAAGAATTTTCCTTAGTTGCAACGCAAGGCAAATCCCTCCCCAGCCTCATCCCCGGGTTTTCAGATCTCTAACAGCACAGCTGCTCACACTGCTGCTTTGCCCTCTTCCCCTCGCACCTGCCAGCTGATGCCATGCCCTGTTTCACCCAGGTGCCCAAAAAAGGCAGTCAGGGCTGTCTGGGCTCATCCCATCCCGGCCGTGAGGCTTTGTGGATCAACCCATCTACAGGACAGCTCTGGAAAGGAGATTCAAAAAGGCACTTGTCCTTCTTTCCATGTTCCATCCTTGTTCCTTTGATGCCATGGGAATCACAGAATCTTTTGAGTTGGAAGGAACCTTTATGGCCATCTATAGTCCAACTGCTGGAGCCCTCCCTTGTCCCAGCTGTACAGCCCCAGCTCTCAGCCTGTCCTCGCAGGGAGGGCTTCCATCCCTGGCATCATTCTGTGGCCCCTCCTCTGGATGTTCTCCAACAGCTCCACATCTCTCCTGAGGACTCCCAATCTAGCTGCAGTGCCCCTTCCTGGAGCAATATCCAGGCGGGTGGAGGACCTGGCAGCAGGGGGAGATGCCCCCAGGCTCTCTGTCCCAGCACTGCCGGGTCCAACAGGGACTGCATGGATTCAGCAACCTAAGGGTTACCTCGTTATTTCCTTCCTGATTTATGTAAATGCCCGCACCGCGTCCTAATAAGAAATCAGTTCCTGTCATCATCTTTATTTCTTATTCCAAACTGCAACACTAAAACACTTCACGGTGATTACAAATAGCAAAGTTATTTTTTGCCAAGCCTTCGCATCAGAACTTAATAGCATGGTGTAATGCCACCCCGTGCTGATGTGTGGCATATTTAATATCCATCTTTCTTAGAAATAACAGTGTTCTGAAATTAGAAGGGACTTTAGCAGCGAAATAATTAATGTGGATAACCATCATAAATGCCACAAATGGAACAAATACAGATGGCAGTGAACCAAGATTGCTAATACCCTAACCTGTTGTGACAGAACTTAAAATATTGAAACCTTTCTACCTGGAGGACAGTGGGAAAAAAAAAGGAGGGGGGGTTTCTAATTGTGTCATCTCTTCTCGTTATCCACCACCCAGCCCGTGAGGCACGCGCTTCACTTGCCCTCACAGCTGTGCTGGGCCCCGTTAGCCTCACAGCCTCATTAGGGGCGGGTTCATCACAAGGGTGGTGTGGGTTAGCACCAGAGCTGCAGGGATTCAGCGCAGTTCTTTGCACGGGGGCTTCCCTGCAGGCAGGACCAGTTTTACTTCACACCCACCTTATTCAGACCTCGCTCTTGAGACAAAACCTCGCAGTGCGGCCCCATCACCTCCTCAATCACCTCCTCACAGAACCGCAGCATCACAGAATGGCTGGGTTGGAAGGGGCCACAGCTGACCCTGCTCTGCTCGCCCACCCTTTGCAAAGCAAGCAAGCAAAGGCACGCACACCGAGGTAAAAGCCAAAGCAGAAAGTGATTTTTCTAACATGTTTGCCTAGCAGACACGATCTGAGATGCTGGCAGATGGGTACCCCGGGCTACTGCGCTTTGTCACTCCTGATAAGGAGAAACCACCGCATGTTGTCCCTCTGCCCGCCCGGAGAGGAATAACTGCAGCAAACTGTCCTGGGGTAGCAATGCCGGGCTGTGCCCTGCAAGCATCCCAACAGCAGCAAAAAGTTCCCTTCCTCTTTGCTTTGGGAGTTTCCCTGTTAAACTCTGTGCTCACAGAGGGGAGAGCGGAGCTGGCCAAGGGTTATTTATTGTGCCAGCGTGAAGTCATTGAGGCAGGAGGCGAGTGCAAAGCGTGACATCTTGTGATGTATGGGTTAGGACAGCTTGGTGCTGAGAATGCCATCAAGTATTAATCTCAAGGAGATGCTACTGAACTCGAGAGAGACTTAACATCAGCGCGGAGAGATCAAAGATATGATATCTCTGGCAGAGCGCGCTATCAGAAGTGATCATAAGAAAAACAAAGGGGTCATTTTAGTGCCTTGTGCATTAGCAGAGTGACTCGTAGCCTCCGGGCAGAGGCAAACAGCAATTTTTCCTGAACAAAACCAATGTGCACATGGGATTTTTTGACATTTCTTTATATCTCATCGTGGGCTGCCAATAAACAGAGGCATAATAACGTCAAATCAGTTTTCCTTTGTAACTCGTGAGCTGCCCTCGGTATTTCTTCCCTTTCAGAGCTTTCCAGACAGCGCATGAGACAAACTCTTAAGACCTCGAAACACCAAACTTCAGTGGTAAATGAATGCTTAAGCATCTAGGTCAAAACAACGCCGGCATGCTGGGAAAATTCCTATAGCAGGCTTTCAGCCACAGCATTTACGAGAGGGTAAAAAAAGAAATCCTGTCATTACCAAACAGACGGTCACGTTGAGAGAGCACTTTGCATGGTATTGAATTCTCATCTAGGCACTAAAAAAATTGATTATGTTTAGAGCCAGTTGTTTCCAAAAGAAAATTACGCTCTTCCTTATGGAGGAGTGTGGAGTTGGGCTAAGAAAGAAGAAATCAGCTCTCTGGCTTTCCTGATTCCTACAAATCACGGCACCGTTCCCAAACACCCACACCAGCAATATTTGGGGGCAGCTGGCCACTGGGTCCAGCCCATCAATGCAGATCCTCACTGCTGGCCATCCCGCTCCTGCTGGGGTGGAAAATTTAAGGGATTGGGGAGAAGTCTGTTGTCCCTGGGATGGGACCAGCTGTCCTCCCAGGCTGGGATGCTCCATGGTGATGCCTTGGTGGCCTTCAGCCCTCACCACCATCACCCTTTCAATGGGGACTTTTCCCAGAGGTGATTGGGGTATTTTGGAGATGCCTGAAAGGCAACCCAAGTGTCCAAACACTACCCAAAGAGCACCTTATGGCAACACACAGCCAAGTGAAGAGCCATCCCATCTGCAACATTCCCTCTCTTTCTCTCTCCCTTCCCAGTGCCAGAGGGGACACCCCCACCACATGCACCTGCTGTTGGATGGGATGAAGGCACCCCTGCGCCCACGTCACTCCACAGCCTGCTTCCTCACTCCCCAGTTTCTTCTCTCGCTGCCTGAACTTTCCAGGGGTCACTTCCCACTGCTTTTTAATTGCTTCCATTAGGTAACACTGTGCCCTGAAGGCCAGCTGGGGAAATCCGCTGTAAATCACAGTATTATCAGCACTAAGGAGAATTCGTCCTCCCCAAGGACCGAGCTATTGTAGTCCTTGTACAGCGAGGGCAAATGGCATGGGGAATAATTAAGAGATTTGCTCTGTTGCCCAAAGGTGTTCAGTGTTGGAGTCGAGACAAACCTGACACTGCTTTCTGGCCCTTAATTCCAACCGTGCTGCTGTGCAATGGGAAGGGGCTGTGTCACCTCCCGAGCCGGGAGGGAACGCGGCACCCACGATGTGTTGCTCAGCTTGTTTCGCATGGCCTGAGTCCTGACCTGAGCTTTCCAATTATCTGATGGGTCTTTCGCTATGCTCAGGCATTAACACAGTGAAACACGTGCAGAGGGAGCGTGCTGTGGGTTAGAAATGGATCAGCAGGCATCACCTGGAGCAATGGGGAGGCTGCAAGCCAAGGGGATAGCAAGGAGGTGATGATTTGTGCTGGAGCATCCCTAGCAAGAACACACAGGAATCTGACCTAGGTCTTTTAAAGCCGATTTGGGCAATGCCAGGGGGAGCAGACAGCGAAGTACGACCACTTCTGCCACTCCACTGGTGGTGCTGCAGTCCCATCATGGGGCTGAAGGGGAACCCTGAGCCTCCTTGGGAGAAGAGAGGCTCCACCCCTCCTTCAGCATCTCTCTCTCCAGAAAGTCTGCTCAGGAAGCAACCTGCCTTTCTGGCAAGGTCCAAGCTCTCATCAGCTTCCTTATGCCAACAGCCAAGCATGAGCCTAGTGGCCTCAGGATTGTCACATACCATAAAGTCTGAATCACTGCTGCTCTGCTTCCATCATCATTAGTATTCTTAAAAGGTTCCTGGAAACACTTTCATACATGGCTACGGGAGCTGTTTCTGCACTGACTTGCAATTCAAATGCGAGTTTTAGCTAGGCTTTTGATGTGCTGTTTACTTTAATTATTGTTCTACCCCTGTCTGTGTCTTGCCACGATGTCATTTAATATTTTATACATGTCCCTAACTCCCTGCTCCGTCCCTGGTGAGCTCTCCTCCACGCTGTCTTCTGCCTCCATCCCACCCCACAACTTGCACCTGTAACTTTTCAGGGGCCGGCTGTAAACGAGATGTGGCATGTCGCTGAGATTATCCTCCCGCAGAGACTGCAGAGGGGATAAATAAACCAGGAAACAGCTGCTTCCCAAGCTGGCACAGGGACAGACGTGGCACCAGCTCAGTGCAGAGGCTGACCGGCAGATGCTTGCTCCTTGTGCTGAAGGATGGCAATGCTCAGCAGCCAAATGGATGGTTAGATGTAAAGGCAATTGGGAAACGTGCCCACTGCCTGCACATCTGTCCAGGATGCAGTGGGAAATGCAGGAAATCCACTGCATTTTCATGCAGCTCTGCATTACCAGATTGCTTCAGCCACACAGATGTGCAACCGGTTCACATACGAGGTGCCAGAAGATGGCACTCAAGAATGTGCAGCTCTGTTCCTGGCTTTGCCAGCCCTATAAAGCCAATGATGTCTCCCTCTGGCTGCTTTTATATCAGCTCATTACGCTAGGAAAACTTCGGTCTGGGTTCTGCACGTTGCTAACATTAGGGTTGTTAATTGGATATTCTTCCCCAGCTCTTTAATGGCCAATCGAGGACACATCTCCATGGACAGGGGATGTGTTTCCATCTCATTTCCGTGCTGTGGAGCAGGAGGATAAGCAGACACCACGCCAATGTGGCCAAGTCCCACCTCCACCTGCATCCCTCCGTTTAGGCATGCTGCTGACCCATCACTCAGAGGTTGAAGCAGATCCAGCATGTTTGGACTATGTTTTGAAGGCTCATTCGGCTACATCAACCAAGACAAGGTCTTAATATTGCACGTGCTCTCACCATTAAATCTCCCTTTGGCAAGGAGGAATAAAATCTCTCTATTCCCTACTTTTGCCTACAAACAGAGCAAGTCAAGGGACCCTAAGCCAAAGGACAAAAAGAGAACCATGCCCCCGATCACCCAACACACAGCAAGGGGAAGGAGGCAGCCGAAGGGCAGTGCAGGAGGAGCTAAAAAAAAGGATGGCAAAATAAAGCTCAGAGCATCCTGCCCTGTGCTGTGGGCCTGCAGGGACCGGTGCTTTGTTCACACCTAATATAGGCTCCCGGCCACGGCCGGGTGAGCAATCAATAACGCTGCAATGCAACGGAAGGCTAAAAAGTCTTGAGGGACAGAAAGCCAATGCTGAACTCCAGGTAACTGTACTAAAGGGAGGCGGCGAGGCTGTGCCCAGCAGCTGTCATGGCAAGGCAGCGAGAGATGGGACTGAAATAACTCAGCCCAAGGCTGGAGGTTGCTCCCTCCTCTTTGCTTCTTTGGGGAGAAATTTCTGCCAGGGATGTGAGCTCTGGCTTCAGGCTGCCACCACCCTGCTAAGATCCAGTGCAAGCAGTGCTTTTCCCTCATTTTGGAAGCACAAAGTCCTTCTGCAGGTCTGGGTTCTATGGATAAACATGCCCTTGGATTTACACCCTTGCAGGAGCTCAGTGTTAGGGAACAACCCTGAGCGCCGTGCTCCAAGCCTTGCAAGATCACTCCCACCATGAGCACCAGGGCTGGGTTGGAGCAAAGAGACCGGAGGGGGTGTGTGGGCTGGAAGAGTCCGTTCAGCCTCATGGCTCTGGCTGAGCAAAATGGAAAGAGGTCATCCTGACCTCCGCAATACCTTTACTACTTCCAGATAAGGCAGAGCAGCATTTTGGTTTTTTCCTCATTAATTAACCAATTTCCCTGATTTCACAGTGGGGCACCCCTCACCTTCCCTGGAGTGCCCTGCCCTCACACAGCTTGCTCTGCATGGGCATGAAGGGTGGGCTCCTGCTCTGCCTTCAGCACAACTGCCCACAGCTCCGCTCAGCAATTCTTGGAGCGTCGGACAAATTAATTTATCACTCAATGAAATTGCACCAAGCATTAATGAAGCCATTTAGTATTCACGCAGAACTTCCCTCCATTTCCACAAGTGCTCCATTGTAGTTCAGCATTTGTTGGGCAGTAATTAATGGTACTTAATCCTTAAATCCTTAAATTGTTTCTAATTTGGTAAGCAGTGGAGTTGCAGCAATCCATTTCTTTGCTGCGTTCCTCCTGTTTGCCTCCAGCACCTCCTGACTTCGTGCTGCTCTTGGAGACCCTGCACACAGCTCTGAGGCTCCGACATCCTCTCGCTTCTGCTCTCTCATTCTGAAGGATGACTTCATCTCCTTTATACCTGCTTCCCCACAGGTGTAACAGAGGGAAATGTTTATTCTCCCTCAATAGCACAAAGAGCTCTGCGCTCCTGGAGCACAGCAATCAGTGCCGGGGAGAGCAGAGATTTTTGTCTTTTGATCCCAGCTGTGCATACAGGGGACACTGAGGCACAAAGCAGAAATGCTCAGTGAGAGAAGGGGAACCTCTCCTTGGTGTTTTCCAAGTAGGAAGCGCTGCCTGTTCAGCGAGGGATGAAGCAAAACTGCAGATTTTATGGAAGTTCAGAGCACATCTCCATGCAGCCACAGAGATAAATAAGTCCTCCTCGAGAGAGCAAACAAGCTTCCCGACATGCAAGCATATGCAAAAGCCGTATCCTTTTATTTCCCTGTGTTTTTCTTTGAAGACAAGCGGAGTTTCACGTTGAATGGCAAAGCAGAACTAATAGCAATAGAAGGAGCCCACGTGCTCCTGCTTACACAGCTTTAAATAAATAAAAGGGACGTCGGGTCGTTCCCTGCCCCACACCTCCCTGGGGACAGCATCAAATGCACGTGAGCAACCTGGCAGCTATTTGTTTAACCTGTTCCTATCGAAGGAGAGTCCCTCGCACCTCAAGCTGCCTCCTCCCACACCCCACCACCCCAGCAGAAGGCGTTTCGCTCCCCTCGGAGCAAACATACATTCTTCTTCCTGCAAAGAAGTGGAATCCTTCTCATCTTTTCACTGCTCTGAGTGTAAAGCAGCCATTCAGCATCCTATCTATAACAACCTCTTTCCTGGAAGAAGAGGAGAGGGGTGGGATATTAGGAAATATCTCTTCCCCAGTGAGCGGTGCTGCACTGCGCAGCTGCACAGGAGGGGGTGGGTCACAGTCCATGGGGGTGTCCCAGAGCCGTGGGGACGTGGCACTGAGGGACGTGGGCAGTGGGCACGATGGGATGGTTTGGACTGGGAATCTCAGAGGTCTTTTCCAGCCTCAGTGACTGTGATTCTAAGACCACCACAGCCCTTGGTTCCCAGACTCCACAAACCCCAGCCCTCCCAGCTCCTCCTCACTGACAGCTTTCCAGTATCTTTCTTTCCTCCTCCTTTTTTGTGGACACACTCTGCATCCTTCCTGCAGTGCAGAGCTCTACCACAGCCTTCCTGACCATTTGGAAACATGCTGTGCCAGCATCCTCCAACACCCACCAAATATTTGGTGCTTCTGCTTTCTTTGGGTTTCTCATTGTTCAGCCAAAGAAAAAACAGAGGGAAAGGGAAATCCCAATGGAAGAGCCACCACTCACCCAGAGGGCTGACCCAGCTCCCTCCCTGCCCCTCTTCTGGGCAGATCAACCCTGGTCCTGATCAGGGGAAGGATGGCATTGGGACACGCTTAGAAACAAAACCACAATGCTGAGCACCACATATTTGAATTCCATGCGCCAAACCCGCAGCCTTTGTGTAAGTCACCACGATGGGAATTAGATGGAGAAATGCAGACTCATTTCTTGCAGACTCTTTCAGCGGAGGTAACCTCCAGCCGCCTCCAGAAAGGGATATGAAAAGGTCTCTGCTTTGCAGCCGCTGAGGGGATTGGATGAGAAGAAGCGCTTACAACGTTTTTTGACACTGCACTTTGATCAATTTGACGGATTTAATATTACAGAAATATTTCATTTTTCAATGCGGAGGGGAGAAAAAAAAATCTAATCATCCATCCGGCAGGCCTCTCTATTTGTCATAATTCACTGAAAGAAAAGAAAAACTAAAATCCCCCCAAACCTCTGATTTAAAATCCAACTTAACCTGAGGTAATTTCTGTCATTAGTTCAAACTGTGCTATTTTCACTCTCTCCTTATTTTTAAAGCCTTTGTTCTGTTGTTCGAGGTATTCTTTAACCAAAGAGGCATCTAATTGTGTTTTCTCCCCGCTCTGATTTTTAAGGAGGTAATGAACGCTATGGGGGAAACTGCACGATTGATTAATGCCTGGGAAGGCAGATGGGGCAGAATCCGAGGCACGCAGTAAAATACGTCTGCACAAATATGAGTGAATAGGCAGAAAAAGAGCCATGGAGAGAGTGCCAGGGAGAGGCTTCCACCGCCAGCTCCGCACAGTGACACCGCACCTTCCTGCAGGAAGCACCTTCTCAGCAGCACCGCGCAATTAAGGAACTAATGGGGATGATGCTCAGTTCTCTGGGAGGCAAACCAGGCCGGGGAGGCTTGAACAAAGCCAGCTCCAATGAATTCAGTGCATTTTGTCAGCAGGAGTTGTACCGGGAGAGACTGGCTGAGTGCTGTCACTTACAGCACAGTCACTTGGTATTTTGAAGGGGAACTGGCAACAAAAGATGCCTCCCAGTACCCAAGTCTTGTTACAGACTTAGATGCACGGAGCAGTAGGAGCCATCTTACAGATCTGGGGCTGAGGTTTGTTTTGAGATTGCTGAGAGGAGACAATGCTGTAGTCCCGTCCTCTTTGGCTTCCCTATGAGAAGCATGCTTGCTCTTGCTCCAAAAGCCTTTCCAAAATGGGGGTCTTTGCAAGGTCCCTCAGCAGTTCCAGCTGCAGCCAGCACCGTCTTGCTGGAGGAGAGCATCAAGAAGGAATGAAAAAGGACAGTTCATGCTTAGCTCTGAAGACCACCAATCTGAACTGGGGAGCAAAGGTAAATGTCTTCACTGCTTGATCACATCAAGCGTCAGTGGGAAGGAGCAGAGGTCTGAAAGTTCTTCCAAAGACATTATTCCACCCATGATCCATTCCTTCCCATCTTACTCCATCCTGTATTTCCCTCTATCTCTAAAATGGATGACAGTGGTGAAAGAGCTGCACTATCACGCCATGAAAGGCAGGTAGAGTGAAGAGTTGGCCATCACACGCATCAAGTGGCTGGTTTCTGTTTACCCAGTTTCTCTTGGCAAAAAAAAAAAAAGGAAAAAAAGATAAAAGAAGAAAAAAGCCAAAGTCTGCTTGAGAAATGAGGTCAACAGGAGAAACACCCAATTAGTGGTGTTTTGTGGCTGGATGTGGTGTGCCAGCTGGGATCTGGGGAGTTGCTGCGCCTCAGGAAAAGAAGGGAAGTTTAAAATAATAACATCTAGCACTCGAATAGCGTTTTATATCTTCCTGGTGTGACATGAACTTTAATTAGTTTGTGAATCTAGACACTACTGGGCAAGCAGTACATCTCCACGCAACGCTGCTGAGGTCAGGAGCTGGGAGCACACGTGGGGCTGCAGACAGTTTGTAGGACTGGGCAGCTCCACTTCTGCAAGGGAGGAAAACTCTTGGCAGGGGATGAAGCTGTAGTTTGGGTTCTGGGAGGGCGAATTCAGCTCTGTGGCTGAACTGCAAGTCAACATTGCTTTGGTGGAGGGATTTAAAAAAAAACCTGGGGCTGGCAGGCTGCAGTGATGGGAGGTGCTGGGAAATTCGGAAGCTCAACCAAGGGAAGCGGTCGCCAATGTACTTTTCACCAGAAAAATGGTCTGAAGGAAATTTCCAAGATTGAAGTGGGGGAGGGAAAGGGAGAATGGCCATTTTCTCATCACAAACATCTCTCAGCACAGTTTTGTGTCAGAAAATGGCATGATGCCTCACGCAACTCCTGACCAGCTGCAATAGTAGCCAAGAGAAATTAGATGGCTGGGTGGCTGATGAGGTCTCTCCTCATTAACAATCCAATAATGTGGGCAAAGCCTTGCTTATTCCCTACATCTGTGCTACTCCCGCATTTGCCATGTTTTCTGCTCATGGCTGGTGCTCAGAAGAGTGTGAGAGCTCACCCTGATCGGATGTGACAACGCTTCTCCTGGAGCCCGTGAAGCCACTGCTTGTGCTTTTAGTATTGATGGCCTGGGGTCAACTCCACACTGAAGATTTAGGCTGAGGGGGCAGTTACATGGAACCCAAAGAGAAAAATCCTATCAGGAAAGCAAGTGAACCAACCCCTTCATGTTGCCAAAGCCACCTGGCTCAGAGTCATTGCATCCCAATGGTGAACAGCAGCATCCGCAACACGAGCGTGAAGGTCTCGGTGCGGAGAGTGATGGATGGATGGGTGTCCACTACCCCAAATTCAGCCTTGCAGTAACTAAAGCTGGTGGCAGTCTCTTGTCTCTTCTTAGGCCAAGAGGTGGGTAAATAAGAAGATTATCCCCTCTCACTCCTATCTCAACGTTTCCAGGCATTAGGAGGCGTCTGCTGGGAGATACCTGCCTGGCCAAACTGTGGATAAAATGACAAAGGACAACAAAGCTCTTGAAAACATCCTATGGAGATCCATATCACACTGGTATCACATCAGCCAAAACCGGAATTGCCATGCAGTGAAGAGTCAACATTTGCTTTTAACCCAAGTTACAGTAAAACAGATATGAAAAATTAAATAATAAAAACATTATGTGGGAAAGGGCCTTCGGGTCACTGAGACATTAAAAGCAAAAGAGAAGAGATGTCACAGCTGCCTCCTGACTCTGCCAAGCCTTTCCCTCGTCTGCTCTTCAGCTCACCCCCCCAGTAACGGCCTGGTTTTCTTTTACTGGAGACAGTTTTAGCCCGGGGAAGTCGTGAAAAGCAATAAAAAACTAAACTGTTTCTGGGTCACCACCAGTTCTAATCCCTGGGGGGTTATTTAAACAACAATTCCTCCCTCGCCTCTGAAAGACAAGACTTGGTCCCCAAAGGTCATTCCATCAATAACTCCTAAACCATCTTAAGGGGAGCAGCCTCATCCCCAAAGGGCTTTTGAAACCGTGTTCTAACGGCCTCGCAGATTGCAGAGTTTAGATGCAATGATGTATTTAAGCAGCCAAAGCCCACAACTTCTCTAAAGCACCCACACCTTTCAGGACTTGGCTATGCACAAGTGCCCTTCCTCTTGACTTCATCTCACTCAAAGCCAAGCAGGAAAATCTTCTCCATCCCCCTGAGCTGAAATGGCTTTTCCTTTGGTGGTCAATCCACCTCTGTGGCCAAGAGCTCGTGGGGAAGAAAAGGAGATAGCCATAAATACAGTAAAACTCATCCCAGGAGTGAGGAGGGAAAGGCTGCACTGTGGCTGCAACAGCAGGAAAGGCACTGAGAAAAATCTCTGTAGTCTGTGACTCCATTTCCCATCTATAGCCCCAAATATGGTCCCTTCCTCCATTCCTTTTTCTCCTGGGCACGTATGCTGAGCCCCTCTCACACACAGGCTGCTGCTCGTGGATGCTGCTCAGGCACAGGAGGAAGGAAAAAAGCAGCCAAATCCGAAGCAGGCTCGAGCAATCTCTTTTTGACATGATGAGTTTGCCCAGAGACAAAACGCTGCCGTAGAGCTAAAATAAAACAGAATGAAATTAAAGCAGGGGCATTTGTACAGCATATCATGTCCTGACAAACTGCTGGATGAGTGGCAAAGGCAAACAACCAGGGCTGGCCAGGAAGAGCATCTTCCTGCAGTTGCTGCAGTTTTTAATTTCCAGCACATGGTTTTTCCGGCTCGCGGCATCAGAACAGCTGATGCACACATCTGCTGGCAGCAGGAGTGCTGGAGAACAGGGACCTCTTACAGCAATTACTTTCCAAAGGCCTGACCCTGCAAACACGGCCCGAGAGACCAGGACCTCCATGTAGGAGAGAGGGCTTGCGAGGGCGAGAAACAAAGCCAAAACGCAGCCCAAAGCTAGGCTTCCCATTGCTGCCTGCCCTGTCCCTCCAGCATTGTGCCTCCCCACCCCATTACCAGGCACAGAGAGCTTTTGCAAAATGAGATGAGAAGAACCAAATCCATGCTGGAAGGTGGGTTTTGATCTCTGCTGCTGTGCAGCACTGTGCCGAGATGCTCGCACTAATTCACCGGGGTTTGTTTCCCTCATTCTCTCCGAGAGCCACTTCAGCTCTGACAGCATTTCTGCACCAAAACCACTGCCAGCTCACAATCAAAAGCAACACACTGAAGCTTCAAGGTTAAGATTTCTCGGCTGCCTTCCTTGCTGCTGGTGCAGCGCTGAGGACGAAATCGCTTTCAAATTGAAGAAAGAAAAGAGGAGTTAAAAGAAGGAAAAAAACACCAAAAATCCTGGCACAAAACCTTCCAAGCGCAGTCAGACTGTGTCTGTGCATGAGGAGGATGGCACACAAGCCGGGGACTGCAGACCGTGCAGCACATGCAAACACGGGCACTTGGTTCCTCATTGGCTCCCAGTGATGCAAACTGCAGATGGGAAAATCCAGCTCTCACCCCAAAACTGAAACCGCCTCTTCTGTCCCCCACTGCATAAATTCAACTCGAGTGCTTCCAGGGTGAGACCTTCCATCACGGTAACCAGGCTGGGGAATGGATGTGGTTGAGAAGACAGCCTGCTGTATGGGGTCTCTGCATCCCACGTCCCCCAGAATGCTGTAGGGCTGCATGTTATTCTGGAACAAGCCCTCGCTGGGCTCGATAAATATTCTGACAAACAACCCACAGTGCTTTTCCAAGGGAAGAGAATAAAACCTGTTTTGACCAATCTCCCTTCGCCATGACAGATCGCTGGGCACGGCCATGTGTCACGCTGGGACACTCATCCCAGCAGAGCATATCCCAGAGCTGGGGAGCCATGCTGGCTCTAACTCAGCTCTCAGTCTGGCAGGGCAGATCCCACACTCCTCGTTTTCCTCCCATGCACTCGTTAGCACATCACCGCTCCCTTCTCTTCAGACAATATTTATATTTCTCTAATCTACTGGTGGTGATGGATGAGAAAGAGATTTCTCCCTACAAAACCATTTACAATGGGAAAAAGCCACGAGCACAATATGGAAGTCTTGAGTGTGTCGCTTTAGACAAATAAACATAGCTCCTTTTTATAAAACATCTAAACATCTTGTATAGGAAATATTAGATCTCAGTTGACTGGAAAATGAAACTAGTTTTCTGCACTCTTCCAAAGCCTCTTGTGATATTACCAATATTTTTTTTCCCCTGTCGAGAATAATGGCTTTTCTACAGGCCAGCAGATAGGAAAGTGCTTACATATATTTCTAGATGCAAACACTTCCCTGAATTACCTTGTCTTAATGTACTTTGGAGTTTGGTGCAAGTTCCTTGATGACTCCGGGTAATAAGAGGTGGTGGAGAAAAGCCACGCTAAATAAATCAGTCACTTCTAAAGCAGCGTTGGATGAGGATAAAGAAAACCCACGGAGCCCATGCAGCTCATGGGAGGCAGCTGTCTTAGGGCTTACACTGACCCGGGGTGGGCACGCCGGCAGAAGCGTGCCAGGATTTTGTTGTAAAATCACACTTTGATGAGGATTTGATTTTCAGCCACAAAAGGCTTTGGTGGAGATGTTGACCATGGCTAGAAGCCCCACACGAAGGGGTATTTCAGCCCCTTTGGGATGGCAACCACAAAACAAAGGGCACGAAAAATCCTATGTTGTCACTGCTTATCATTCCTGGCTAACAATATAAGATATATGATAGGAGCAAAACAATTTGGTGGCAGAACATCATAAATGAAGTCTGTTTTCCCTGGAAACTGCATAACCATTTGAATTAATTTAATTTGAAATATCAAATTAAATTAAACTGTAGAATAATCCCCAAGGGAAAGCATATTTCATTTGCAATGTCTTCTGATAGAGTATTCCCTGCCAAAAGTTTTGCTATGCATCTGGCTTTGGATCTAAATTTATTACATTAGCTCTGGGAAGACTTTTAATAGAAAGTGAGATTAAAAGGGAGAGAGAGAGAAAAAAAGGAACTTCTGATGGGGAACGCAGACCCCAAGCCTGATAAAGCCCCGAAGAAGCACTGAGCACGGAGCAGCGCGGCTCCTTGCATCTCCCCTTGCTCTGCTGGCATTGGTTTCAACCTCCAATCAAATGGGAATGAGATGTGCCATTAAACAACTGCAGTGCTGAAATTGGGTGTATTTCTATGCACAAATACATGTCTTCAACGCTACCTGACAAGCAATGACATCTTAAACATGCCAGCCAAGCAAATGGCAACAACAGGAGAAAGCATAAAGACGGGTCAGAACGATGGATGGAGGAGGATTACGTGCTTTTAAATCAGCTTTGAAGGACGGAGAGGCGAAGGAAAGCACTTTCTTGTTCAGGTGGAGCCAGGCTGGGATTTCCATTTCCAAAGGAGTAAAGGGGAGGGAAAAAGAATTCAAAACCCAACAGGAGAACAGTGTCTTATTAGTAATAGCTACCTTGCTTTTTAAATAATCTCACAGACAAATACAATCTAGGACAGATCTCAAACACTCTTTGGTTCAACAGGTTGGGAGGAGGGAGGTGGTGACCCCATCAGTTTTCAAAATATAGGTCACGCACAAAAGCAGCACTTACAAAATGAACGGTCTTGCTTTTCACGGCAAGAAATTGAAGAAAATTGCAGGCAGCAGCTGCCTGTAGGTTGATGCAGTGGGAATAATCTATTTCTTCCCTTCTTTTTCTATTTTTTTTTTTAAGTTTCCCCTGCGAGCAAATACAGAACAGCAGATGCTGGCATGGAAGAAAGGATTTACTCTAAACAAACAACCCAGTCCCTCCAAGAAAAGCTTTCCTCCAAACCACAAACCCTATATCCCTTTCCTCTCCCTTCTCCTGTCCCCCCCTAAAACAAATACCTTCGCTCCGAGGTATCTTAATCAAATCAAAAAGCATTAGGACTTTAATCTCCAGCACTTTAGTAACCTCCCAGTTTGTTTTAAATCTTGATTGGAAGAATTATCCTGACAAGAAAATTAGCAGTAAGTCAATAAACCTGTAGCCTGGAGATAGAGCGGTGAGGAACCAGCCAGAGAATTCATTGGATCACGCGCACAAACGCACGGAGACGATGGACTGACTTGGCTGGCAAAGTTCATTATGATTTTAACCATGAAGCCATGAAGTGCAGGTAATCATATTTGAAGAGATAAGAGCCACACAACCAGCGCCGGCCTTCGCTGCGACACAGAAATTCTCATTTACAGCAGTCACGGGTGGAAAATCAATACCCACTTTTGGATGCAAAAGGAATGTCAGACTTGACAAAGCTCCTTTGGATGTTTCTTCCCCCCTCCCCTCCGCCTTCTACTGCTTCAGAACCCAAAACCATGGTGAGATTTGCATGCTCGCTGCATCCAAGGCTCCCCCCAGCTTGGCTCACAACTCCTCGAGATTTTCTCTGGCAACAACCTCATTCCATCTATCCTTGTCACAGCGCATCTTCCTCCCCATTCCAAGCAAATTGTCTTCATGCCACTTACTCGCAATTCTCCTCTGCCTCCCCTCCCCGTGCACAGAACTGTATCGCGCTCCATTGCCCAGGGGGGAGCTCAGATTTGCACTCGAATTGAGGAAGTCTGCTCCAAAAATACGTGTTGCGAAGAGGACAGATTATTCCCCGGCTTAATACGTTTAGAAGGTGATAAGGAGAAGATTTCTGTGTTGCTGATTTTTTTTATTTGCCCTCAGTAAAACCCCACAATAGTGAATTATTTGCAGCAAATTGCTCAACGGGCTCTGATGTTTATGAACTTTCCAAGCTCTGGCCCAGTTATTTATGAACTGATTCTTTATGTAGCATTCTTTGAGAAATGGTTGATGCAAACATATTTCAGCCTTTGGGTGGCTCACCAATGATTCACTGTGATATTGCTGAGGGCACATGCGTTTCCTCCACCAAACGAGGCTGCCTTGGCTGCAGGGGCTCTGGGTGATTAAATATGAGTGGTTCATTAAGGGAAAGAGCTACAGCAGGAGACCTGGATACCAGCTTACTAGCGAACACCCGTGGCCTCACACCATTCCCAATGCTGCGGCTGATGCATGAGATGGAAGGGTGACATGGAAAGGTGCCTTCACATCTCCTGTCCCTACACGGGTGACCTCTACATCCCCAAGGACCTTCTGAGATGCTGTACAAGCTGTGCTGGCACGAGCAGCAGAACCAGAGCGCGTTGCAGAAGCAAATGAAATGGTTGCAAGTAATCCATGGTCAGCCACATCCCCCTTATTGCAGCCAGCATCTGCCTTTAAGAAGTTTCCTAACCTGAACCCTATAAGACTGTCGTTGATCTTCAAATAAAGCAGTCAATGACTCCAGCACAAGCAGAGAGATGATGGATTGGTCCACCCAGAAGCGGAATGATCAAGGGCTTGGCACAAGCCAGACAATGCAGCAGCCCATCTGCACAGCACCCAGACCTGAACCAAGACGTCACCAGTTGGCTCTTTGACCTCCCAGCCTGCTGAAGGGACATTGAGTTGGTGACAGCCCCAAATGGGACCACGGCTGGCAAAACCAAGCAGGATGGCAGAGCTGGAGATGCAAACTTTTGGATATTGATGTCAAATCACGAGCAAGCAAATCAGGGCGATCCATCTTTCAAGTAAGATTCTCACAGCTTTGTATACCTCATTGCACACTCTGCTTCTGACACTCCCGAGTCCTTGTGCCTCTCTGAGCACCAGCAATCAAGCAGAAAGTTCTGGGGCAAGCTGTGAAATCTCTGAAATGAAAATCAATTCCATCTCCATTTCACAGGGACTAATGTGGCATTTACAACACAAACAATCACTTCAGCTGGGGAGGGAAATTAAAAGCTGCGCTACATAAAAAGGAACAATGTTTAAAGTTCTGGTGGAAATGAGCAGTCGGACTGGAGATAATTACAAAAGGGTGCTGGGCACGTGAGAGCCCGAGGCACGGAGCAGGGCTGGGAGCTGGCTGCATCGACACAGCTGTGGGGATGGATGTGGGCTGGAAACTGAGAGTCTGAAGGGTCACAGTGGTGAAGTGGTGGAAGAGCATCTCGAGAGTACCACTGGGTGATGGCGGTGAAGATTTTAATTAGCTTCAGTGCAAACACTGGGAAGTAAGCAAACAGTGTGAGATGCACTGCCTGCAGGAGCAGAGTGCTGGGCATGCCCCAGGAGCTATTTCCAGCCTCGTGACCCCCTCCCGTATGCAGCGTTTTCCAATGCAAGCTGGAAAAGCATTCAGCGTATCTTTTTCCCCATGAAGACTTTGCTCTTTCTTTGCATACACTCAAGTAGGACCTGTAAGCGCCTCGAAGCAATCCCTGCACTCTGCGCAGCTCTGATAAAGCAGCAGCTCGGTTTGCAACACCGCACATGAAAGGAGACGGGGATGAGTGGCCAGGTGACAGCAGTGACAATGCCCGGAGGAGGAGGAAACACCACCAGAGAGGGCTCAGTGAGCAAATGGGGGCTGTTTTGTCTGCAGATGAGAGGCTGAGGGCAGCCACAGGAATAATCTTACAACATAAAAGGGCACTGCTGGGAGGGAGGAGAGACACTCTCCATGTCCACAGCAGACAGCATAAAGAATAATGAGCTGAAATTGCAGCAAGAAAAAGTTGGGAATACATGAGAAAAAACTTTCCAGGGAAAAGAAGAGCTCTGCACAGCCTCCCTGTTTGCACAGTCCTCCATCCAGGTTCAGGTTGGATATGAAGAACAATCTCTGCTCTGAAGAGCAGTGCTGCACTGCACACCTGCCAGGGAGGGAGGAGGCACCATCCCTGGGAGTGCACCAGAGTCGTGGGGATGTGGCACTCAGGGATGTGGGCAGTGGGCATGGTGGGGTGGAGTTGGACTCCCCCAGTGAAAGAGGCGAGATCCTATTCTCTCTGCCTGAGGAAAACACGTTTTGCAGCAAAAATGCATCCCATAGCTGAGAGAGAACCACAAATAAAAACATCGCCACCCACCTAACCAAAGGCACAAGGTCTCAATTTTCCTGTGATTGTGCAACAGCTTCGGGCGTGATTGGCTCGCAGATGACATCAGATCATTACATGGGTTGGCCTGATTTACCTTGATCAGAACAGCAATTTGGTCAACATTTCTTCCCAGAGAGCACTAATCACTTTTTCCTGTTTGTGTGCATAAAATAAGATTGAAACGCACTGTACAAATTGCTTGCCACAGCCCAAAAAATGCTAATAAGCTGCAAACATCTAAATCATGGCTCGAGACCTGGCCCGACAAGGTAAGAAAACAGTGCTGGCACATGCAGAACTGTTATTCACCGGTGTCAGAAATAACTACTGCATCTACATAACTGAGAGCTGCATGACAGCTTCTTCCGGGAAACTGCTTCAGCTGCAGAAAAGCTGTGCCTTGAATGAATGAATGAGTTGGGTTTTTCATACACGGCAAGAAAGCATGAACCAGGATGCAACACCTTGCAAGGTCTCTGCTCAGTTATCAACCCACAGGAAAGAGGGAAGGAATGGCTCCTTTGACAAACAAATGCACCTCTTGATGCCCTCCTAGGCTGTGCTAATTGCTCCTTTATTATTAACAGCAAATAGAGATGGTAGCAGAGTGAACTGAGCTGTTATTAGTATCCAAGAGCTCCCCACGAAGACCACCAATGGAAACCTTTGCATAGTGGTCCCCTCTCCCCCTTGCTCCATATTGGACCCACACTGCCTAGCCAGCACCAGCTCCCATTCTAAGGCACCTTGCTTTCCACACCGGGCCCTCCAGCCGAGCCAGGCTGGCAAATTAATATTGTTCCTATTGATGCAAAGCCACGGATCTGAGCAGCAGTGAGAACTGAGGTCGGCAAGATGATGTGTGCCCATTGTAGCTCATGCAAACTCCCAGCACAAGGGGAGTGCCACGTGCTCTGGTGCACAGGGCATCTCACCACAGGGCCATGCTGGCACTGCCATCCTTTGCACCACTTACATCAGCATTTTCACCCAACCTCCCTCACCTCACCCCAGCACATCTCTACCACCACGACTGGTTGTCATCCCTTAGTTCTACCCCAGCAACCTCAATCTTTTGGCTACCAAGGCATGCTGGGGCTGCTCTCTTGTCTTTTACGACACCCTCTGGGCCGGCAGCTCCACTTAACGCTTAGATTTATATTGTCCGGTGACAGTTCTGTTTAGAGAGGGGAGGGGGGAATGCCACTTTGATTTGCATTACTCTGGGGAAACAGCGGCCAAGTTCACGTATAGATTTACGAGGCTGGGAGTATATATTGACTCTGGCTCTCCAAGGGCTTGGGAGCAGGGATGGAGAGGACTCTTATCTCGCTCACGCTGTTACAAAGCCCGGATTGACTGCGCTGAAGCCAAGCAAGGACTTACGTCCCTACAACCAAGATCAAAATCAAGCCTTAACTCCACTAAAATCACCCTGAGGATTAGGGTGCTGCTGATAACTGACTGCCCACTGCAGCAGCCAAACAGAAATCGTAGAATCATAAAGGTTGGAAAAAAACACAGCCGTCAAACTACCCCCACCATGCCCACTACACCATGTCCCTCCAGTTAGTGAGCAATAGAAGCAGAGGTGGTGGGGAAACGCTCACTGGACTGGGTCAAACCAGTGCAGCAAAGGGAACGGGCAAGCCACCAGCTCCAGCCATGGGAGCTCTTTCCTTTCAGAGAGGAGATGGAACAGGGCTTTGCAATAGGGTTGCAAAGGGAGGAACCAGGATCTTCCTTCCCTGCCAGGAGGCAAAGCAAAAAAGCCTTGGCAGTGGAAACCCTTACATATAATATAGTTATAATAAAAGGGTTTCTACAGGAAGGTAATGCAAAGGTAAGGCAGATTCTGGTTTCCCTCCTAGAAACGAGCCCCTTCACTCTGCAGATGAGCTTTCTGGCAGCAGCACCATGTGAGCTGTGGTTTCGGCTGCTGCCCACTGTGCCGGGAGAAGGCAGTGATGTTCCTGCTCACCCACCTCCAGGAACTGGTGACTTTTCTAAGGCAGCCCCAGCCTTGGAGCTCAGCCATGGAGCCGGAGAGATGCTGAGGGCATCGCTGCCCATCGCAGTGCCCACACCTCCCATCACGGGCAGTGCGTCCCTCACTGCCTCCTGAGCCCACAGCCCCATGGCCCCACTCCTCCCTAGGGCAGAGCGAGGTACGTCTGTGTGGATGCTCACTGATATTTCAAATCCCCCAATTAACAGGAAGATAATTCGTGCGGTTAAGCATTAAAAAGGTTCTTAAATCAGAATGAATTCTGCTTCGTTATTTCCCAAGATTCAACTCCTGCTCCACGGCCCACAGAAATGGAATGGGCAGACGCAGCCCATAACCTGCTTCGCTCCACCTCCCCTTGCCAGCAGCAGCCACCACCCCCCCGTGTTTGCCCATTAATGAATTGCTTTGTAACACTGAACGGCATTATTCAGCTCCATGTATTTCAGCCTGATGCTGTGGCAAGATATTTTAAAGCTAATGATCAGGGTACGTCCATCCACAGATGAGCATCCCCTTCCCTCCACCCCAACCAGGGACAATGCTGCAGGGGAATGAGTCAAGGCACTGGGAAGGAAACACATCAGGCATCACCTTTAAAAAAATATATCAAAAGCAAGCTGCTTTTAATCTCCCTTATAGTAGGTTTCCATATTCCTACAGTTTAACAGGTTTGTGGCTTCTGCACTTAGCACTGGAATAAACAATGCTCCAGTAATTGCCAGGTCACTGGTATTTACTTCTGCCTTCATAAAAACCATCCCATACAGCAGCCTTGAGCGGGCTATACTGTAATTTTCTTTACTGCCTCACACTAATGTAGGCAGGAGGGACCTGAAGAGGACTAAAGAGGGCAGGAGGACCATGGCAGATGGTGGAGAAAGAAGCCCAACAGCTCAGCAGACTTCTGACACAATATTAAAACTAACTCCCACCTTAATTTGCCCGGTCTTTGGCAGCCTGGTGGGGAATAAAGAGAAATGCTGGAAATCCAATGCATCGCTGTTTTTAATTACAGCTGTTTTTCTCAGCTGGGCTGGAGGAAGGGATGGAATGAGAGGGAATGGCCTCAAGGTGCACTTGGGGAGGTTCAGGTTGGGTAGTAGGATCAATGTCCTCTCCAAAAGATCGGTGCTGAGCTGCACAGGGAGTGGGGGGTCACCATCCCTTGGGATGCACCAGAGCTCTGGGGATGTGGCACTGAGGGATGTGGGCAGTGGGCACGGTGGGCTGGCGTTGGATTGGGGATCTGAAAGGTCTTTGCCAATCATGGCTGCGTGGTTCTGTTCTATGAGCAGGCTGCACATCCTAGTTCAGCCCTCAGACCCCGCGGAGCACGTGCTCCATGCAGAGCAGCCGAGAGCACGCAAGAGTTCGCAGCTCTAAATTTAAGCTCCTTCCGCAGGTTGAGCTATTAATTACACTTCTGGAGTGCTTCATGACAGCGCCTATTCACTGACTGATCTCTGCCACGAGGCACTGGAATAGCACTGGATAATTCATGAACGGGGAAAAGAAGGAACATTTACAGCTAGTTGGGAAATTTGCTTCTATGAGAAAGCTCAGCAAAAAGAAATGGAGGTGCTGAGGATTTCACCACTTCAACGTTTTTTTCTGCAAGTGCTTTGCTGAAAGCTGGTAGGTCTCAAGAGCAAAGGAAGCTCGGTTTAAACAGCAGCCATCACATTTTTGGCCAGAATTAGCAGTGTGTTCTCTCCCTGATACGCTCAAATGGCTGATTGGAAGCAGACAGCTCCTGCTGGAATCCTGTGCTAAAAAAATAAAAGACATAAAAAATAAAAGAAAGGAAATTAAAAAAAAAAAAGGCAAAATCTGCTGTTGGGTCAACAGACATGGGGGAAAAATCCTAATTCCATCTGCACAGGTACAGTCGGCCATCTATACTGTACATGCACTGAGACACAGAGCACTTACAGGAGAGAGATGTGAAAAGACATCTCCAGAAAGAGATTTGTGACCTGTGATCAACTCACTGCCTGCAAAGGAGAAAAAAGTGGGGGGAAAAAGGGACGTGTTTAAATGCACACACTTAAACCACACTTGTGTGCATGCACACCATGCTGGTCCTGCATGAGATATCAGCTCCGAGTGCCGTGCAGGATGAATTAATGCTTCATTAAGGGTCGTAACTGACTGCGGCGTGCCGGCACCGCCGAGCTCTGCTCCTGATGAGCAGTTGGGTTATTAGAGTCAGGAGAGCAACTGCGAGGTTATTGCCTCGCTCCAGCCCAGCTCTGCATACTTTGCAAGGACCTGCTGCTGGCTGCCTCCCTTCCTTCACAGCCCATCGGCCCCGAAGTGGCTGCGTTTGGTTATGACAAAAAGCTTGTGTTTTAGCGCCGGTTTGTTCCATCATGTCGTAAAGTTTACAGCCTGCTGGAGGGCCCCTTTTTACATGAAGAACGAGCACAGGAATACGGGATCGGCGCTGCCGCGTGGCGATGCTCACAACAGAGAGCACAAACTCCAGTTGAGATTTGCCACAGATGATGGGGAATTTAGCCTCACAATTCCCATCAATTTCAATCACAGCTGTGGTGGTGTCAAGCACATGATTTATCACAAGTCTCACTGCGTTCTGCATTACTTTTCAGAATAAAATATCACCTTCCTTTTATCTAAAAACAACCCTCTCTCCCAGTCCTAGCCCTATCACCGGCACATTAAGAGCATTAATAAAAGTGATCTGAGCATTAATAAATTAGCTAGTACTTCACACGCTTCATTATGTTAAAAGAGATGAGAAATTACAGGGTTCTTCAAGACGTCTGACTGAGAAGGGTAATAAAGACCAAAGGGGTATTAAAGACCAAAGGTCAGCTTTGGAAACCCAAACTGTACCCAACGCATCAGGAAAAGGTGAGGGCAGAGAGAACTGGGTCTCATACTGTACGGGAACTGCTGAATCATGTCCTGAACCTCTGACTGACCACCTGAGGCAAGCACTGAGTCAGCCATGGCAGCACAGGTGAAGGCAATGCAGCTGTGTGCCCAGAAGGGGTGGAGCCAGGCTGCACCTCTCCTAGACCCCATTTAAGGGCTGACTGCCACCAAGGAAGGATCTCTTCCTAGAGATTGCTCCTCGTGGAGAATTTTGTGAGTGTACAACACTGGTGAGCAACTTTCATTTATATCTAATTATCCTTTCCAATGTGGTAATCTTACCAGCCTAATTTCTCTGTATGCTATAGAACATCTGTATACCTGTTAACCTTACACATACCTATAACTCAGAATCATCATAGAATGGCCTGGGTTGAAAAGGACCACAGTGATCATCTGGTTTCAATACCCCTGCTATGTGCAGGGTCGCCAACCACCAGACCAGGCTGCCCAGAGCCACATCCAGCCTGGCCTTGAATGCCTCCAGGGATGGGGCATCCACAGCCTCCTTGGGCAACCTGTTCTAGTGCATCACCACTGTGTGGAAAAACTTCCTCCTAATATCTAACCTAACTTCCATGTATCCAGACAGATGCACTGTGCCATCACTACATACCACTAGGCTGTTCATTCCACTGGCTTTGTACCAATACCAACAAGCAAGGTTTCGGCATTCAGCCGTAATGGCCCAACCCAATCCCAGGTTGTGCTGCCGTGGGGGAAGAAGAAAGGAGACCTTCAGGAACTTGGTTCTGAGATAATTTTTCCAATTAAATCAAGCGTCAGGTGGAAGCTTTTCAATAGCAATAACTATCCACACCTATTGGATACTTCTAAAGAGCCCATTCATCTCACTATCCAAATGACAAGATAACTGCTCACACTGTATAACTTCTTTACACTCAGAAGGGCCCCAAAGTGCTTATAATCGACTCACTACGGGATTCATTTACCTAGGCCTGAACCACATTGATTCTGGTGCAGAGCACAGCGACTCTTTAACAATGAGCAGTAACAAACCATGAGAATTCGAGGCAGGAGGTCAAGAACAACCCAGCCATCTGAAACGGCAAGTGTAAAAAAAAGAGGGATTTAGGGAAAAGTGATGAAAGTGATGCAGTTAAAATAATCTAAAATATGACCCGAGTCCATGGCCACCATCTCCAGCCTTGTGCCAGAGGTTCCTTCAGACTACGCACTGGCAGATGATTAATTTCCCATTTTTAGTTTAAAAAAAAGTACAGATGTATCTAGAAACTCCCATTATTTGCTAGGTACAACAGGAATAGAGAATTTCCAGCCCTATTTGACAGCGTCTTGGGTTTTCTGATTGATTTCCCAGCCAAGCTGTTGACCCAGGGAAACCTCTGAGGATTGCAGCCCTGGCTCATGCAGCTCCCACCCAAAGTGCCTGAAAGAAAGCGATCCCCATGTACGATGAGTGACCTGGGAGGTGGCACAGTTTCTCTGCAGCCTCATTAGAAAGCACTAACGGCACAGGAGCGAAGACCCTGATGTTATTTGGATGTGAGCTCTCTGCTGGTTTATTTCCTGGCTGGATACGCTGGGCTACCTGCACTGCGCTATGAAAATCCAGGCACCTTCAATCCAGACCTTAAATTCAGCATGGAGCCAACTAAAGACCACATTTAACACTGAGTCCAGTGTGGTGGCCATGACCTCCCAGCACTCCGTTATCTCTCCACAATTCATCATTACAACTGGACAAGAGAGAGCGGTCTCACCTTCACCCCCCCCTTCCCACCAGCATTGGACAGAAAGTGCATCAAACATCAGGATCGAGCTGTGGATATCCCTGTACCCTGCAGGGGAGTTGGATTAGATGACCTTTAAAGGTCCCTTCCAGCTCAGATGGTTCTGTGATTAAACATGCCAACCTCCTCCAGACATGGCTGTATGGCACAGCACTCACCTTCCTTGCCCATTGTAGCCAGGAACGGCTTGCAAACAGCCCTGGTGCTTCTGAGGGGCTTTGGACACGTGTGTGCCATCAGTACAACTTCTGCAGGTCTACCAAGGTTGAAGCAGAACAATCCCTGCAGTAAGGCTGGGCTTAATTCCACCACAGGGCCAAAGTGCAGCTTTAGGGCCTCTCCAATCTGTGCACGCATCACAAGAAGATGTTGTTTTGCTGCTGCTGCATTCCCTCTCACCTCTGAGAACCCTTTTTAAGTGGTGCTGTGCTCTCCTGGCTTTGGAACCCCCAACACCTCTGAGCCACAATGATGAGAGGGGAAGAGCAGTTATTCCCTGCTGCTGCCACCGCTGTGAGCTCAGGCAGGTATGAACACTGAATCACACACTGTACAGGACAGAGGTTCCAGGTTTCCTTTTTCAAGTCAGTGCTGTTAATTACTTTCAGGGCTCCAAACAGCAGCCAGCTCTATGTGGGGAGCCTGACAGAGCACCTCCGTGTTTCCTGTTCCGTGTGCCTCCCTTCCTGCCTGGCTCACCTGGTGGGGAAGGTTTGCTCGGACTGATGACAGCAGATAAATCACCAGCTCTGCTTGCCAGCTTTGAAAAATGAATCTGGGCTCCCGCATTCCTCACCAGGGCATCGCTCTGCTGCTTGCTTCCTTGCCAGCATAGGAGGACCATTTTAAATGGGAAGCCAGAACAGACCCCGGTGTATTTACAGGAGCAAGGTGCTGTCAACTGAGAACACCTCAGTCTGGCGGGACTTATCCAAAGCCAACACAGTTCCCATTGCAATACAGCCTGCCATATGGCCACGTGTGCTGCATGGCTGTTGGACCGTACGAGTCACAGCCACAGACTGAAGCATGCTATGGGCTTCCCACCAGCTGGGTCAGCAGGGTGTGGGATCTGCTCTGCAACCACAGGAGCGGCCATCCCCCCTCACCCCCACCCAACACACCCAGCCCCTGCAAAGCGCTCGGATGCACTGCAACCAGGTGCTGGAAACAAAGGCTGGGGAGCCCCAAATTAGGTCAAATCTGCTGATGAGAGAGGAGTAAATAACAGCTGCTATTCCAGGGAGCTTTTGTTCTCTCTCAAAGCAGAGCAGGTAGTGTTGCAGATCTGTCTCCTCTCACTTCTGCTAAGCTGTGGTTGAGGCGTTTTCAGAGTTTCATGGGAACATAAAAGGAGGCAGAGGGGGGGACTTCAGCAGCACACGCTGACGGCCATACATAGCTGAGCCTACAGCCACTGATTAATGGAGCCAATCAACAAACAATAGCGAGAGTTCCATTCCTGCAAGCGCCTGGACGTGAACTGACAGCACGGAAAGTGTGCTGCCTCATAACGGGATTTTTCTTCCCCTTTGCTAGTTTAATAAGAAAGCGGCTAATAATAGGAAGGAGAATATTTTCCAGGCGTGTTTTATTATCCACTTATCTCTGCCGTCTGCCAAAAAAGGTCTGAATATTCCTCAGCACATTTGAGACTTTCTGGCAGGGGAAAAAGACTGATGAGTTATAAAGTAGGGAACTAATGAAAGCAGCTACATCTAAGTGCAGTAGTGGGGTCCCAGAGCAGAAATGCTCTGCAGCCTGGCACTGCACCTTCTGGGCCTGGTGGAGGAAGAAAGCCTGGGGAGCTTTTTTTTATAACAGAGAGAAAAAGAAGGCGCTGTAAATGCTCAGTTTCAGTTACTCCCTCCCCAAACACCCAGGAATCACCTGAAATCCCACACACACCAGCAGCATCCCACAGAGATGACCACGCAGAGGTGTCCCAGCAGCCCCTGCCAGAAGAGGAATGTGTTTGTGCCTCCCTCCTGCTCTCACAAAGCCCGCTGTGATGTGATCCCAGCCGAGCTGGGCGTGCAGAAGCCGGAGATTTGCTTTATGCTCCGTGTAACGCCAGCCGACAATAGATAGAGATATATATTTTTTATATAAATAAATAAACCTCTCCCCATAAAAATCCATCTATCTATATACAAGGCATCCGAAAGAATTACTTTACCAAAAAACATGGGCGATGTGGATGGTAGCAGAAGCTGTCATTACAAAGGCACGGAGATTTAGCACTGCTGGGCCTTAAGAAATGCTTTTCCATAGTGGCAGCATCCCATGCTCAGCCCCAGCCCTTCCCCTCGGCCGTGCACACCCCGCTATCTCTTCACCCTCCTCGCACATCATTCAAATTCAAGTAGCTCCTCCATAGCACGCTGAGCAAAAGCTTACCACTTCTTATCCAAAGCTTTCAATCTCGTAAGAAATATTAAAAGGCAAACATGAAAATTACAGGCAAAGTAACCAGAGGATCGTAACCTGTAGCAGTAATGGAAAATCCAATCGGTCTTCAGTACAGCGGGGCTGATGCAAAATACAGAGGGAAATAAGTGCTGCTTAGCCCTGTCTCTGTTAATATTGCTGTGCCGGGCAAGAAGCAGAATGCAAAATAAAAGGATGGATGCTGCCTTTTTGAGAAGAGTTGCTGGATGCAGCGTGCACTACAGGGGGAAGGCAATGTCCATTTATCCCCGGGAAAACAGAAGGCTCAGAGGACCTGGCTGCTTTTGCATGCAGTATTTCAGCCAC
Organism: Pavo muticus; assembly: GCA_016647715.1. Classification (NCBI taxonomy): domain Eukaryota; kingdom Metazoa; phylum Chordata; class Aves; order Galliformes; family Phasianidae; genus Pavo; species Pavo muticus. The sequence goes on along the minus strand of JACDJE010000072.1, from coordinate 2,074,836 downwards.
CCCTCGTTTCTGACCTGTAGCTGCGGTACCTCCCCACTGCCCCCCAGCTCCTACCCCAGCTCCTGCCCTACCCAGCTAACCCAGCCAACCCCATCTCCCATCACGTCGCTCCTTTTGCCAGGCGTGAAAAAACATCTTGCCCGTCAAGCTGTGAAGCTTCGGTTATCAATTCAGCACTTAGACACATGCAAGGTCTATTAGCGATAATGAAAGTGGGGAGCCCAATTCCCCACACAAATGAACTTGGGGAAAAGGGGATTACATCTCCTGACAGGCACAAAGTTGAGGATCTGGCATCAGCAGCTCTGTTTAAGAGGCTGACCTCATTCCTGCCTTGTAAACAAGCTTCGAAGTATGAATAATAATAAAAAAACCTCATTTTTCTTGCAGAATGATTATATTGTTTGATTATTTTCCTATTCATGCTGCCAATAATAAATCACATTACCCAAGATGTTCACATTTATTACACTACTTACAGCTCAGAATAGCTGGCGTGGCTTTGCATTAGCACTGTGTTGCCAGAGCTGAGCTTTTTGTTAGTGACTTTGGAGTCCCCAGCACACACCCTCTGCAAAACAAAACAAGATGGGAAAACAGCCCTGAATTGGTTATTCCAGCCAAAATCCCACAGTTCTGGAAGGGTCAGCATCCTCCTGTGACCTCAAGACCCACTTAGACATGAACTTGGGGAAAGGACGAGCTAGAGGAGATGGCAGAAGAAACCAGGAGATGAACTTCAGCCAAAGGCTACATTCCCTTTCTAATAACAAGGTTACCCTTAGGGCCTCAAACATCTTTAATAGTGATGCACAAAGCCTCATCTATCCATCCTCCTCAGAGGATTACCAACAGCTTTAGAGGGGAGGTGGGCTTGGTGAGGACCCGGTGAGCAGGAAGCCTTTTTGCATTGTAATGGCAAATAAATAGAGGTACAAAGAAGGAATTGATGCTGCAGTTAGTAGGTACAAAAAAAAGGCATGCAGAACCAAACTCATGTCTTCACCGCTGAAGCCGGAGTATCAGCATCCCTCGGCTGAGGTGGGGTTTGGGGATGTACCTTCTGTGCCTGCCTGCTTTATTAAAGTGCAACTTAGCACTTCAGGTTTGTTTCTGCATGCTCAGCCCCTGAGCAAACCTCACAGGGCAGCAGTGCAGCACAGCGAGCAAAACAAAACCGGGACCTGGCTGGTGCATGCGAGAAAAAGGGAATCATATGGTTGAAGAGATGAGTAATTGTAGTGGAAATTCAAAATCACTTCACTGAGCCCGTTTCATAGCATCGTTCCTGCCCTTGTAAATCAGCAGCAGCAGCGGCAATTTATTCCTAAACAACAACAATCCTGAATGGGAAGGAAAATGAAATAATTGTGTTTCGACCAGCTTGAGACAATTCCTCTGCATGCAGATACATGTTTATAAATGGGGGTGTCAAGTGTGAAGTGCTCCATCACGCTTGTTATGTACTTCCATGTGCCTATCGCTGCTGGAGCTGCACAGCAACATGAGGGCAACAGCAAAACTGCCAAGAATTTGGAATTCGTGCCCAGCACTCCCAGAAACCCAAATAACTCACCAGGGGAGCAGCAATGCCAATGGGGCCCTGATGGTTTTGGTGTCTTCCCTATGCTGTCCCCAGCTATTCCAGTCTTATTTAGACACGTCTATCTCATCTCTGCTAGGTGACTTCTGTCTCTGCTTACAGCAGTTCTTACCTCACAGCCCTCGAGCTGTGCACCATATGCTGCCTTTCCTTTAACCTTAAGTATTGGTGAGACAGATGCAGCCTTTGACTGTTTGTCCGTGTGCAGACGGAGACGCTCGGCTGCTCCAGAGCAGAATTGGCTGGAAGAGGCATTGCCCAGCTCCGCTCCACGTCCTTGCAAACCTCAGATCCACCCAGCTTGCAGGGGATTAATGACTTGTATTGCCTTTGGCTATTCTGCAGTCTTTCCCTTGATCAAAACGTAATCGATTAGTGGAAGAAATCCAACGTGCAACCACTTTCCTGTTTGCCATCCCCAGGAAGGTCCCTGTCAGTCCTTCCCACGCGTCACTCTGCAAAGTCCCTTTGCCTCCACATCCCCTCCCTACCAGCACTGATGCTGCAGAGAAGCCAGCAGCAAAGACCTGCATACAGAGGGAAGCGAAGGTATGGCACATTTGAATGACAACTCTCAAGGTACATCAATCAAAGTGTTTTCCAGGGGAATATTCTGATTTTTTTCCCCAAAGAAAGTATTTGGCATATGATGAAAACAATGTCAGATGCTGTCTGTCTCCACGTTTCCTGCAGAAGACCTCAGCTCGTTTCCTAACAGTTTCTACTCCAGGTGCTGGATTGCCTTTCTGATCCCCATTAGGTCTAGCAGCTGGAAACCCTTCCAGCCTTTTTCCTTCTTATTGATTTCACTAATTATTATCTTTAGTTTCAACCTCATTTTCTTAAGCTATTTTGACAGCTCTGTTGGTCCATCAATCAGTTTCTCCTAAGCGCTTCTGAAATCCTTGGCGAATCTCAACCCAAGTTGACAAGGGATGATGAGATGCATTGTTAAGGGGAAGAAAAAGGAGAAGGAAGAAAAAAATACGGAAAAAAGGGGCTGGGTGAAGGAAAGCGAGCCCTCTTCTCTGCAGCTGAAGAAATAAAACACACTGCCTCTTCCCACCTCGGCACGAGTTTCTTATTGCTGCACCCTATTAGAAGGGGGAACAACAAAACAGCACCAAAACGAGGCGGTGAGAAAATGCAACTGAAACAAATGGGAAGATTTCACTAGGATGTTTGTTTGAAAAATGTAATACAGACAGGAAAGAGCTGCTGGGAGGGATCAAACATCATCTCGATTAGCATTCAGCTGCGGCGGGGCACCAGGAACGCCTCCTATGAGAAGTTTGCCCTCTGAGCCTGCTGTGCCCAGAATCACAAAGCAGACCAAAGACAACTCCCATATTATGTTTTCTTTTTCTTCTCTTTCTTCAGCTTGAAAACATCATTTGGTGCCACTCTGACCTTCATGTTTTACTTCCCCTATAAAGAGCCCTAGACACCCCTTTAGCATTAGTGAACCTTCTATGTGACCCCTGTTCTCCCAGCCAGTGAATGGGAGCATTTCCTCGTGCTTTGCACCACCTGTGGCATTCCTCCTGCCCAGGAGCTTCCAACCCTGCCCAAGTTTAGTACTGCGGTGGCCTCAGAGGATGGGGGAGATCTTTGGGTTGCACCGAGGCTGATGGAAGAAAACATCAGAACCCACAGTCTGCTGATGCATGCTTTGGTAAATGAGCTTTGGTTACCAATTGGGCTGCGATGTGCAAATGAAGTCGGGGCACTGGTGATACCATATGGCTCCCCCAAGGGAGCACCCCCCCACTGTGTGCCCTGCAGCTGGCAGTGGATCCTGACGTGCACTTGGGGGCCAGCTGCCCCCACTCCAAACCACGATTATCTGTGATGGTTTTACTTCACCTGTTGATAACAAAACCGGTTTTCCTCTCTCCTGCTGCCTGGCTTCAATGAAGGTGAGAATACGAATGGCCAACCACATAGCTGTATTACTGCAGTTGCTGCTATTCAATTGTTAAGATAATTACTTTGCCAGCTTGGTCACAACAGTGGCTCTTACCAGCCAGTAATGCTGCTCACTTTGCAGTTGCACAGACAGATAAGCAGGTGAGATTTACGCTTAGAATGACAGTCAGCTACATTAGCTGACCTGATAATTTGCACTTCTAGAGCCCAACTGGAGCAAAAAAAGGCCACTGCCTCTTTTCCAACCTGCTTGTTTGGCGTTCCCCTTGGTTTCACTATCAACTAAATGCACTCAAGGGTAAAGGCTCCTCGGGGACCTGTGAGACGTCTCTGCTGCAAACACAACATCTGTGTTTGTTGCCACGGTGATGGCTAATAGTGTTAAATTGGAAGAAGAGCCCTTTGCAGCAGGACCTCGGGCTGATGCACTGCAGGGTGGGACACAGCAGAGCAGCAGGCAATGCAGCCCAGCAGGTCTGAGTGACGTGGTGTGGGGTTTTCACCTTGAGCAACTCCCACCCTAATAAGGGGACACTGAGGACAAGCCTGCATCCCAGCCAGGCCATGGTGATGATGGTGAAACACAAGAAGTGCTCTTCATACATGGAGGGAACTGCAGCTTGGGACTGTGCGATTTCCATCCCAGCCATGATGATGAAGTTCTGCGGAGTGCAGGAGTCTCCAGGATGACCTTTCCTAGACAGACGCTAGAAACCTATTACTGAGCGTAAGCCAATTTGCTTCGCCAGTGTAAGTAGCAATTTTCTTTCTTAAATACATTACAGCTGAAGGTAAATGGCTATAAACAGAAAGTTACTTCTCGCTCCCTCCTTGGAGAGCTCTCCCCGTGGTTATGAGCTATGATCTTAAAAACGCTGTTGTGAGACACCAGCAGTGCAGGACAGGGCTGTTTTCAGCTAGTGACTTTCATGCCCAGTTTTTATTAAGATGAAAAAGAAAAGATTAAGTGATAATATCCGCAGGGGGCAATGACTTCTTAAAATATCCTTATGCAGCAGTTCTAACAGGGAGTGGAAAAATAGCAGCAAGGTATGGGGCTCTTGCATTTTATTCAGGCTGGGTAGTAGGAACAATTTCCTCTCTGAAAGAGTGGTGCTGCACTGCACTGCTGCCTGGGGAGCAGGGAGTCACCGTCCCTGGGGGTGTCCCAGAGCCATGGGGATGCGGCACTGAGGGATGGGTTGGGAAGCTTGGAGACCTTCTCCAACCTGAATGATTCTGTGATTCTATGATTCCAAGCAGGTGCACCAGGGGAAGAACAGCATCTAGCAAAGCATCCTGTGGAAATTCAGCGAGGCTGGGTGACAGCAGTACCAGGAGGAAATGCTAAGAGATGTAGGGCAGAAGACACAGAGCCTCCCACTGTCCCACTGCAGGCTCCAGGGAGATCCCATGGCAGAGGGGCACCAATGCCATCAAAAGGAGAGGGGGGTGTATGCTATGGAATGTATCTTGGAGCTCCTTCTCCCCATCTCCACATGGGATTCTGCCTAAACAAAAGGCATCTTCCCCTCCCAGCCATTCCCACTGCTTCCTGGAGATGCTTGGCAAACAAACCTGGACTAACTCCCCACATCGGCATCCCTAACAGCAGTGTGGAATTCCCTTCCTTGCAATGAGCTCACTGGTCCTCCCCCCAGCACCTCTAGCAATAGCACAGCGTCTCCGAATGACCTCACAGAAAGGCAGGGTAATAACACGGCACACCTCAGAGCATATCATCCTTCTCATCTATTATTTCGGCCTGACATTTCTGTTCATTAGGAGCATGCTGTGTACAAGCACAGTACGTCTTCATTGGGAACCCACCGTTCCTATTAGATGTAATTATTTCTCCCTGCAGCTCGCATGCTCAAGATGGTTACTAAAAAGCAAGCGGCCACTCTGGGCAGCACAGTGGGGCTCTCCTCAGACAGGCACACATTGCAGCAGTGCCCACTTCGACCTGAGACCAAATTCCAGCACTTTCCACGTCTTTAGGACCACCACGACCGATGGGTGTGCCCTCCACACCGGGCTCCCCGCAGAGCTCCTGGATGCAAGCAGAACATCTGCTTTCCACCACAAGTTTGCCAAGAACAAGGAATCCACCATCACCCCTGGCACAATGCTGAGTGCTAATTAGCCTCCCCATTAAACAGCGCTGTTTTGATTTTTCTAGTAACTTTCAGCTCCTGGCTCTTATCACATCTTTGATGGCCAAACACCACCTGCCTAACCGTGCTCTTCAGCGATGCCAATGGAAGCACCCCTTCCCTTCACCTCTGCTGTGCTCTACCCAAGCCCAGAAGCAGCAGGGCCAAGCTCTGACCAGGTTGTTTTCCTTTCCTCTTTGGCCCCAAGTGGTTTCTCACCACGTGGCATTATTTTGTCTGAAGCACTTACTGACCCAAGTAGAAAACGTTTACAAAGTCATTTTCAAAGCAGTGGCACATCCTCCTCAGCCATATCAGGAACTTATGCTGTCTTCTTTTGAAATGAAATTATTTATTTCTAAAGCAGCACGAGCCATATGCTGAAATGAAAGACCACAACTGATCTAAAGGGTTTTTGTTTTTGTTTTTACATTTCTAAATGTTGGCATTTTGTCACGTTTCGGGATGTAATTGCTGCTCTTGACTAGAGAGGGAAGCCTGGATGAAATGTTTCAACACAAATTTAATGCCACTGGGGTTAGCAGAAATAAATGGCACCCTTGTGTCAGCCATGGCCAAACACATGGGAAAACAGCACCCATCAACAGCTCTTGGGCACAGGGATGTGACTGAGCCTCTTCTGCTCATAGAGCCTCAGAACTACCAAAGCAGTTCTGAGCTATTTGGTGGAATATCTTTATTCAAACCTAAATGTATGTAATCAGCATTAGCTTGATGTATTCCAGCCAGCAGCAACTTGGGGGACCGACCTGAACGGGAGACTTCATGAATATTCCACAGACTGACATTTGTTTGCAGTATTTGAATATTTCCTAATAACCAGGGGAAAAAAAATGCATACCAGGAGGGCCGAGCTCATGAATGCTTTATAGAGCCAGGTCTCCCCTGAAATACCCTAAATGGCAAACATTACCTGCAATCTCCAGATATACAAAGCTGCCAGCGTGTGCTGCCTTCCCTCCGCTGGGATGGAGCTGGGTCTGATGGGCAGCATCGCCCAGCCCAGCTCCCCGTGGTACAAGGAAGACACAGCCCTGACTTCCCCACACTTCTGACACACCTATGGGTTGTTTTTAATGGAAACATAAGGTGCACGACTTGTAGTGGCTTTACTGCTCGCAGCTGTGCTGAAGGAGAAACCCCTTCATTTGGGGGTGCACTTATCAGAGGTTGTAAGCACTTCCATGAGCCTCACCGCAGCAGTTTGTTCTCTGACACTGTAAGTTTGGCCCCTCAAAATACAACTTTGCATCTACAACACCCCGAGCACTGGAACACAAGGAAAACACGCTCCCAAAGGAACTGCAATCATTAAGGCTATGTGTAAATTTATCCTCTAGCTCCTCCTCGGTGCCCCATATTTAGAACAGACCAAGGCCTCATCCTTCTCCAACACTGGCCCTTACTTGTAGAGGGCAAGCTAAATGGATTTTCATTTCCTTCACAGTTCTCCCATCCACTCAATCTTCCTGGCTTATTTACTCTTCTACTAAGTCAGGTGATCGCTATCTAACGTTAGTATTTCTTTATGCTGAAGAAGTACCAGGATTACTCAAATTCTCTGCCACCGCACAGCCCTGAGAGTAAACGGGGATTTCCAAAACCTCTTTGGCATCGGCCTAACTCTGCCCTTGGGAACTCTTTTGTGACATAACTGGTCACGCAGAGCACTCCTTGCTCTCCCAACAGCTTCAGAACAATGATTGTGTTTTCTTGTTTGAAAGGGATCGCTTCCAGCTCGAGGATTAATCCAGTGACGTACCACCACAATCAGGAAATTCAATTCCTCTTAAAATGCCAAAAAAAAGCACCAAAAACCTTCAAAGTTGATTAAAACAAAAGGGGCAAGAAAAATTCATTTACTTGCAGATATCTCAAGTCAGACAGTGAAGAATGAATCAGTCACTTGAGATTTCCTTTGCAGTCCAAAGAGAGAAAGGAGCCCTGGGCACACAATCCCAGCTCACAAGCAGTTCCCTGATGTTCAGATCCCACCCAAAACATAAAACCACCTTTGGTAACGTAAGCATGAAATACTCATAAAGCGGTGGCTGCCTGGCATCAGTGCTTTATTGCACATTTTCCCTGCATTCAATGCATTCCCCAATCCAACCAAGTGCCCATGAGCTTCCTGAGCTGCGAGCAGCAGAGAGGCACTGCTGCATCCAAAGTGAAGCGACAAAACAAGACTCAGGTGAGGAACAGCCTGATGGCACAGAACCCATGCGTGCATCCCACCAGGACATCCCGAGGACGCTGCCATCAGAAGGGCAGCCCTTATTGCTGCTGTTGCTGCCCATTCTCATTTTTGCATCTGCCATTTCCCACCCAAAAGCAGCTGACGGATGAGAAGCTCAACCCTGAAAACGTATTCAGCAGAAGTTCGGGAGGAGATGGGAACCCGGTGCCCCCACTTGGAATAAACACATCGTTTGGATTTCTTTGCCGTTACTTATAAATCAATTTTAATCATGATGCCAACGACATCAGCAACAAAACCGAGCCAACCTGGGGCCGCTCCCCTCGCACAGCGACTACCGCGAATTAAACGGCCGATTGTGTTGCGCTGGGGGTATTGTCATGCAAACGAAGAAAAACAACTCGCTTTCCAATTTCCTCATGCAAATATAGACTGAATTGTTGAGACAGAGAATATATTTTGCCATCTCAGTGGTTCTGCTGAAGATAAGAGAAACTGCAGAAGTTCTGCAATTTGTGAGCTGGCGGCTTATTAAATAAATAAATAAATAAGCACAGCGCCCCGCAAAACCAAATGTTTAAATAACATTACAAGTAAACTGTCAAGGTCAGCAAACAATACGTTTAAACAATCTTGTCTTCCTTTTGCCTTTCTGCAAAGGCTATGCTATAATTTATGGGCTTATTTCCTTTTCAAAGAAGTTTCTTGATACGCTCTCAAACACTGCTGGAATATTAACAAAACAAGATAGCACAACTTTGCAGGCTGTCGCTCCGCATCACGACGCAGGTGGCACCGGAGCTGCAGTTTCTGTGCAGTTCTCCTCCTCCCCAGTAACTACGAATGCAGGAGGGGCGCGCAGAGCAGGCCTGCAGCGCAACGCCTGCTGCAAGGGGAAATAAATGCCTGCAGATATTCTGGAGAATCAGAGAAAGGAAGAAAAAAAAAAAACAACTGTCATTCTGCAGTGAAAGCTCAGGCCTGGCCTTTATTTTTACCTTTTCAGAACTAAATGAAAGCTCAAGAATGATTGTATGAATGCCTGGGCTGCCCTCCCAGCATCCCTGCATGTTTCATCCCCACGGTTCCAACCCTCTGCCCTTCCCCTCATTGCACACCCAGGAGCAGCTCCTGCTCTTGCAAGCATTACCTGTGCTCGTAACTGAACTGCAGAGTGCTCTGGGTGGGTGCATTGCCACAGGGTCACCCACCACCACAGACAGGGACATTGCTTACCACCACCCACAGCCATGCTCCCTCCAGCTCCATGTGCCCTATGTCAGTCAGAAATGGACGTTTTCCACCCCAAAGTCACCCCACGTCCACAAAGCCAAATCCGCATTGGTACGAGACAGACATGAGGGCCAAAGCCTCAGTGAGAGACCCACGGGGTAAGAAAAGGACGTGCCCCAGCACAACCCCTCCCGCTGCCTGCACTGCCTCCTCTGCCTCACACACAACTCATAGAATCCATGAATCACGGAAATGGGAAACGACCTCTGAGGTCACCAGGCCCAACCATTAACCCAGCACTGCCAAGCCTGCAGCTAAACCAGTCCCGAAGCACCACATCTCCACATCTTCCCAGTACCGCCAGGGGTGGTGACTCAGCTGCTTCCCTGGGCAGTCTGTTCCAGCGTTTCACTGCCCTTCCAGTAAAGAAAATTTTCCTAAAATCCAACCTCACCTTCCCCTTGCTTGCCCAGCATGGCTGGCAGGAGCCAGCAGCTCCATCTCCCGCCTCTCATTAGGTTTTAGCGAGCCAGCCTTTCCCCTCCCTTGATTACATGTTCCCTTGATTACATGTACATGACAGCAGCATTATACTCTGCCACTAGGAATAAATTCATGTCATTCTTAATAACGGCCCCGCAGCTCTGGAGCTGATGGTGAGCTGCTGACCACAGACAGTGAGAGGAGGGGGGGAGGAGAGAGGGCTCTGCAGAGCTGCTGTCAGCCCCGTTTGTTTGCCGGGGACTAAAAGCATGTAATTCACAACTTCTGCACGCCTGTGAAGTTATCATCTGAAAGTTGTTGCTCTGCAGTAGCTTGACAGGCTAACAATACAAAATAAATCTATTCATGCTGCTTTGGCGAGACCAAATCCTGGGAATGTGCCGCAACAGCAGAGAGCAGCGATAAGTTCCCACAACTTACAGCAACTCGGTGCTGTCCTCATTACCATATATTATCTTACTGCACACACAAGAAAACTTTCCATTGGACTTCTCTGCTGCTGAGCTTTATTCCCTGCTCTGCGCTAAAGCTGAAAGCACTTTGTGCGAGCCCAAAGCCCTCCTGATAGCGCTGGGTTTGAAGTGTTGGAAAGCCTCAGCGCTTTGCTGGTTCTCTGGCCATTGGTGTTAGCAGCAGTTCCTGGAGTCTTCTGAAGAGGATTCACAACTGGATTATGTGCTCTGTAATGCACAGGGTCTTAGCGCATCATCTCCCGCTGCTCTCACCGTGTCAGGCCAGCCCAGATAGGGGCTTTGCAGCACAACAGCAGTAAAAAGGAGGGGGGAGGAACTCCTGCAGGAAGGGGAAGAGAAGAACCAAGACAAATTCACAGGCTTTGGAGATGAGGCACCAAATTAATCAAAGTGGACAGGGAAGGGAACAATGCTCTGCGTATCAGTGGGATCTTGGATGCACCACTGTTGATGAGAAAGGACAGCAAGACATCTTCATTTCACCTGCTACACAGACAGATGGAGCACGTGTCAGGGTGTACGGACTTGCACTGAGATAACACCAGTGCCAATAAAGACACATTCTGCCTGCTAGCAAAGCCTGCCTGATGTCATTTGTTGCCTGATCTCCTGCAGCTTGCACATGGTGGAGCCCTGGAAAGCTTTGTCCATGCCCAGGACACAAGCCCTAGTTTGCTGGCTGAAGCAGATCTGCAGTGTTTTATGGCAACTGAGGATCTTGCCTTCCAGACATCAGCAGGCAATCACTGGCACAAGTTTAGCTCTGGTTTCCCAGCTCTGAAAAGCTGCTCTTCAACGGTGCCGTGCTGAGCCCCTGCCCAAATAAAAGCTCCAACTCTCACCCAAAAACAGCCTGAGTTGCTATGGGAGCTGCATTCATCCTCTGTGCGCAGCTCTGCAGAGATAGCAGCTAGTGTGAAGGGTACGCGAGTGATTCCTTCCAACCCAGAGAATGTAACTGTGAAATACTCCCAGCATGAGCCTCAGCAGCCTGAGGAAGCAATGCCACATCTCCCCCACGCAGCCCATTTAATTGATCCTGCTTCCTCCCCTCAAGGAGAATTTTGGTTCAGGAAGGACATTCCTGAGAACCTGGACCATCTGCTCATTAGCAGAGCAAGGATGGCCCATGCAGGATGACACAGGCTTCCCACCACTGAGCTCATGTCTCAATTTCCAGTGACATAAAACTTGCCTGGTCCTTCCCTTCATTGTCTCCTCTCGGGTTGGATAGGGCTGGACCAATGCCTACACCATGCCCTTCAGGTAGATTTTAAGTGTTTTAAAAGTTTAAGGGCTGTTTGAGTTTTTCTGTTTGAGATGCAGGGTTTTTCTTTTCTTTTTCCTTAAAACAAAGACTGCTTGCCTGGGCACACAGTGCACGCAGAACTTGCTGCCTTCCCCAGGGGGTGGATGAGCATCTTCAGGGAGCAGTACTCAGCATCCCACGGCCATGTGGCACACCTGCAGGACAGCCACAGCCAACTGTGATTCTATAATGCAAGCTCATATCCACCTGCAACTGAAGACTTTCAGCCTGTTCCTTGCCCCTAAGCCAACCATCTGACATCAGCAGCTCTCAGTAAATCACCACTTACACGATGCTTACATGCCCTTCCCAAACCAGACTGCAGGACTGAGAGGTTAATTAAGTTTGCTTTTCCTTTCTTTCCAACCGGGCCACAAATCACCCTTCTGGGATTCATGGCACTGCATCTCTTGAAAGAAAGCTGGGGAATCTCACCTGAACACCCTCACCCTCCCAAACCTAGCTCCTAGCTATGTCTTCTGCACAGCAAACCCGCAGCTCTTGGAGAGCCCCACTTCCCAGAGCTTCTGGGCACCCCAGACACTCGCATTTTGTTGGCATCTAATTGACTGGAGCTTTCTGCCTCTCAATCCAGGGACCAGAGCACGAGCAGCAATTCCCAATTTATTCCTGTTGCTGAATGCTCAGTAAGCAGGCGACAGCCGTAAGCGTTTCTTGACAGGCGCTTGGAAATATAATGCGCTGCGGGTTCTGTTTCCCTCCTCTTAATGGGATGCAAAGCTCCGTTTTCAAAAGAATATGCTAACATTTTAAGCTCTTTTTGTTAGTATAAATGATAATGTAGTCAACACAAGGGCCTCATCTCTCCTTGAAGTGAGTATAATTCCTATTCACCTTAACACACGCATCGCGCTCAGGAACAAACTTGCAACCAGCTCTCCTTGAGCAGGCTGCGCTGCGGGCTCGTCTTCCAGCAAGGAGCTGATGAAGGAGCACTCTAAGCTGTCCTCTACTGGATAACCAAGTGATGGACTTGAGGCCTCTTAGGAAATCGTACAAGCTAAAGGAGCTCCTTCTTTAGCACACTGCAAAATGAATCATTTCGTTTCAGTAGATCTCTTTGTTTAAGAGGAAATATGTGGTAAGTAAGCAGAAGAGAAAGTGGCAGTAGAGCGGTCAGGATGCTGTCCTGGAGGTGATGAGGCCCTTGCTATGGGCAAACTACAGAGAAAACTTGGAATAAAGCCATGGAAGAAACAACCCTGGGGTTGCTGGGAGCAAGACCTCTCCACTAGGCTAGGCTGGATGGGGCCCTGGGCAACCTGACCCAGTGCTTGATCTAGCAGCTAGCAGCCCTGCCCGCAGAGGGGGATGGAACTAGATGATCTTTGAGGTCCTTCCAACTCAAGCCATTCTATGATCTTGTGACTCCATTGTTATTTAGGCACCCAGGGCTTTCCAAGCTTCAGGAACCAAATCACCTCCCGTGCATTGGCTCCTGTTGCAATGAATTCCTCCTGCTGTCTCTAGCAGACACTCACAAAGATCTATGAGAGGCATTCCGACATGGGAAGAGAGGAGGCGTAGAAACCCTACAGCTTTTTGTCCTTGTGAGGTTTATGAAACCGCTGTTCTCCTTGTTTTCAGCGCTCAGGTTCCTTATCACACCTGGTTTACATACAACCCACTGACAGATTCAGAAACAAACACGTCTCACTGCTACGGGATTACAAAGGAAGGATCAATTCCACGCTGTCAATTCCTCCGTTTCATTAGCGACTGATTGGTAGGCATCACATCCTGTCTTCCAAGAGTCAAACCCGTAAACAAGACAACATTGTTAAAAACAACTGCCAGATGCCAGCGATTGCTACGAGACTGCAGTGTGAGTAACGATTTTGGAAATAATTGAGCTATTCCTGGTGGTGGTGGTGGTGCATCCATGAGCGGGACGGAGCCCGCGCCCAGCGGGATGGGCAGAACAACATTCCCAAAAGTCATTAATGACCTCTAGGGGCAATTTTCATTACTGAGTAGCATGGAGAAATGGGGCTGGAAGGAGAAAGGAATTGCTGGGGAAAGATCTACGATTTTGCTGCAGCCTTGCCTTTTCCAAAGCTGGGAATATGCTGGCCAGGTTCCTTAGGAAGAAGCACACTCGCCCATGTTTTTCCCTAATGCACCAACTGTCATGACTGTCAATTGGGCTCGCTTTCAAGGAGAATAAAATTCATTTGGAAAAGGAGGAAAGGAAAAAAATAATTAATAAAAAAAAACAAAGAAGGAAAGTAAAAGAAAAGGTATTTAATTGGCATCTGAATTCCTCATGAAGAGACGGATTCATGCAAAGAATAAGGAGAGCTGTTTTGATATCTGAATTTTAATGACTCCATGGCATCCCTATTTGTTATGTATCTGCTTTCGAAATGTCACGGCTGGCTCTAGTGGTAATTACTGAATTTCAACATTTATAGAAAAGCAGCACATACAGTATGGAGATAATTGCCCAGTTGGATAGTTATGAAGGAGCCAGGTTTTTTTCCTTCCTCCTCCTCCTCCTGCGACTACAGAATTTTGGTAATTATCACTAGAGCCACTTGTTAAAAATCAGAAAGCAGGTAAACAACAAACACCAATGTAGTTTATTCATTAAAATTCAAAAAACACATCATCACATTGATCTGGGAATTACAAACGGCTGCATCCTGCAAAAAGCACAGCCCTTACGCTACGCCAACATTTAGTGCTGCTGTACATCATACAATAAGACATTTTCCTGATGGGAATTGTTATGTAATAAACACTATTGTGTGCCATTTGCAGGTGAAAATCAATATATAACCAGGTTATAACATCAGCAATGATCAGACCACAAATCATAAGACTCGGTGCGGATCAGGCGCTCGCACAAAGCATGGACTGGCAAGAAAAAACCCAGCAGGGCTGCAGCTCTGCACAGAACAAGGCTCTCTGAAACATTGTGGGGGTTTCCCATTTGTGTTCTGGGTTACATTACACTTGCCCAATAGGTGCAGTACCCCCGTCAGTGTTCCTGCAAGCCTACAGTGCAAAATCTCAAGAGAAAAAGCCAATCAGCCCCTTCTTCTGCCTCAGCTTTCACCTGAGTAAGTCCTTCCTCTTCGCAGGAAACATTACCTCCACCTAACAGACAGGAAAATAAAGGCATGCAGATGTAACAAAGCACCCTTTACTTCATTCAGCGCATCGCCACGAGGGCTGTGATGGCATTCCATCCTACATCTTGCATCTGCACCACCCGAAGAGCCGCAGCGGCATTTCTAAGCAGAGCCACAAATGTTGGCTCTGCACAGAATTCAGGTTTGGCTTCAAAGAGCCCACGGCTCCCAGTCTGCAAAGTGTGGGATTCCGGCACGGCCGCATCTCGAATCAGAGCAGTGCACAAAGCAAACGTTCCTGCTTAGAAGTAGGGATGTGCCAGAAGTGGGGGGCAGAGGTCCAGGGAGGTAAACACACAAGTATATAATTAGAGGAGCAAAGAAAGCTAACGATGGAGGATCTCCCGGCTTCTACAAAAACAGGGAAGGAAAAGACCATTATATATACACAAGAGATAAGTGGATATGGCACAGATAAGAGTGACAGAGGGAAATTGGAGGCAGAGGAGGATAAGAAGCTGACGCTGACACTGACAATATTTACTTTTGCATTGCTGTTCGCAAATGAAGAGGATGAGGATTTGCCTAAGTCAGGGATCAGATCCCCGGGGAGAGGAGAAGAGGAATTAGGGAGTGCGCAGATAACACAAGAAATGGTCAATAAAAGCTTAGGGGAACTTAAAACTGACACGAAGCATTACGGCCCGGACGGTAACGTGTACACACATGGGATTTAACGAACAGGGGAAGCCATGACAAAGCAGGACTTCATTCTTATGGATTTCCCTTTAAATGGGTAAGACAGGGAACACAGAGTGCGAGTATTTGGACATTTATAGCAGAAGCAGTGATCTCTCAAAGACCCCATTACTCTGACATCTCTTTCTTGGCGTTGCTACAGACAGCAGGATGGATGGTCTATGTTGCTAACAGCAAGGTTTTTTGTGGAAAAAGTCACTAATTTCATCGCTCGAGGCACTCATCTTGAAGTGCTCTTCCCTTCATTATTTGCACCATTCGAACCTCATCCTCCAAAGACGAAAAGTCAAAATCCGTGTCTTCAGATGGGCAGCATCTAAATCTTACATATCTTCCAGAAAAATCACATCTGAACCTGCTCTCCCAAGCCATCACTTAATGAGATATTTGTCATTAAATCCCTCTTTGCTTAGGACAAAATTTAAGCTTTTGCTTAACTTAAAAACATGAACCAAAACAACCCCCAAAGCAACGCATCAGTCAAGCTGGAGAGGTGCCTCCTTCAATCAAAATCTTAATGCATATTGGGGACATGTAGGCAGAGTGAAGGAATCAGCTGTCCATCGACTGGGAGAAGAGTATTTATTTGGAAGCTAATTTTTAAGGGGAAGGAAAGGCTTGAAAATGCTGGGTTCATTAAGAACAGTCAGCGTGATCTCATGAAAAGCAGATCAATCCTTATTAACTTGTTAGAAGTCTTTGAAGAGATTACTTGACTTGGTGGGCAAGTGAGCTGCAATTGGCATGCATCTCTCAGATGGGCTGGGAGCATCTGATAAAGTCCAGCCCGTGAGGCTAATGCTAATGGTGAGCATCTGAAGCACCTGATGATGAAGAAAATGAGAAAGTTGGGTGCAACGTGCTGGAAAGAATACAAGGACATCCCACAGGGCCAGGGATGGCTCTGAGATGTTTCATGAGGCTCAGCAGGAGGTAGGTGAGAAGGAGCAGGTTTTACAGCCCAACCAGCCCACAACCTATAGGATAATTTAAGCGCTCTATCATCTGGGCTGGACACAAATCTGTAGTATAACATCAAGCCTTGTCCATTTTATTATACCTTCCAGCTTTCCACCTAGCCCACAACTCATCTAAATGACTCCCTGACAGGACTGAGCAGCCTTCTCCTGCTGGTGTCAAAGCTAGAAGTTCTCCTGGAGCCCAGAAAACACGAGTCTGGCCTGAAACACTGACAGAAAGGTTGAATTTGAATTATTAGACATACTAGGCAGGACCCGAAGTGCAGACATCCTTCTCCTTTGTCACAACCATCAGTCCAGGTCTAGCAACTCATGACACCCTGGAAATGCACTCTGTCGCTATTCTAGAAGAAACTAGGGGTGGGTAGGTAATAATTAAATAACTCTGCAGAAACTTGCTATCACTCAGCCATCATTAAGGATGAACACTGTCCAGATGAAGCAGTCAAAAGGGATAATGAGGTGTGCAGCAGAGGAGGCTGAGTGCTGCCAGACAGTGGGAGGACACCATTTCCCGGCATTTTTCATTGGTAGAACTGATAGATTGTGCCTTCAGCCTCTCCCCCAATTACACATTAACCTCAATTAAGGGAACTTTAACTGATCTCCTCAAGAAATAAAAGAGCCGTTAGCTTTAGCATGGATGGAGGAGCTTTTCTTCTCAATTCCTACACTTACACCCTGCAGAAGGGGTGACTCCAGCCAAAAGTCCCACTAGATAGCTGCTAAAACCCCAGGCAATGTGGTTTCTTAGGTGGGTCATGCATAAACTCTTGTCATACAATGGCAATGTAGGAGATGGGAGAGAAGGAAACAGATCTCATGCATGCAACTCATTAACTTGACTTCATGAGGTACGCCCCTATAAACACCCCTCAGAGACACACGGAGCTGCCAACTCGCATCTTACCAGACAACTGAGACTCCCTCTCTCACACCTGAATAAATACCCTAATCACAGAAAAAAAGCTTCAATCAGCGCTTACAACAATCCTGCTACACAAATCCATACAACGCCGGCTACATTAATGCTCGCAGTATGACTTGTTATCCACAAAGGAAACACCGCTGTGTGATAATGAAGTCATTCGATTGGGATTTCTAGATGAGCAACAAGAACTGCCTGGTTACCAGAGCATGACACTCAAAGCCACATTGAATAAGCTGTTGATTGCTTAGATCAGAAATGTCACCTGCGGCTCCGGGAGGAGCATCCCCTGCCCACCACCCCCACCTCCGGGCATGGAGGAGCACAGAGCCACAGCCTCATGTCCTCCAGCACAAAGATGGTTTCTCCAGGAATCACAACTGCGTGACCACCGGTGCCAGCAGATTCGGAGGTCATGGGATACAGCAAAGCAGAAGTGCTCGCTGTGGAGGACCATTATCTTGATTAATTGAGGTGGATTAAGAGCTGTATGGGGCAATTCTTACCCATTCTTCTATCAAGAAGAACAGCTCGCCTCTGCAGGCCTGCAAGCAAGCATTAATGCTTTTTTCCCCCCTTGTTTAGGGCTCTTCATTAAACCACGGCAGCATTTCTCCCAGTATGGGGTCACAACTTCACTGCACAGCCTCGTTGTCTTTGTGAGAGCAGCACAATCTCTGCAACAAAGGCACACTTGGAGTAAAATTATGGAAATTCATGGCTTTGCCTGACACGAGGCTGGCGCAGGAGATGACACCGCCTGACTTGACCTCTTCACTGCCGGCTGCGACTGCACAGCGAAAGACAGACCTGCCTATGTGCCATCAAGCATCCGTGTTTCATCTCACCCTCCTGGCTTGGGATGTAAAAAAGCCTTGCTGAGAGCAGGCTGAAAAGAGGCTAATAATTCTCTCGGCAGCTGGAGTCCGGGTTGGGAGCCTTATTCCATTGTTTTCCTACTACCTTTCACTCGGAAGAAAAGGAAAGAGTCAGAGAAGTTTGAAAACCCTCTTGTTTTCATGTTCTCTGGCATGGAAAGAAGAAATGAACTTTCATCTCCCTTCAGAGATTTTAGGTTAGCTTTGCTGAGGCAATTCAGATCACCAAAAATATACACATAGATAACTATATATACAACCATCATATATATGTGACTGTAATTAACAAGTAAGAACTTGGGGTTGAGTGAAAGTAGAAAAAGGAAGCCGTATTTCTCCAGGAAACAGTCTGCCACCCACAGGTTTTCCTTACTTTCTCTGCACAGATGAAAAGCATTTCAGACAGAAATCCTAATCCCTAAGGGATGCACTGGGGGACAATCTCCATTCTCTGCCTATAATGGGATGCATCCCCCAAAGCACCATCAGCATATGTCAGCAAGAACATGACCACGTGTGGTTTGGAAAGTCATCTAAGATGTCCACAGGGGTAAGGAGGGTGGGGGCAGTCAGTGCTGAAAGGGAATCATTTGGGAAGGCTGAAACAAACTGCAGTCCTCAGGGGCAATTCATAGAAGCACAGAACCACTTGAGTTGGGAGAGACCTTTAAAGGCCATCTGGTCCAACTGCCCTGCAGTGAGCAGGGACATCTACAGCTCCATTGGGATGCTCAGAGCCCCGTCCAGCCTGACCTTGGTTGTCTCCAGGACATTCCTAACAATTACAGAGTTGGAAGTAGACCTTTCTAGTAGATAACCCTCATCTCTGCCTGCTGAAGGATTTTCACGTCTTCCTTACAAATAGCCAACACCATGCCAAGTTCAGCCCCAGAGTGGTGGACTCACTCTTCCAGAAGGTATTTTCCTCAAAACCACACCGACCATGGCAGGAAACGATACCCCCAATGTTACAGGACAGAAAGCTGCTAATGCATTAGACATACCTGGCTACACGGGGTAAAAGGCTGCACCTGCAACTCCACACTGCACATCTCTCATGCAATTAGCTCTACAGAGCATTGAGCTTTTGAGGAAGGAGCAGCTGAGAGGCTGATGGGGCCTCTGCACCATATACCTGTAGGTGCTTTCCTCTCACTCACCCCTCCTTGCCTTTTAATATCATCACTTCTCTAAAAATAAAATCAACTTGACACTGATGCAAGCTGAAAAACCCCACCAGACCAATCTTCCACGTGCCTGACTCCGGGGCCCCCTGATCAAATTGTTTTCCCTTTCCCTGCTGATCCCACACACTCACTCCCTGCACAGCTCACTCTGCCCATGGGGACAGGGCTGGAAATGGAAGCACAGGTTTCCCCCCAGTGCTGAGCTGTCAGTGGCAGCTCCGCTAGCAGCAGTGCTCTTTAGGAACCGAGATGCAGCTTGGAAATAGAAATGAAAGATTTCTTTCCTCTTCCTCCCATTCTCCCTGCATCTTTTCCCTGGCAAGCCACTAACAAGGGGATTGCAACTGGGAGGGCTGGGTGAAAACAGGAGAAAACTAGCAGGTGCTATTTCAGCTGAACCAGACTTGGGATGACATGGGGAGCCTCTCCAACAAGATGCCTAGCCCCGACCCTAGCAATAAGGGGCTGTTAATGCCTTGAAAGCAGGGAAGCTGTTTCTCCCACAGGGAATGACTCCTGCCTCAATTAGTAGATTTTTCAGCCCAGATGGAGCAGGATGATTATGTACCATAACCATCAATGCTGCCTTCACCTGCAAAAACCTGCCTGGCTTTAACCCTTATCTCTCCTCCTGCAGCACAACCCAGCTCCTCACGCTGGATCCCAAACCAGCAGAGGACAATTGTGCTGGTTGCAAGAGCACCCCTAATGCTGGTACCATGTCCATCATGTCCCTCATGGTGGACACGGTAACTAACCCTGCTAACTACCTCTTTTCCCTCAGGTCAAAGCCTGTCTTGACCACTCTGAGCACACTTCTGCCTGCAATCCTGTCACCCGCTGCAGGAGGGCACAGAAAATGAGAGACCTGGGGAGGATGAGTGCAGCTGCACAGCTGCAAAATGAGATTCACCCCCGTGCTTTAACTACCAGACCCCAGCGCCATGCAGGAGTTATGCCTCTGCTCTGCTCTCTGCTTTATTTCCCCACCAGAATTCCCAGGTCCCCTCATCAGCTCAGTAACAGCCCAGCAGGGACCCATTAGTTTTCACTTTGCTCTTCATAATTTGGAAACTCTCTATCCAACACTTCGCCAGGCCCTTCTCCTTTCCCAGTTGAACAGCCCTGGCTTGTAAATAGGGTGAGTGGCTGCAACAGTTGCTGCTTTACGAGCTCAAGCCTACAGCTCCTTTAGGAGGCTGGGGAAGAGAGGGGAAAAAAATACATTCTGCTGTCACCAGAAACCAAATTATCCTCCAGCCAACATGCAAAACCCGCTCATGAATTAACTACCTCTTCTAATCACTCCCACTTGATATTTACCATGGACAGGTTTCACGAGATGAATCCCGTCACCAGGCAGTCGCCAAGTCCCAGGAGCAGCTGCAAATCTTCATTAATAAAAATCTGGGGTTTGCTTTGTTTGGGCTGGAGACCGCCACGTGCCATCCTGCCGCCCCGTAAGGACGAGACGGCACCGTTACCGAAAGCTGCCTGTGAGAAGAGGCTTGGAAATTTTAAATGAAAGCAGATGTTGAGAAATGCCATTATCCAGCACACGCTACAGTAAATAGCATTAACATTTCTAAGCGATGGGCCCTGGAAATTGGATGTTGCAAGCGAGGCGTTTGCAATTAATAGAGGGGAGTTCTGCAGGTGGCGAGGTGATGGGTTCACGCCTGCTGCCATCAGCAGAGGAGGTAACGAGGTGTGAGGGATGATGGCCACACACACATCGCCAGCACAGCGACCACAGCAGCTCCTCGAGCACAGCCACCTCTGCAGCCCCACCATCACACCTGCATTTGCTTTCGCAGAGCCCAGCAAAGGGGAACTGAGCCTCTCCCACATGCATCAGGCAATGGACTGAGAGAGTGGGATGTGCTGGGCTTACATAGCGGGGGGTGGTGGCTGGGAGCACCTGTGAGAAGGTGCAGAGCAGAACCTATGTTGGAGAGGAGACCCAGCCAGATCCCACTGATGTGCTTTTAGGTCTCACTGCCCATCTGTTAGCAACAGGCAATAAATCAGATTCTGCATAGGGAGATTAATATGTTTTGCCTGTGATGGTATCAGATAAGTGGTCTCCCTGTCCTTATCTCAATGCCTAAGTTCAGCTCATGCCTCTCAGATCAGCTCTCCTTTCTCCTCCCACACTTTCAGTAAGCTGTATTAAAACTGCTGGTCTACTTCATTGTACCCATGTGAAGGGAGCAGCATCCTCCTGCAACACACCACAGCAGGGCCTGAATTAAACCAAGGAATTCAGAGCATCAAGCCACAAATGCTGCCTTTAAATCAAGGTAATACCTGTTTGTGCAGCCAGGAACTGCCCCTTCCCACTGCAGTTACTCTGGTATAGGATCATTCGAGTACTCTCAACAAGCTCCCGGATGCTTTGTTCTGACTGCTTTCCAACAGTGCCCATTTGGCTTCTGAACGTTCCCCTTCCCCAGCAGGCACCTGCCTGGAATGCCCAGCTGGCACAAAGGAGAAGGCACCGAAGAGAGGGGAAGTGTGAGCAGGAATCCCATCTTGAGCCTTGCCTCACAACACGCTTCCCTTTGCTATCTGCCAACCAGCAGCAGGTTTTCTGTTCCTACTTGCAAGACAAAACGCTGGGAAATTGAGGAGCAGAGGAAAAATATTTGCTTGTTCTCCAACCAATTAGTTGGTGGTAAAGACAGCGAACAGAAGCGAGGTCTCCTAAGCACCACATTTTTCCGCTGAGTGCTGTAAGCAAGCTAATGACTGCAGAGCACTAGGAAAAAAACACCACAAACCATTGGCATTTTGAAACTGTGAAAATAATCTGGAATGCTCTCTTTTTTTAATTCATTTGAAAAGCGGTGGTAGAAATCTCTGGATTTTGGGCCACTGAGCTTTTGGAATGGCACCTTGGAAAGCTTTCCAGCAAGTCCTAGCAGGCGAAGATCCACAAGGCTGCTTAATTCATCCCATCCTGCTATTTAGGGGACACGTTAATATTGCTCATATATAGGAGGGAGGAGATGATCAAGCTCCCTGTGGACACGCATGAGGTCCCCCAGCTCCCCAGGCGCTGTCTCTAGGGGGAAGTAACTGAAAAGACACTTTATGCTGCAGTAATCACATGGAGGAACAGCAGGCATGCGCTGCACCGCCTATTATCCGCGAGAGAATTCGGTTTGGGGTCATTATCTGCTGCACGGAGCGGGAACGCACTTCATTACCGGGTCCAGATTTGATACCACAAATCCCTGCACCCATCCCATGGGCTCTGGCTGAAGGGCACACCTAGCACCACTAATCCTGCCTGCTTGCTATCACGGGCGTCACAGAATCCAAATTATTCATTCTGCTATCCCCGCATCCCTCCCAAGCTGCTTCTGTCCCGAAATTGCCTCTTATATTTTCTGTATACAGAGAGTAATAACTAAAATAACCATGTGGATGGATATCATGAGCCTGGAAGGTAATAAGAGGCAATGACTCCAGTGACTGAAATGAAGGAGAAAGACAGTTAATGAAATAGAGATGCCTACCAACATGTTTTAAATCAATTCACAGAGGCAATTTAAACAGGTGATTCTGTCACCGTGTTTAAAATATGTCAATTCTGCTACTTTTTCCCCATTTCCCTTTTGGTTCTCACTTTCTTTCATTATTTTTTTTCCCCCCTCTCAGTTAAAAAAAGGAAAAAGAAAACCTCACCTCCGTGGGCTCACAGCTTGAGCCTGCAGGAAGGCAAAACCTACGGGGACACGAGAGAAGTAACTCCAATGACAGAGTGCCCTGCTTAGAAAACTCCTAATAAATCACCAAAAACAATTGCTGCTCCAATGCCACGTTTGACAAATTGAAAATAAATTGCATCAATTGCACGGGAGCCATGAGAGCCCAGTTCAATATTTTCTCCCTAATACATCCACAGGTGGTAGAGATGGGAGACTTTTTTATTTATTTTCTACTCCAATCAATAGCTTTTGCCTTTCCAGATATTCAGTTCTCCACGTTCTCACTGTGTGCATGCATAACAAAGCTCCGTACCTCCCCGCTCTGCACAGCCCCTGTGCCATTCACACACAGCTGTGAGCCGTTTGAGTCCAACAAGTGGAAAGCTGAAGTTTTTACTCAAATAAATTCCTCCTTGAGCATTGCTGGGGCTGAAAAGGGATTTTCATGACCCCAGCAAAAACAACAGAGCATCTCCTGAACCGCTCAGGCTCGGAGCGATGCTCAGTTTTATAAAGCCAGGGGAAGTTTATTTCCCCCCATTAGCTTCAGTCTTGGAAACTATCTAAGATATTGGTTGTGATTTCAAACAGGGAAAAACCCCAACCGGCCGGCAGCCCCACCATCCCCTCCCACCCCTCCTGCAGAACAAACAGAGCGCCTGTCAGCCCAGGAGGACATCTGGCCGTGGAAATCCCAGCCCCAACAGTTACTGCTTGGCACGGTTACAGGCAATGGGAAGCAGAATCTTATGTGAAGTGGCAGGCAATCTTAATAACAGGTTGTGTGGGAATGCAGCCGTACACAGAGAGATTTGCATAATGTGCAAGCCCTTGAGATATCTGCTACTACAGGTTTCATACCCCAGATTTCATATACACAATGGCAAACTTTTAATTCCGTACTAGGAGCTGCTAGAAACAATTTTTGATGGTGCTACACATCCTCACAGTGCTGTCAGTGCATCTTGCCCAGCTACCAAACACATAACCCAAAAAGGCCACCGGGGCTCCAGCCCTGAGCCATCACCCACACTGTGCCGTGGGGTCATTGTGGCACTGAGGGTCATGGCCAGTGTGCTGGGGATGGGCTCAATCACCTCAGTGATCTTTTCCAATCTTAGTGATTCTATGATTCCATGACAGTGTGTCATCCCTATGGCACACAGCTGTCCGAAATTTGGCAGGAAGCCAACCCCAGTTCACCAAGGCCACCCTGTAGGTACTAATTTGTGCAACTGTCATCTGGGGGTGGGTGGTCATCCTAAGGAAAGCATAGAGTGGCTGCATCTCCATTAGAGGTTCAGAGATCAGTCAGGATGAGGTCGGTACCAATGGTGCGGAGTGGGAACGAGTGCTTACCCCATTGTGCCCTGCAAAACCAATGCTCCAACCCCAATCCCACCCTCCCCCTATGGCAGTGAGCAGCAACATGCCCTGAGCCCTCAGCAAACCACAGGACTGCAAGAAAGCTGCCAGCCAAGAGCTCCATCGCTGCTCCCAAAGAAGTGGGCTCCACCACAGCCCACCAAACAGCCAGACCTCATCCATGGAGGCAAGAGTAATTCTGAGCCACCGAATCCCAGCAGCAAGCCTGTGCAATTGTGTTTGTGTCTCTACTCAGGGTAAGAAATTAGTTATCTGCCTAAAACAAGCAGGCAGATTCAAATGCTGTATTTGTGTAATTTGCATGCTTCAATAATGTTTTATGTATTATGCTGCTTATAAGCTAAAATGTACATGCACGCTCCTGCAAATTTAGGTAAATTATGAATAAATTAAATCTTATCTAAATAAACAAGTGTCTTTTTGAACAGAAATGCAAGCTGTCATGAATATTTAAGTGGACAAGGATAAATCCTCTTCATACAGTGTTACTTCAAAGAGGATTTTAAAGCTTCCTGATTTTTAGTTAGGGGAAAGTATAGAAAAGAAAAGAGGAGGGGAAGGGAACCTCAGGCCCAGCTGTTCTCTGGGGAAACCACTATTGAGAGATCTGCCCCTGTGGAGACAGGCAGCAAAAGCTCTTTTCTGGAGGGCTGTGAGGGCTTTGCTGCTGCTGTTTTGTGTTTGTGTTATTTCCTACCAAAGGAAGAGTCAAAGTGTCTGCAGAACAGAAGTGCAATGGAACGTCACATAGAGCCCAGTGGGAAATGGGCACTGGTGAAAAGGAGAAGAGGGAAACTGAGGGCAGAAGCAGCACGGTGTGAGGATGCACACCTGCACCCAGCTGTGGGCCGGGTGGGGATCAGCAGCTCTGGGCGACCCTGTGTGCGCTCCTCCCCACGGCACAAAGAGATCAGCGTGGAACCAAGGCAGCAAGGAAGAGCCGGGAGATCAGCCCGCCCCACTGCCCATCCCTTCTAATTGCTCGGCCGCCAGCACTTAGCCCCGGCCTCACCCACGACACCAGGGGGCAATGTGAGGCTTAATTATCCACAGTCTGCAAAGAGCTCGAGATCCTCCGACAAAAGGTGTTACGGAAGGGCAGAGCGTTATCAGCTGGAAATAAACCCCGGATAATCCTTTCATCCAGCACTAGATGTCTCGCAATCAAATCCTTTCGGCGCCGCGGTGGTGCTGATTAAACCCCATCTGGTGCTGCGGGTCCAGCAGGCAGCTTTCCTCCAGCAGCACGTGCCAGCACACATCGACATTCCCTTGCTGCCCTCGACCTGGAGGCCATCCTCCTTACCACAGCTCACCATTCCCTACTCAGGGTTCGAAGGATGGATGTGGGCACACCAAGGATGAAAACCAACTTGCAGCATGCATGAGAGAAACACCACTGCAGCACTGAGATGTTTGCACAGAGAAGGAGGAATGATACCCAGCCCTGCTGCAGGGGGATGGTCCTTCACGTGTTATCCAGAGGTGACAAAGGGAAAAACCACTCCAGGTTTTCAGTTGGTACCTTGGAGAAATGTGGCCAGTTCTACTCAGGGAGTTGAAAAAAGGAATAAGGGATGCAGTCAGGTGGCTTCTGCTTTGGGAAATGGAGTTTTACTTGCATTCACTTTGGCTTTAAAGCACAAAGGGCTGAAGGGTTCCCATCCCTCTCCCTAGCAGCAAACCCCACCTTTCCAGGAGCAGACACCCTGCAAGCATGAGCCTCCAGCATTTACCAGCCTGGGATATTCCTGCCCATCACTGTGGCAGTTTAAGAAACAACAGTCAATGGAGACAAGCTAAAACCACCCCTAATGAGCCATTTCAAAGCACACAGGGGTTGCATTTATTAAGTAAACACTTGTGGCAGGGTTATCATTTAAAAGTGTAGAATAAGCAAGCTGGCTTAATAATTAATGTGTGTGTTATTAAGAGATAATAGCAGCAGCACTAGAACGTGCAAAGCAGCTGATGCCATTTCAGGCTGAGTAACAGCAAGAGAGATACTTAATGGACTGCAAAAGATGATGCTCTGAGCATACCCCAGCACCACAGCTGGGGGGAAATCATCACAGAGTGACCACAGCCACAAAGCCCAAAGACTTCAAGCCCTGCACCATTCTTTTGTCTCACTCCTCTTCCTCGCACCACCCGTGGTCAACCCTGGGGTCACTCATTCCCCTCTTGCCAACAGGCATTTGTTGTGGGACAGAGCATTATTCATCAAAACAAAGAGGTTGGAAAAGACCTCTGAGATCCCCCACCCCACCCCACCATACCCACAGACCACAGCCCTCAGTGCCCACCCCCACAGCTCTGGAACACTCTCAGGGATGGGAACACCACCACTCCATGGGTGAAGTTATAGCTGACACAATCAGGTTAGGAAGCCCTCATCCAAGCACTACATTCTGAAGAGGCAGCAAAAAGCACAGCCCTGGATGAACTGCTTTCCTCTCTGCCCATAGAGCTGTTCTCATCAACTAACTGGGTGTAATGCTGTAATGCTATGACAACAGGGTAGCTAAGTCCCAGGTTACAGCAAGTGAGGACTCGTTCAATTTCAACAACCATGGGCACAAAAAAACAAAGAAAAAAACTCTACTTGCCTTCAGAAGGTCTCAGGTAGACAAGAATCCCCCCCTCATTTAAGGGCTGGGAAGGGGTGGGTCCTGGCTCCAGCCCTTCCATCACTCAGTACATTGCATGCACCTGAGCTGCCCTGGGCTGGCCCTGCCTTCCCACCAGGTGCTCCTTCACTGTTCAGGACATGACTCAGCATTGCCACTACATCAGGAGGAAAAGAGGAGGGAAAGAAAAGATCTTTACGGTGCATTGGCTTGTCAGATCTTTAAATGAAAGCAATATTTGGAGTCATACAAAAGCAAAAAGGGTTATGAAATCGGTACAGTTGGATTGCTGTTGCTCCTTGCAATGCACTCTGCATTTTCACAAGTTACATGAACCAGTTCTGTTTCAAGGCTCTGCTGACACAACCCAGCTGACACAACCCAGCCCCAGGTTCCCTCCTGGGGAAGCTGCCGGAGTTTTGTCCTTCCTGAAGGATCTATGACACTCATTTACAGAAGGCACTTTCTGCCCTCCCACCTGCACTATTTCAATTCCATGCTAATGAATTAGTCCCAGTCCTCATTCAGCCCCTGGGGAAACAATCTCATCCTCGTTCCAGCTCACTTCTTTATGAAAGGTGTAATTACAGATTGAGCTGGGGATTTTAGTCTGGAATACTGCTCTGCAATACCCACTTGCTGCCACCCCTGCGAGGAGACAACGGCACATGCCCAGCAACAGTGAGCCCTGCAAATCCCTGCCCTTCAAGCAGCCAGATCTGAGCTCAGCCTGACCGCTCAGATCTATCCTCCAAAGGGAAGCAAGTTGGTGTGGTGAGCAGATACACAGCCAAGCTTCTGAGAGCGCACTCATGATGCATACAGTGTGTCCCATTAGCTCTCAGCATCCTCGCGCAGGAGGTCTCAGCCTGCTGGTCCCGTGCTCTCTTGGGGAGGCCGGGGTTCCACCAGTCGCCTCTCCACGCTGCTGCGGCCATTTCCATCTCTGAGCCCCCAGGATGAGAAGTTTGATGCAGAAATGCTGATGCAGCTGGAGCAGCACGTGGGACGGGTCTCCCTGGAAAGCTGTTTAGATAGCTCCTGCTTATCCAGTTTTGTTCCCCGTGACACTTAATCAATCAAACCAAGTTAGGAGCTTTGGGGGAAATCTTAAAGATGTGTCCCATTTGCCTTCCTCATGGCTTCCAACAAAAACACATTTACAGCAGCGGAAGGGAGGCTGAGGAAAGATGAATGAAATCACCTAAGAGAGGGAAATGAGCAAACCCCAAAAAGCAATGCCTTTATTTAAAAATACATACTCGAGAAGCCTAATCACAGAGCACTCAGCTGTGAGGTCTATCCATTACCAAGAGACTGACAACACGTACCGGTAGCCAGTCGGGGAACTTTACTTAATAAATCAAAGCTGACAAGCGTTCCCAAACTGATATAAAAAGGCTCTTTAATGTCTGTGACCTGCATAAGTTTTATTCATTTTACTTTCTAAAATAATAGATGAATAGCAATCGAAAACAATCTATTCTCCTCAGGTGGGAGTCATACATCTTTATTTTCGCCGTGGGCAGGGAGGAGGATGCTGGGAGCAGAGAAAAGCCCCTGGGAGGGGATATGCACGGCATGAAGGTGGGAGCACAGTGCTGGGAGCGGGCACGGAGCTGCAGCCAGGAGCTGTGTTACCACACCAGTGCCTCACTGCTCTTAATATGGAAAGCTTCAGCATTGAATTGGATTGGTGCATCCAATCTAAATCGCCCCTCTTTTAGTTTGAAACCCTTGCCCTACCACAGCAGACCGCCCTTTCCTTCTCACAGCCCCTTTAGATACCGACTGGCCGCTCTCCACTCTCCCTGGAGCCCTCCCTCCTCCCATCTGCACAGCCCCAGCTCTCAGCCTGTCCTCGCAGGGAGGGCTTCCATCCCTGGCATCAT
Source organism: Pavo muticus (assembly GCA_016647715.1). Classification (NCBI taxonomy): domain Eukaryota; kingdom Metazoa; phylum Chordata; class Aves; order Galliformes; family Phasianidae; genus Pavo; species Pavo muticus. The sequence goes on along the minus strand of JACDJE010000072.1, from coordinate 2,045,954 downwards.
TCTATGGCCCTCCTCTGGATGCGCTCCAACAGCTCCATGTCCTTCTTATGCTGAGGACTCCACATCTGGACGCAGTGCTCCAGGTGAGGCCTCAGAAGCACAGAGCAGAGGGGAAGGATCACCTCCCTCTACATGCAAGTTAGCAGCTAACAGCAGAGCCAACTAACCCAAGCAGTTCAGGCACGCAGATGACCACCAAGCCTCCAACAGACAGGTACTGCAGAGAAAGACACTGCTTAGCTAGAAACATTGCTTCAAAGAATCAGCTACTACTGCTCCGCCGTTGGTAGGAACTCCCTGACAACTCACACCGTCAGCTTCCCTTTGCTGCTATTGTTTAGAAAAAGAAAGCAGAAAATAATTTCTCAACTGCTACCAATTTCGATCAAATTACGTCTACATTGCAGGATGGCAAAGAGGAGATCTGAATTGCTGTGTGCGTGCCTCTTCCCTCACCCCGCCTCTCAGCTTTCAGAAGGAATAAGGTTTGATCTTTTCAAATGCAAATTAAGCAATTTGCAAAATATGTATTTTGGCATATCGGCAGCTTGGCTTTCAAAACAAACCCGGGTTTTATTGATTCTGTGAACCACCGCCCGCGTTATCTGCGGACCGTAATTTTCAGCTTTAATGAGAAGAGATGCTTTTCATTTAGAGTAATAACTGCTGTGCCCCCATGTTTGGGCCCCTGCCCTCCTCACACACCGCTCAGGGCTGGGGGCAGAGGGTGCCCTCCCTGCTTGCCCGGTCCTTAATTCGCACTGTGGCTACAGAGTGCTCGGGAGGATCGGCTGGAGTAAATCACCACCCATCCTGCAAGTTTGATCAACTTCCAGCCCAGCCAGCTTGCTGGTGATGAAAGGGACCATAAAACGGCAGTGAGTGCTGCTCTGCGTGTTATTATTTCCATGCTCTGCCTCGCTCTGGGAGCAGCAGTGCTGTACCACTGACTGCTGCATCCTTTGGCAGCTCTGCACCTATACGCTCTAATTAGTGCCCTCTCTCTGCATGGGGATGGGGAGAGCAGCGGGTGGCTCAGGGGCTGTGCAACGTGCCCCATATTCTCCTTCACACCTATATGTCTCTTCCAGATCTTGTAGGATCGATCTCCCTGACCCTGTGCTCCCGAACCAGGGAAAAGCCCAGCACAGGGAAGCCAAGCATGGCAGCACAAGATAAAAGCAGGAACCTCCATCCCAAACACACAGAATGGGCATTTTTCAACATTTTTGCCAGCAGCTTCCACTGTGCTGGGAGACAACCCTTATCCCCACACTGTGCCTTGCCAAGGGAGACTCGTCCCTTTGCCAGCAACTGCTGCACAGCTGCAATGGGAACCTTCCTGCCATGCAGGGCTGACTGGCAGGACGTGTCACCAGGGACCATTTCCTCTACCTATGAAGCGCGAAGAGCGATTCTGCTCTTACATCCCAGGAACAACAAGGATAAGCTTCTTAACAACGGCGGGATGCCTGATGCTGCATTAAGCCAATGTCCCAGCAGACAAAAGGATCAGACTGAATGCAGGAGACCAGGGAACGCATTGCGCTTAAAGCACGATGCAGAAAGAGCAGTGCACAGCTCAGGGAGGAGCGCCAGGCCAAGCTCAGCCATTTGGGATTCTACACCCTTCTTATGATGAAACACCCCCTGTGCAGTGAATGCAGGTGGGAGTAGCAATGAAAACAACAGCACGCCCTGAAAGCTGGGAATTACGCACGGTGCCAACGGTGTTCCAGCACTCAGCCGCCTCCCTGCTGATCTACAGCCCGGGAAATTCGGCAGCGTGATGACAGCTGAGAGGCAGAGCTGCATTAAACACGAGACCAGGAGATATTTTCTCTTCTAAACTATCACAGTTACTGAGCTATTCTAGGTTTGCTCCGGCTGAGCGTGGCACAGAGGCAGAGAGGTGCTGGCTTTCCCTCTATGGGGCTCCTGCATGGAGCAGCTCTGCAAGGAAGGGACACGGGGAGCCCTCCCAGCAGCCTGGCTGCAGCTGGGACATCAAGCATCAGTAGCCGGGAATGGCATCACCCGTGGGCCTGCTTCAGTGCTCCGGTCAGCTGAGGCAAGAGGAGCTGTACAATCCTAAAGGAAAGGCCCCAGACCCAACGATGCCTGGAGGAGAGGCGTGGGGTGAGCAAGCACCAAGCAAAGCCAGGAACTGGGCTGCCCCTGAGAGCCACAGCACAGCCCAGCTCTGCAGCACAGCACCAGGCAGGTTGAAGGCAAACACACGAGCTGAGGAGCTGGAGACATGAAAAATATCTGTGGATGTAAACAATGCCAAACAGCTAATGGAGGTCGCTTTGTTTCTTAAATCCGAACATTTCAGCTTCAGCACTTTTGAAATAAAGCAATTTGATGTTTTAGAAATAAATTTCTTTTGAAAGAGCATTTTAAATTCAAATCATTCCGAAAGCAGAACGCTAACACAAACACGAGGGTTAAGCAGTCCCCGAACCCAAAGCTGAGCGTTTTGCATGGCCTTACAACGATCTGCTTTTAAATCCATGTTGTGAGAAAAGAGCACTCGACCACCTGTGCCACAGCGTGACCCGGCCTGCTCAGAGCTCTCTCCTGCATGGTTTTTGGCTCAGCCATGGAACCCATCCACTCTACTTCGAGAGACCGACGCAGCACAACCCCTGCAGCACGGGTTGTACCCTTCGCCCAGGCACAGAAGAGCCCATTTTCCTCCTGGCCCCATTAACACGGGCACAGCCCCCCTTCACCCCAGACTTCTTCAATAGTAACATGAATATCAATAAAGCATTAATGAGCAATTTTCCCAGCTTCACTGGCTCTTACTGGAAATAAAACCTGACATCCCTTATGTCATTGACTACCTCTCATTTACCGGCTCGCCTGCGCTGACAGATAACCAATAGCCTCCTGCATTCATTCGCCTCCCAAAATAGCAGGTTTTCACCACGGGCCTTAAGCCGTGTCTGGGCTTCAGCTCACCCTTGGGCCAATCTCAGATGAGCTGAATTCTTGCCAAGGAATACTCAAGCACTTTGTTTTTCTAAGGCAGCAGCTACAGGCTGCAGGTCCCTGTTGGAAAGGCTAAAAAAGGAGGGTGGCAGACAAAGGCCAGATGCAGAAAGCCATCGTGTGCTTGCAAACCAAGGATGCCAGCATCTAGAATGAGCAGTTTGCAATGTGACCCGCCTAGATTTTGGGTTGCAATTCACTGTGTCTTCCTAAGCTGAACTCAACTGCCGAGAACTGGGTGAGAAATAACAGCTCCTGCTTCGTAAGCTGGCGAGGACCAGCGTCCCAAATGGGCATTACCCCATCCAGAAACCTCCTTCACCATCCACCCCTCCTGCTCTGATCCCCAGAGCCAGCCTGCTGCTGCTTCGCTCAGGACTTCAAGCAAGACAGATGGGTGACATGATGCCTCCGGGTCCCCTTGAGCCAGATTTCTTATTCTGCATTTCTCCAGGTCCAGAAGGAACTCTGCCTCCACTAAAAACAGCTGATGTGTGTCTAAGCTTCACTAAAGCCCTCCAGGGATGGAGGGCTCACATCCTCCCCACATAATCTGTCCCAGGGCTCCTCTCTCCTCACTCAGAAAAGGATTTTCCAGATGCTCAAGCTAAATATCCCCAGCTGCAGTTTGAATACGTGCCTACTGCTCTTCTCCACCATGTTGCTCACAATTCCCCTCTGCTTGGCCACTGCTCCCCCCACTCTCTGCACTGGGCTGCATGCAGAGCACCCCATAAAGGAGCAGAGAAGCCGTTATAGGGAGATGCATGGCCTTGCAAAAAAATGGGGAAAAAGGGGGGGAAAAGGGGCTTGGTTTTTCAACGCTATACAGAAGTTTCATCAGTGGGGAACCGGGGCAGTCTGCTGGGGTGAGAGCTCTGGTTGGGGCTGCAAGGCTGCGCTGAGCGCACGGCGGCTGCGGAGGACCCGTGAATAAGCAGAGTTGGCTCTTCCCAGGGAATGCAATATTGAAGAGAAAACAGGATCAAAACACGGGAGAGGGGAATGGTGCCACTTTGGAGTCAAAGGTTTCTGGTCACAGATTTTCCTGCTCTGTCACTGCCAGAATCCTCTGCGAGAAACTCCCCCAAATGCAGAACCGTTCCCTGCATCGAGAAGGGATTTTTCCCTTCCCTTCCCATACATCATTTACAACATACTGCAGCGATTTGCCAACGTCAGTTTAACTCCGTAACACGAAGCAAAAGAAACAGCTCACGATGTGTTGATTCTCCATTTCTGCAGGAGGCGAGCGGGCACCTCTGAGCACGAGATGCAGGAGAAGGGCACAGTGGAGTCCCACCTCTGCCCACCCTAACGCTTGCATGCAGTGCCTCCTCGTGCCCCTTGGGGCATGCACCAGGAATGCAAGCTAAACCCACACCTATGTCCCAGTGCTGCTCCTGGGGGTTAAATGAGGCAAGTGGGGCTTGAGGCTTGCTGTTTGCCCAGACACTGCTCGTTATCCTCATCTTAATTGCCACTGAAAAAGAGAAAACACGGCACGAGCCCCATAGGATGCACTCCACGAGCCCCATAGGATGCACTCCACCACTCTTGAAGCCATTGAGACCCAACGCTGAGCTCACCGAGCTCCTTCCCACGAGGAGAAATCTGAGGAAGTCAAAATCTCTCCGAGAAAGCAGTCAGTTTTGACATGGTTTTCATTTAGAGAACCTCTTTCCTTTTGCGAGGGAAAAGTGCTTCAAAATGTCAAAACACTCTGATTTATTTATTTATTTGGAGCAAAATGACATTTCACTTTGAAATGTCAGTTAATTTCCAGCTTTGAAAGTTTTTACAAGATGCAGCAGTCGAACTGATTTCCTGACAGTATCGAGATGTTCTCAATGAGCCCGGCTGGTATTCGGAGGGAAGTGCAGGGTTGGAAGGGAAACAAAAAAACCCACTGCTATTCCAAGCCTTTAAAATAACAATAGAGGAGAGAAAAAAAAATCATTTGGATTCTCAGAAGGCAGTGGAGAAAATTGCCTGTTTGGCTGTGCTTTAAGCCACATCGGTGTTTACAAGTTTTACTTGCAGCAATTAAACTTTCTGAATGGATTTGGGTGATTGCTAGCTGAGAATAGAAAGCCTACTGCTGCTTCTGTGCTTCTTGGTGCTTTCTTAATCCAAGGAGAGGTGGGAGCTCACAGAGGACTGTGGGCTCATTGCGGAGCTGCTGGTGAGGGGACAGAGGGCAGGGAGATGCACCCCACACATCACCCCACGGGGCTGCTGCTATCGGAGCCAACCGGATGGAGAGCGGAGTGTCCCCTGAGCCTCCCCAAAGGAGCTGCAGAGGAAGGACATGAAACAGCTCCACGCACCCAGTTTGGCTCATCTGGGTCTGTGCTTTGCACAATATTTGTGCAAAACTGGAAGCAAAATACAACCCCTCTCCATGCCCCCCTCCTGCTGCCCAACCAAACACCCCCACTTCCAACTCCAGCCAACGGGACTCACTTTTGTGAGTGAAATTCCTCTTGCAAAGCAAGGTCTGTGATTCACCAAAGCTCTTAACTTGCATGTTCTTAACTCCCATTGATTTCAAGCACCGGATGGCTTTGCTTAAGTACTTTCTGAAGATGTTTGGCCAGAGCGGGTCCTCTCAAAGCACTGCCTCTGACCCTAAGAGGACTGCGAGGTGGACACATGTTGGAGTGGAACAACACCATCAGCTCTGACCCTTAAAGCCAAGCAAAGTGCTCAGAGCTCACTGCCTCCATCCTCCCACTGCTCCCTGCTACTCCCAGCTGCAGTCCCAGCAGCCCCCAAAGCCACGTAAATAATAATCACCATAGAAATTTAAAGCCAGCAAGCTTTGTCAATGAGTAAGTGTTCCAAAACAGAAAATTAATAAATCCCCCCGAATCCATAATAGATACATCTTTGTTCAGCCAGAGAGCTTTGATATAAATTGTAGCTTTTTAGGACTGCACTGTCAGAAGCGTAATGTATCACCCAAGAGTGGATCCGAGTTCAAAAGTACATATAATAATATAATTAAGATAGCTTGACAAGAATGTATTTTAAAAGTATAAAATACCTGCAGGTATAATGGCTTCATAAAGTCTGTCAGATTTACTTCTGCTGTGAAGAAATTTAAAATGTTTTACTCTAATGCAATGCAAATTAAGCCAAGGATATTCATATAGCACGGTCCTTAGAAAAAAGAAATAAGGTGGAGAGAGAAAAGAATCAGAAGGCGAGAGCAGACCAAACAAGGGGCTGGGCTCTCTGAGCAGTGTGTCTTCTCAGTTTGTCAGCTGAGCCCAAATAGGCCAGAAACTACGGCATCCTGCAGCACCTACAGCATCCTACAGCATCCTGCAACACCTACAGCATCCTACAGCACCTACAGCATCCTACAGCACCTATAGCTTCCTACAGCACCTACAGCATCCTACAGCACCTACAGCTTCCTACAGCACCTACAGCTTCCTACAGCACCTACAGCTTCCTACAGCACCTACAGCTTCCTACAGCACCTACAGCTTCCTACAGCACCTACAGCTTCCTACAGCACCTACAGCTTCCTACAGCACCTACAGCTTCCTACAGCACCTATAGCATTCCTCTCCCACTGACTGCAGGCAGGCAGAGCAGGAGCATGATCCTCCTTGCAGGTTTTTCTTCTCATCCTGGCTTCCTCACCCAGCATTACAGCATGGATGTGTTTTATATTATCATTTGCAGGTAGAAAGTGATGTTCTTTTCATATTTTTTTCCCTTACTGCACTGAGAGCTTCAGGTAATAGAGAAGTGCAAGTGAGAAGGAGCACACAGAGGATGGAAATGGAACCCGACCTTGGAAGAGTTTGGATACCCTCTCTGGGCACCTCCTTCCCAGCGGAGCGCTCAGGATCAGGCACACACCCAACCCCTCCTCCCCACAGAGCCCCACCGCCAGGAGGCTTCGAGCAGAGTAAATATTTTCCTGATTTCCAGGAAGAAAAGCCATTAAGAGATCAATACCAGAATACTAATAAAGTACTTTTCACTTCTCAGTTTACTTGCCTCCAATGGTTGGGTTTGGGATTTAACTGACAGTTCTGCTGAGATGCACGAATACCTCAGACATCATGGGCTGGGAACGACTTTTTCCCACCCTCACTTTGCATCAGGGTGACTTTTCAGCATTTCATTCAGCACAGATAACACAAACTTATGCAATCCATGCTCTAGCAGGAAGATAACATGCAAAGGCCCACACACAGCATACGGGAGTTGGCGTCTCTCATCCTTGATCAAAATGCTTTGGTGCCTCAGTTTCCCCATCTACGCAACAGAGATGTCCCCCCCTCCTCCCAGACCTCAATGAGATCCACTTAACAACTTTGCAGCAGTCTGTCTTCCATGCAACAGAACTCTTTGCTGATGCATTCATTCTTCCTCCCATCTCAAAGAAAACAGACATTTTTAAGCTTTAATACAGCACTTGAGGGGTAATTTTTTGGCTTCCAAAACAGATTTAGACACAGTAGCCAGCTTCAGGAGGTGGGTTTCAAGAGCTCAAGGCATGAGTCATGAAGAAAGGTGCACGCTGCAGCAGCACCTCCAGCACTGTGCTTTGCTCCCAGCACAGCCCCAGCCGCCGAGCAGGGAAGGCCCGGCCCTGCAGCAGGTGGTGCAGTGCTTCGCTGCAACTGCTGCTGTTAAGTCGCAAAAAAACAAAGATGTTAAGAGTCTGTGGGGAGAGCTGGGAGCACGCAAATCAAGATACATTTCCCAGAGTCTATGCCAGGTGGAAAAGGGAAGTGTGAGCTGATTAAATCTGTGCTCGCGTCAGATGGGGAGAGGGCTCCTTCCATCTGTTAGCTCACCAGCGAATCCCTCGGCTGCTACCACCGTGCTATCTTGCTTCGGCAGCCACGGGTTAGCAGAGGCCGTGCCTGGGGAGGTGCACATTGGTGCATCCCTTCCTCCTCCACCCCAACAGCTCTTACCTGGGAACATCAGCACTGGAGGGGAGGAGCGCACGAGCACCCCAGCCCTGGGCCTGACCCCTCTCCTCCAGTGGATCATGGGATGCTTCCCACCTGCTGCACCTATAGGCACATTGGGAAATCTTTGAGTCCTTCCTCTAACACAGTGGGATTTTCCATTCCCATCTGCAGAACAGGAGCATGGATGCTCCCCACCTCACAGCTCAGCACAGGGCTGAGTGCCACCGACACCCTCACAACTCCCTGCTGCTGCAGGAGCAGAGCACCGCACTTCTCTGATGCTCCACTCCATGCAGACCACGCTCCGCTCCCTTGTCCACCTCTGTCTCACCCTCAGAACTCACCAAGGTGGCTTTGCTGTTTTATTCCTTTTATCCCTTAATTATTACGCTCTGGAAATCAACACTTCACCAACAGACTGAAAATGCTCTGAGCGTGCGGGGATCTTTTCTGTTGACATCGCTTTCTATGAGGGTTAACGCTAAGGAAAAATATAAAGCTTCCCTCTCTTCCAGCTTTTATTGGCAATCCATTCTCATTAAGCCAAACACATTTGTCTTCATAACGTGTACTTTACAATTACAATATCAAAGGGTTCGTATCTACATAATAAAAATGATCTATAGAATAATACAAGGGGAAAACATCGTAACATAATGTTGTTATTAATGAATCCAATGGGACGTAGGAAAGTGGTATTCCCATGGGGCAGCTCCACACCCTTCACTGTAATAAATTGTGATGGGCCTCGAGATCAGCACTGAGGGGTAGGGAACGGGAGATGGGAAGGAAATTAAACCAACAGTTCCCTCAGTGACAGATGGAAAGCAGCACATGCAGGAGCAGTCCCTCTCCAAAGGGTTGGCTGAAGCAATGTTACACCCACAGCACCTGAGATACAGCAAGAGGTGCACTGGTGCAGCACCAAACCTTCCCTGCAAGTCCTCTGCGCCAAGCAGGGGCAGAGATGCTGCCATGCACCCTAAGGAGCCTGCAACATCCCAGCAACCAGGCTCCTCAGCACCCAACTGCCTCCACTCCTTTGTGTCTCCCAGGCAGGATTCAGCACCGGGTTGGTTAAGCTGTATTGTATGAGATTACAGGGAACAAGGATAAACAGAAGGGGAGCTTCCCCCGGCCAACAAGGATGCTTTGGTGTACAGAAGTAGGGGAGGAGGAGACAGCCTTAAGCAAAGAGCCAGAAAAGCAGAGCTCATCTGCAGAAAATAGGGAGAGTCTGCAGAGACTGAGCGCTGGAAAGGGGGTGATGGTCCAGAGGTGCACAGCAAGCTAGAATAAACAACAACAGTAATAATAATTGCAAGGAAATGAGGAAAAAACCTAACGAGTGGGAAGAAGGTGGTCCTCCTTCTCTGACCAACATTTGAGAGCAGCTCTGCTCAAATCCTGCACAGTCAACACCACAGCAATGAGCGAAGCCTCTGCACCAATGTTTGTCATTCAGCTTCCGTGGTCCCATTTGTTGTCTACCAAACCAAGCAGGCAGATTTTATATAAAAGGGCATGTTATTGACTATCATCGGCAGCTCCTTGCAAACTCTACGAGCTTAACCAGAATTCATGGTTGTCAACATCAAAATACAGCTGCAGAGATGTTTTCTATTCTGTAATAGTTTTCCGACGATATCAAAAACACCCATGCACACGAATGCAAAAGAACTCTTCCTATCAACATTTCAGAAATAGAACCCAACTGGAAGGAAAACAATCCGGGAGATCAGACAACGACAGCAATGCTTCTCAATGCCTCTGACATTCAGAACGTCTTCTCTTTCCTTTCCCTCCTCCCTCCCTCAAAAAGACCAACGCAGACAGCATTGAAAGCAGCCATTTCCAACCCTTCCTACCTAAAGTCTCTCTGTGTGATGGGACACAGCTGATCCCTGCCTGGGAGCTCAGGGAAGGGACGAACTGCAGCCCCAGCACAGCCCACCCAGCACACAGTGCTGCACTGCTGCTCCTTCCATTGCAGAAAGGAAATGGATATAAATATCCCTCCCTCACAAATTCCGTTTATAATCGAGGTGAATAACTATTGCGTTAGGAGGGCAGAACTGCTGACTCCTTTATTTCTGAAAAATGTATTAGAGAACCTTCCCTTTATAGGAAAAAAATGAGGAAAACAAAATCGATAGAGTATGAAACAGCATGAAAAATGCATTTTAAACCACTTTTTTTTCTTTTTTTTTTGGTCTAATGTCGCTTTCCTGTAAAGCTTCTGCAGAAACACATATTTAAATGTAAATGTCCTGAAAGTAAATAGGCGAGGGCTGAGAAGATGAATAGGAATCATGAGCCACTCGTAACAGCTCCTTGGGGAAGTAATGCAGCACACTGTGCTCGGGCAGCACAGAGTGGTCCCCTGCCCCACATACCTGTGGGGATCCCTCCCTGCCCAAGAGCCTTTGGCACTCCACAGCTGGGGCTGATGCTGCAAATGTTTCTCAGCTCCCTGTGCCTGTGCAGCTCACGGCACCCAGTGCTGCGCTGCACTGCTCCAGAGCAACACAGTCCTTCAGCATCGTGCAGGATTGCTCCTCCAGCCCTTCTGCTCACCACCGGCAGCCAGCTGGCTGAATTAACCTACCCAGGCTGCAGCAGAGGTATAATACCAGATCTAATTTCATAGATACCGTATATAGGCCACAAGCCTATAATCATAATAATACAGATGTTGGATACAGATGTTCCAGGCGCTAGCCGGGGTGCATCCTGTTAGTGTATTTATTCAGTCTAGTGCTAAAGCTGAGCTAATACCAATCTCCTTAGAGGATTAATAGACACTAACATCGCATTATCAAGCCATTAAACACACTTGGGAACGCGCGCCATTCTGTCCGGCTGTAATGCTTCTTATAGGAGTCATCCCCCACCAAGGGCAGCCAGCAGCTGGGCTGCAGCCTGGAGCTGTGGTCCTGAGCAGGTGATGGGCAGCAGAGCCACAGGCTGCTCCAGGGCAGGACACCGTGCTTTGGAAGTGGAAGCCATGATGATGAAAGGCAGAAGTCAGAAATGGGAAGCAATGGGTGTCGAGGTCATTCCTCATTTATTTTCCCTGCTGCTGCAATAAGAGAACAGGCACCTCGGAGGGTTTGCTCATAAAGCTCCCCTCTTGAACAACTCGAAGACTTGCCCTCCTCTCCAGATGAGGCATTAGACACATTGTCTGCCTGGAGGAGACTTTGGGGTTAGGCACATTACCCCATCACAGCCAGGGACACAGCATAAAGCTTGTACTTCTAGGGTCCAGAATAGCACTTTCAGAGCAAAAGGTGAAATCCCATCCACCAGCAGTGGGAACGCTCGCATTATCTAGGCTACCCAGCAAGGAGGAGAGCTGACATGGCCAGCACGTCTTAAATAACCCGAGAACGCACTGTGGCAAGCAATTGTCTGATTGACCACATTCACCTGCTTTGTCATCACACGCCGCTCTCGCCTACCTTTCACTCAGGTCTTTCAGCCTCTACCTTACACAGTTTATTGACTCAACATCAGTGAGATTTTCTCTTCCTTACGAGGCTCTGAAGGAAAGGAGGGAAAAAAAAACCCCTTGGAATTATTTGTATTCTTCCATATAATGCCTCTTTCAGAGACACATCAGGAAAGTCCTTTACAAGTGAGGAAATAGCCAATATTTTAGAAGCTGTAGCGAGGCGCTTCAGCCAAGCTCACTTTATTGTAAAATTAGATGTCATTGTGAGAAGTACTGATATAAATATAAGTGCAAAAGGACCCTTCTGCTAACGCAGGAGCCAAAGTAACAATGTGCTATTTCTCCCAGTCGTCAAAAACCCACCTTGATAGCTCAGCCCTTATAATACACAGCATATTTACATCAAGCATTAAATAACCATTAAGCAAAAGAAGTACGGTGCTCCAATATCCAAGAATATTTACGGGAACCTAAATTATATTGCCGCGTTTATTTTAGCCTGAGAAAGCCCCATGGGGAAAGGATATTGTGCATCTTAAAAGGTAAATGTAAACTCTTCAATAGAAAGCAGCCTTTGCTGGAAGGAGCACATTGTACCTGGGTAAATCTTGGAGCAATTACACAGCAAAGTTTTCTTTGATGAGGCAGAGATGTGATGACATGTAATTACTTTTTCAATGCTGCACTGTGTGTTTATCAAAATGTTAATGCAAGCATAATAACAGGCTGTATGTTTGTGCCGAGAATGTCAGAGCCTCCAGATGTCAATCACATCTGAAAATAAAATTGCAAATAAGCAGGAAGGCTTGATGGCACAACTGACAGCCCAGTGCTCAGGAGGCTGACAAGCACGCAGCTTCCCTCTCCCCTGGTGCTTTGTCACTGTAATGCACCTAATAGAACAGATATTTCTTTTATTAACCCAAATGGAATAGGCTGGCACTAAAATGAAATAAACCATGCAGATCCATGTACAGAGGGAGTCTGTTAATAAGCACTTCTGTAGGCAAAGTTTGATGGGCTTCTAATTTCCCCTCGGCCCTCTCGTTCTGTTCAGGCCATGAGATGCCAGAACGCTGCAGGAGCAACCCAGACCTGGGAACACGGGAACAAGGCCTACAGCCACACTGAGCGGCAGCAGCACGTTGGCTGCACTCCTGGTCAGTATGCCAGCATTGACCCCAAGCCCAGCACACCCACAGCTTTGCTGATAAGAAAACTTCCTCTTTCCTCCTGTCTTCCTTCCTAGCTCCTGCCCGTGGCCTGACCTCCTACCAAAAGGACCATGTGCTGCTGAATCCCTCCATGCAGAAAAAATGGCACCTGCTGGCATCGATTGATGGCTGCTGAACTCTGTTGGAGACTGAACAGAGCATGCTGGCTGGGTGGTGAAACAATGTGAAGCAATGGGTCACCTCTGCTGGTGCTGGTTATTACAGGCAGAGCCATGCAGGTTCCTGGCGAAAACGCAAAGCTAACGGGGGCGGCTATGCAGAAAAAACAGCATTTTGTAGCTGAGAATTTGCTTTATCAAAGTGTTATTGCACTCTTTGTATCTGCCACAGCATCCATGGAAATTAACAGGAGGCATTACTTTGGGAGCGACCCAGGTATAACAGCTGTAATGCTTTCAGTGGTTACGAGGGGCAGCGCCCAGAGGTGTCACAGCCTGTGCTGGAAGAGCAGACTGGGAGAGCTGGGTGCTCCCTCACAGCCCACCTGTGAGCCAAGGGAGCTCGGGGCAGTGCGCCTGGTGCACACACACTGACATGGGACGAGGCGGGCAGGATGGTGCCCGGACTGCTTGGAGCCCATTGCCCTGGGAAGTGATGATCTGCAGAACGGAGTGCCTGGGCCACAGCATCCCGAAGGCGGTGAGCAGCGGAGACGTGAGGCTGCCAGTTGCTTGGCAACTGCGGCTACAGAAAGATTTCCAAAGTAAGGAGTGGGCTGAGGGCAGCGCGTGGAAAGTTTAGCATCACAAGCAGTCAATGATCCCAGGTTTGCTCTTGGTAAGAGGAGCAGGAGAGCGATTTCAGTCTCTGAACACCACAAACAGCTAACGCGGATTCACACGAGGCCATTTGGGCAGCAGCAAGTGGAGACAGCGCTGGGACAAGGCAGCAATGGGCAGCTCACTGCCACCCTTCATGGGGTCAACAGCAGCGCTGTGCTCAGGGCCAGATGTCAATGGGACTCCAAAGAAGCAGCTATTTGCAGGCCCACTCTGCAAAACCACCTTCACCCCACCCACCCACCTGGCTCAATGCCTTCAGGAGTTTGGGATTTCAAAGCTTTGTGCAATGCAGCACTGGTGACTGCAAGTGCTGTTTGAAGAGCTGCTGCCTTTCAGGAGGGATGGAACAGGGAGCAGCCAGCAGCAAAGGATGCATCCAGCTCTGCAATTGGCCTAAACAAAGCTGACCAAAACCATCTGAACAGCCAGCAAAGTCCCACGGCACTCAAGCAAATAGGATACTCAGAATAAAAAAGGAGGAATTGCAAGGCTCAAGTCTTTTCCATGGTAAGTGGCTTAATCCTCAAAGGGAAAAGAGGGAAAAAAATGTGAATGGCCACTTGCTGAGGGGAGGAGATGCTGAACTGTGCCACGTGCTGATTTGGGGGTGGAAAAAGCACTGAAACGTTGGTTTCATTTTTCTTGCAGCACGGTGACAAAATTGCGTAGCAGAAAATTATTGCCTTCGGAGGGCTGATGGTGATGGCTGATTGAGCTGATGATGTGGAAATCGCACCTCAGATTGGTATTAAAACAAAGCAGAATGGAGTATGGGGGAAAAAAAAGCTCAGCAGAGAAAAAAAGCTGCTGTTTCCCCTCCTTACACCAAGAATGATTGGTAACAGACCTTGAGGAGACCTCTACACTGATATCCGGGATGGTTAGCCTCCATCTTCATGGCCGCAGCAGCTGAAAAATGAATCCCAAAGTGTTTATTTGCTTTCCTGCAAGAGGCTCCAGCAGTGCATGGTGCGATGGTTGGAGGTCGGCACAGAACCTGCAGCCCAAGGGGTGCACTGGGCCATCATCATCACCACCACCAGCACCACCTCAGCAGCATCTGAGCCAACGTTTGCAGTGCTGCTTAATTACCTCCTTGCAGGTTGAGCCTGCAACACGACAGCCTCGATACCCAGACTGAAAATAAAGGGTAGAGATTTGTCAAATGAGGCCTCGCAGCTGCTCCTGGGGAGCTGCAGGCTCCAGAAGGGATCTAAGAGCTGCCTGACAAGGTGCAAGATCTTGCATTCCTTATAGCGGGGGCCGCACAGTGCGAAATGTATTTAGATTTTGGCGCTGCTGTCAAAAGCAGGTGTTAGATAATTCAGTGATTAGTATGCATATCTAACTTCATTGCAGCCTCTGTTGATCTCTCAATTACAGTTAGCCGGGTCCTCTGAAGTTTGCGGGAGTTAATTAGAGCGTTATGAACAGCCATGCTCTGCAGGAGAGCTCCACCAGCAGTGGCCCCACGCCATCCCCAACCTGCATAAATGGGCAGGGATCAGCTCTGACCCCACGGCCATGGGGGTACCGCCATTCCATCTGGAACACTGGGAGGATAACTAACTTAATAAATAATTAGGACCCTCCAGTAAGACAGACTGGGGATGAACACCATCCTGGTGGCAATCAGAACTTGGTTCTGTGCAGAGGAAGGGCACAGTGCAGCAGAGCAGAGAAGGGAGAGTTCAGCAGCCACTGAAAAGTTGAGAACGTGGATAACGCATCTGAACTGCTCCGTGTTCTCCTAAACAGCTCAGTGCAGACAAACTGTAACCAGCAGTCTGAAAACAGCTCCTGCTAAATAACTGAAGGTGCCGTGTTGGCTCCAACATCCAAAACCTGCTCCTCAGAAACTCATGACAATCACTAAAGTACAGCATTTACTCCATCAGTATTAGAGAAGGTATCTGTGCATCTCCTTAAGTTCATTCAGGTGGAAATTTAGGGCTCCTGAGCAGGGCTGAGGGAGAGGCACCCACAAAAAGCCGCCTTTTGAAAAATTAAGAAAGCAATTTAGGAGTGGATAATTAGATCTCCTTTCCGTGCTGCACTGGGAAAATTCAATTACTTTTTTATGAAGGTGTGTATCGGCTCTGAGAGTATTGTGGGGAAAGATTATTCTTCCCGTATCCCCTCTCCCCCCCCAGCTCTCAGCTCCTCACACACCCATGGAAGCAGCACTCGTAGCCCTCAGCTGCAGCAGGCGCTCATCCCCAATAATTGCATTTGCTGCAGAAATTGCCAACAAGGCTGGCAATAAAATTAGTTTAAAATGACCCCAAATGGCAGATCTCAAACAAGTGTCAGGTGGGAGACCTCATTAATCCTCAGTGCAGAAGGGGCAGGCAGTGGGGCCAGGCTGGGCGGCACGCAGCCGGGGTGTGAGCATCCATGGGACGCAGAGCATCCTGTGGGACCTCCGGGCATCCACACATCCCTTGTTCTGGGCACCCTGACAGCTTTACATCCCCCTGACACACACACACAGCCCTCTGCTCCCTCCTGCCTTGCAGCTCGTGATCCCAACGCCGGTCCCCCACCGCGTCCATTACCCACATCGGATCGCTGTGCTGCTTTCGCTGACTTTATTTAACGAGGTTTATTGTTTGCGCTGCATAATTTTCAAAGGCATGTCACCCACTTTGAGATCTCCCTCAGATCTCCATCTCGGGGAAGGGGGGAGGGCCCTTTGAAGCAGCTTTCATTAATTCAGGAGCCGGCTGCCTCGTTTAGCAGCACACGTGTTGGAGGCACACGGAAGCCACTGTGGAGACATCTAAGAGGTGTCCCATGGCACTGCACATTAGAAAGAGCAATTATAGAACCGCCAGGCCTGCCGTCCTTCCCTGCTTTGTAACTGCAATCCAGATATCAAAAAAAAGGAGTCTGAAATATCAAAATATCACTTTCTGGCTCTGATGATGACTTCCTAGCACTAGAGAGCACATGGAACAGAGGTTTCATTTTAATTATCTGCATTCATTGTCTCCTAACCTGGTAATTGCAACAAACCAACTCCAAACCCCCCTAACAAGATGGCTGGGAAGCAGAAGCATCACAAAACTGAGGAACAAAGTGATCCGAAGTCAGCAATTCAGGAACCCACTGCCATCTCCAATAGGAAACCTGTCTGCAGTTGTTCTCGCTTTGCTCTTTTGTTTTGAACGTGTTCACGGCTGATTCTCCTGATGTTAACCCCCATCCTCCCCTTCACACGTATTGATGGTGAGAACTCCCTGTGCACAGAGCCTCTCCTTGTCACACCGGATCTATTGCTGCTCCTCTCCTACACCCAGCGCAGCCTCCTGCAGAATTTATTCCTCAGCCAAGCCGTCGCTTTTTCTTACCTTATTTATAGAGAATTTGTACTAAGAACTCTACCTCCAAGAACAAAGCTTTAGCTTTGTGGAGAGGACACGCAGGGATTTGAGGATAAAAATCCCTGCGTTTGCTTCCACTTCTTATTGGCAGCATGGGAGAACCCTCCAATCCCAGGCCTGGAGCTGCAGCACCATGCTGGGCGCTGGGATCAACTGCTTGGCAAACACTCCATCAGCTCCTATGGGCACTCCCACCTGCTCTCACTGCTGTTCCTGCCCACCAGACGGACCCAGAGGTCTGATCCAACCTCATGGAGGGCACAAATGAGCCCTACAGTCAACCAACATACAAAAATTTTCTTTACATTCAGGCACACAACAACAGATGCATAGCAAGGTGCCAACAAAGGTAACTGAATTGCTGCTACTCATTATCCCAGTAAATTTATCTTCCTGATTAAGAATGGGGACTAGCGTAAGCATTGGTGGGACCGGGTATCAATTATGCATTTATTTTATATATCTCAGCAATATGTAGCAATTAGTAGAGGTAACACTAATTAGATTACACATTGTAATGCAAGTCCCTCTAAACTTAAGTCGTAACATACCTCGCTTCTAATGACTGCAAGGTCATTTTGCTATTCTGTGTAATAGCTTTGATGCTAATGAAAGCATTTGCTATGCATGGCAACATCACGTTTTCCCCAGGTACGTTTTACCATTTACCAGTGGACACTTGGTTGAAATTGCTGCTGAGCACAACGTGGGCTGGAAGAAGCCACCTAAACACCGAGATTAATTGCGGTGCTGCTGAGCTCCCAAGAAAGCAAGACCCCACTACAAACCTGCTCCAAGGGCACGTTGGAAGGGATTAGCTGTAGATTAGAATGGCATGAGACTCCAGGAGGCAGAAAACTTAAATTTGCTTTGTGCTCCATAATGGAAAAAGCTGGAAGACAACAGGCTTACAGTCAGCTTTAGTGCTGCTCCTGTGTCTCTTCCATCATACGTGACATAATCTCCTTACAGGACAGCACAGCATCACGTTGTGTCAGGAGCTGCTGTTTTGTTCCCCTCATTTCCCCACCCACGAATCAAATCAATCAAAAAGGTGGCATTCACAAAAAGGAAATTCATGTAAAGATTTGAAAACAATGTTCATCGGCTTTATAATTAGCTTTTTAATTAATTTCCTTTTCTTCCCTAATTACTATGCAGGCAAAGAAACTCTGCCAGCTATAACTAAAAGCAACTGGATTATTCCTCGACTGATTCCAACCACAGCAAAGGGCTGCAGCACTGCTGGGAGCTCCAGGCCCCGACCTGTTGATGGAGGAGGAATCACAACGTCCCCCTCAAATCAGAGCACACAAATATATCCACATAACACATCTACTGAACTTCGGCTAACAAATAAAAAGAAGAAAGAAACAGCCACGCTGTGACTCATTTTACAAGCCCTAAGAATCGATGTCTGCAGTAACCAAAGGACTTTCAAGTTTGCTGCCACAGTTCACGACTGCGCCGCGGTTGCTGTCTGAGCAGTGAGTGCTGCTCTCTGCCGTAAGGGCTGACCCCACACTGCTGGTGTTGGCCCATGGCTCACAGGGCCCACGTTCTGCTGCAGGGGACGTGGCTCCTTGCATAAGGCAATGGGCTTCAACTCGCTATGAGAAATTTGCAAACGAGAGAAAGGAGAAAAAAACAGCACAGAAAAAAGGAAGAAATTCATCGCCATCCCTCCCCACCTCGACTGCAGGCTCCCTGGGGCAGAGATTGGGCTTTCTGCTTTTAGAAGCAATTTAGGCAGAGTTCCCTATCCATCTTGATAGGAGATCAAGGGCAGGTAGACAGCTAAATCCTCCGGGCTGCTTTGTGAATCCCAACCCATGTCTTTCAGCGTGACTTAAGCCGTCGCTCCGCGTGCATTGCGAGCACCAAAATAATCACGCCAGCAGGATTTTGAAATTCAAAGGGAACCTTTTTGCAAACCGCAGACCTAAGGAAGTTCAGAGGCTGTTCTGCCGCCTGACTGCGGGGTTTGACGCATCGGGGAGAGGGTGCTGCAGTGGATTTGTTGGCTGAGCGAACAGTCTATTCTCACGCTCAGATAATGCAGAAATAAAGTGCATTTGTAACAGACAACAAAAGGATTATCCCCCATTCATTTCAAAGCACCCTTCATTCCACTCAGGGATTACATTTTCCTTTACTTATCTTGCAAATGGTTTTTCATAAGAGCGCGTGGCTTATGGCAAATACCAAAATGTGGTCGGGACAATGAAAGCGTGTACTGCAGGAGAGATATCCCATTCAGCAGCACACACTTACCGCTGCAATCTACTGCCTCAGAAGGGCCACTCTGCTGAAGAACAGAGGCGCTGAATGGATCCGCTTCGAAGCCCGTGGCACACTTCAGATTTAGGAAAAGTTTGTTACGAGAGCATCTTCAGCCTTCACATCTCATCCGAGGATGAGAACAAAAGCACTTTGCACTTCTGTCGAGTCCATCTGCCCAGAATGTCAAAGCACTTCTGCAAGCATCAATCCCAACCAGCAGCAAACAAAACAACAAAAGCATGCTTTTCGACTGCTGGAAAGCAGCACCTTCATTGCTTTGCCACATCCCAGAAACCTGTGCACCGTGCCAAACTCAAGGCCCTGCCATTCACACTAGGAGGCACAGAGGAATAGAAGAAAGAAGCCCAAGAGCGTAGTGCTGCTCTGCACCTCTCCTTTCCCCAGCTGAATCTGGCAGCGAGAGCATCAGGAGGCACGGCAGTGCCCCAAGGAAGAGCCACACCTGAGCCACCAGCAGGCTGCAGCCCTCTGGCAAGAGCTGCCCACATCAACAACCCGCATCTCATTCACCCAAGACCCAGGATTTTACAGGCTTGCATGAGACCAGTTGGCTTGGCTCCAGCCAATTATCAGCAGTGATAATTTGGGCTCTGCAGGACACATGAGTGGGTCAAGGCAGGTGCAACCATGGGGCTGCAGCTGTCCTGCCTCCTGCTACCTGACACTGATGCAACAATTCAGAACTCCTAGCAAAAACTAAAATAACCCGGGGATGGAGGGAGCAGGTGGTTTCATGCTGTCTGCAAATCAATGAGTCTAAAAGAGTTATGATTGATTTGGAACGAGGGAGGGGACACCTTCCACAGCTCCGAGCAGGATAACAACAACCTGAGTCTCTGCTTATTCCATCTTGGCTTACCAAGCAAAAAATGGAGAAAAACAAACCACTTGCCACCACATTGCCATGCAGCCAAAACACACTGATTTCTGCACCATAGCAGAAAGCATTCATTTATCTCTCCTGTCCTGCTGTTCCTGATAGGGCAAATTACAGCATCACCCCTGAGCTGTACAAGCAGCCCTGCTCCTCCCCAGTGATTTATTCCCCTTGGTTACGTCCAGCACCCCCAGAACACCCCGGTCTATATTGCCGTGCCCTTAGAGAGTTAATAGGGGCACTGGAGTGTAAATAGCACTGCTTTCTATGGGAAGAATTTGACTTTCCCAACAGTGCATGAGCTGTTCCCTTTAATAACCAGGGCAACGGGAGGCAGCACAGAGCAGTGCAGTGCATGAGAATAAGGAGAAGTGGGAAAGATGTCACACTGCAGCACCCCAGTGCAGGCTGGCTCTGATCCCAGCGAGCCACGGCTCTCCCATGAGGTCCCTATGAACCATAACTGGAGGGGGAGCTGACATGCAATTGGCCCCGTTTGCCTTATCATTGATTAGACATTTTGTGCTCTTTGTTTATGCAACTCTTTGGTCTGATATAAGAGCTATGGGTTGTTTTTTTTCTTTCCCCCACTTCTAATGGGTTGATATTTTTAAAGGAAGAAAGAAATCCAGACAACATGACCACACTGCAAATCAATGCATCTTGTGGATAACAATACTCAAGATTTATGTAATGCTTAATGCTTGCTAAGTGCTTTGGAAAAAAAATAAATTAACCATCAGAACTGCACTGAAATAGGTAAGCATCATTAATACAGTCCTACCATAGGGAGAAGCTGAGTCGAAGGGATTGGAACAGCAGAAGTGCCCAATGCTGCTTTAACCACCAGACCGTCAGAGCACTCCACATCAATCTGTACAAGCTGCAGGTTGTGCTGCAGACACCCAGAGGTGCTGCTGTAGGATGGGAAGATCCAGGTCGAAGATATGCTGAGGACTAAAACCACGGGTAAAGCCTGACAAACTGGAAACCCTGAATGATACAGCACCCGCCCTGGGTCCATGCCCTGCTTATGTGCATCCCAGCACAGGTGAAACAATAAACCCAGTCAGGCCCGTTCCACCCAAGTCCCAAAGAATGAAGGTGCTCAAAGCATCACTCCAGGGAAGAAGCTCAGAGCAGAGCCCTGTGCCCCACTCTCACCTCGAGGCAGTGGTAGCAGCACTGTGTGGGCACCTGGCAGGTCCTGCAGCAACCTGCAGCATTCTGTGCTCCTGCATGCAGAGCTCATTGCCCCGGGAGAGCCCACAGAAGAGCACTCCCGTTTGTAAACAGGAGGATCGCTGCGCTCACCAGAAGATGGATTATTTGTGCAGATGTTGCTGCTTTTTTGGAGCAGTTTCTGCTTGAAGGTGAACAGAAGCACAGAGCACTTCAGCAAAAGCTCATTTAATTCTCATCGTTGTCAGGTCCCTAATGTATAACTGATCCTTAGCTCATATGATAACTCAGGCACCAGCAGGTACAGCTCTAAGGGTCAGATTCCTGCCTCCACCCCAGAGAAACCAACAGCCCATGATGCAGGACATCTGCAGCTGTTCCCTCCTTCCCCCCTGGAGCAAAACCTCTGCTCATCCCTGCTCAGTCCCCACTGGTTTCGCAGTTAAGCACATGAACCCAAACAAAGACTTGCATCCCAGTGCTCTGGGAAACACATTGCTCAGAATTGAAAAGCTTCCCCCCTGTTTTGCTTCTCAGCCTTGCAACAGAAAAGAAAAGGCTGATGCTGAAAGCGGAGCTTGGGTCAAGTTTCTGGTCTGAACCAAGGAGATCTGCATGTCTGAATCCAAGGCAGGACCCATCCCTGGTGAAATTAAACACAGGGCAAGGCTTTTTGCTTGATTCCGAAGCACAGGAATGAACACAATGGGGGTTTCAGAAAAAATTCAAGGTTGGCTGAGCACTAAGGGGAGGTTCAGAGGCTCGCTGATGGAAATCCAGTTCTTGAGAGCTCTGCATGTAAAATGCATCCATGGACAAGTATTCACCTCTGATCTGATATCCTGCATGGCTAATGAGAACTCTGCAGAGCTGAATCTGTCTGTCACAAGGACGCCTTTCAGACGGAAGCTCCCATCCTGTAGTTGTTGGCTAACACTGAGCAAATCCAGGACTTTGCTACCTGACCTTCAGGCTTAGCCAGGGCACGCCTGCAGCAAAGCAGCGAACACACACGGCTTTAGTTCTTCCTCAGAGAAGATGAGCCCACAGCTTGCTGACCCTGGAGCAAAGCGAGTCAAGATGAGGAGCTGGAATGAACTCCAAGCACAGCGTCATCTGCAGAGCAATGCGTGACTCTTCACCTCCCCAAACCTCTCCTCCCACTACAGGGTTAAAGGAGCCAGCAATTAAACAATGATTTTGCCACAAGTACTGGACTTCAGAGGCCTCCTTTTCTTCTTTTTTTCCTTTTTGTAAAAGAAGGAAAAGGGGAAAAAGAGATTTAAGATAATGGCCTTTTTCTCTTCAGAATAAATTAAGCTCAAAGATAGAGAATCCCATTACTAATGCCTTTTAGCAAAGCCCAAGCATTCTTTTAAAGTCAAACTTTAAAGTATAATGTGCAGTGATCTCGTTGAAATCTTTCCTGTAATGATATTTAAGTGATGGCCAAGTCTATCGGTGGGTTCAGGAGAAGTATTGATCGCATATCTTCAAGGGGATGAACCACTGCAGAGAGCTGTGGCAAAGGGAACGCGTGCTGATGATTCAAGAGAGGCCTTTAAAGCCACACATGCAGAGTTGCTGGTAACTAATTATTCCAGGAGTCATGACAGAAGAAAAGAAAAAAGGTAAAGAAGAGAAATCAAGGCAAAAGGATCCGCCTCGAGGAGGGGAATGTGGGACGCGCGGCTCTGATGTGTGATAGGAAAACTTGCCCCATCCCTCTGTGCACCCTTCCTGAATGCGATTTAATATTCCTTTCAAATTCTTCCCTCTTTGGAGGTGGAGGAAAGCTGACAAAAGCACAATCTTCACGTCTGCTTGGAGAAGTGAAAAAAGAAGAGGTGCTGGGGGGAGGTTTGCTGTACCGGCTTAGTTTCAAAAGTAAAACTGAAAGAATAAAGCCCTGCAAAATCAAAGTGTCCCCTGCCCTGCCCAAGTGCCAGGGCTGCATTGCAATGTGTCCCTGCGCCCTGCTGGATGCAGGGAGAGCTCCAGCATTGGATCTATGGCTGCAATTCGCCTTTCTCCACCCAAACCTCAGCCCCAAAGGACTGATAGCGTCTGCCCCTGCCCAGACACAGCCCTGCGGGTTACCAGAGGCAAAGGGAGCAGACCCAGAGCTACGAAGCACGAGCCCAGCAACCCAAACAGACCGGCAGAGCTGTGCACACTGCAGAGCTTTTTGGCTTGCACTATTCATGTGGATGCAATCCTTATCCACACATGCATCGTCAGACATCAGCAGCCGAAAGCCTTCTAACCTGTCCCAGATGTTGCACACTAAAACGTAGCATCCGTTCAGTCCTATGCCGTGCACAGGCATTGATACACGAGCCATAAACCTCTGCTTTCTTAATGCTTTTGGCCTTCTGTAAAGCAGTTGCTCTTACTTCAGGCTGTACAGGAGAAAAGGGTAAAGGAAACACCCGTAGACCCACGAGTTTGAGCAATGCAGAAGGCGCTGCCCTTCCTGCCACAGTGCAGTCCTGGCTCCAGCAGTTCTCTGCTAAAGAGAAACAACACAGCAATGTGGGGTGCAATCACTGCTCCACCCCGAGCACAGACCTGGCTCAGAAACGGACCAGGAACCCAAACAGTGCCGAGCATCGTTAACCCACTGTTGGGAAACACCATTCTGATGGGGAAAAAATGCAACTGTGGCAATTACCATCCCTGAGAACTTTGGGCTCCTGCATTTCTCTGGTTAACGGTGCAGAGATCAGAGCTATGCATTTATTAAGAAGAGGCCACTTATGTTCAGCTTGGCACAAACACGCTGTCTGTGCTGGTGTTTAATTAGAGATTAAAGCCAAGAAGCTGGATAATCAGGTCTGCTAATGAATCAGGAAGCTCAGGAAGGCAGAGATGAAGATTCTGTGGCTCTGCATTATCCATCTCCGCTTCTGCAGCCTGGAGGTGTGGGTGGGGATACCTGAGCAGGGACACCAAAGCTGTATTTACTCTGCCACGCAGCCAGGTGAGGGCACAGAGGCTGCACATCACCTGGGAGCACCCACAGCCTGCTCTGACATCGGAACAACCACAACTTCCCCGGACCCCACCACCCCCAAGGAGCCCCAGCAAAGGGGGAGAGGCTCAGCTCACAGAGCACTGCCGTGCAGGGAGGTACAATATTTAACACAGCTTTTATTGGCTGGACACCGTACGTTGGATGATGCATTTCAAGCCTCATTTGGCACAAAATTGATATGGTTTAAGTCAACATTCAAGGTAAACGTCTGCATTTTTATGGCCAAAGGCCCCAACTTATTATTATTTGCTTCTGTGCTGTTGGTTAAATTGAGCTTTCGTATATTTACTGCATCATCCTAAACTCTAATCAGACTGATTGCTGGCGGGGACGTTATGGCTGGGAAAATAGGTCTTTTGCTGAGGCAATAACAGGGTAACAGACTTTCGCTTGCAAAGTCTTTCATAAATAAGAGGTCATATCTAATAACTTTTGCTTAAAACTTCTTAGCAGAGCTTCTGTTCTCAGATGCTACTGGCTTTTTAGCTGCAGCTTTAAATAACTACGTGGGTATATATTTGCTGGGAAGAACAGAAATAATCCCCCTCTCCTAAGCCATCATCTGTTCTAGCACACAGCTCATGCAGGGAGACTGGGGGCATTGAACCAGTAGTGAGACAAGAAGTCAGTGTTTACTTGAAGAGGTAATGTGGAAAAAGTTCATCACCCAAAGTCTCAGAGGTGGCAGCAGCCGCCCCTCACTGCCCATCCCCACCCAGGAAGTGCATGCATGTGAATACAGGACACCTCTGATCCCACAGCCCATCTTCCATCCTCCTCCTGCAGAGATAAAGCTACCCAAGCCACTGCGGACACACGGAAGCATCATTCCACAGAGCCTTGCAGGGCTGTGAGGGACCTACAATGATCAAATTCAAATCCCGGCTACACACAGAAGAGCCCAAAATTCAAACCACATCTCTGAGAGGGCAGGCGGGTCTTCTTGACCATCACGTGGCCTCTGTATTCAACAGTGATACAAGAGATCAGTCCAGCAAGCACAGGGGGTACCTGACTTCTGCATGAGCCTGGAGATATTGCAGGATATTGCTTGGATCCATGGTCAGATGGACCCATCAAGCAAAACACTGGCAGAAAACTGGGAGCTATCTTGGATTTAGAGAAATATGCGCAATCAACCAAAATGGAAGCAGAAGACAAAGGCCAACACCCAAAGGTTTCATCATACAGAAGAATATATCACTAGAGTGACAGCTGTGAATTACTCTTTGGCTTCAAGATGGAGCTAACTTGATGCACAAAGACTCATGGCATGCTCCTGCCCCTAAAAAGGGCAGGACAAGGCACCTACTGCTCAGAGTTTCAGACTGCATTCAACAGCCAAGCCATGCCCCCAGCAAATGCTAGAGCAGCAAGACACAGAGATGGCAAAGCCCTTTGCAGAAGAGGTCGTGGCCTGGAGCCTGGGGTTGAATGCATGCACCAAGCCATGACACACAGGGATGGATGCTGTCTGGGGAAAGGGAAGGAAAGGGGCACTGAAGCAGAGTTCCCTGATGCAAACACGTAAATGTCAGTAAGCAGCATGGAGATGAAACAGGCCTGACAGATGGAGCCATCCTGGTTTTTGTTTGTCTCCAGAGTTGTCAGTTCAGGTCTCCAGGTCAGGAATCATTTTATCTGTTAAACCATATGCTTTGTAGAACAAAACGTCTGGCAGACTTCAAGGCATATGTATTTTAAGGAGCACAGTAACATGCTGAACATCTCCTCACACTTGCTTCTTATTTGTCATTACTATGCTACAGAAGAGGCTTTTGTCCTCTTGCCCTGACTGCAGTCTGCAGATGACTGACAAAAAGCCACCAGTTCACCCCACTCTAACTTAACCATTTATAAATACCCTGCTCTAAAAATCCAGCACACAAATACAACCCCTCAGCATTCACTCCAAAAGCCTTCCCACGAAGGACAGCTATTTGGAACACCAGCAGGACCAGCCCAGCACGCGGCCATCCCAGCCCTCCTCAGCACCAACAGGGATCTGTGCAGATGAGGGTTGCTTTCCTGCAGCAGAAAGCTCAGATTCACATGGGGAGGAGCAACCTCACCTAAACCCTGAAGCAGGAGAGTGCTTTCCAACTTCAGCTCCTAGGGGATGAGTCATTAGGTCTCTGTGTCTGGCTTTTACCAGAAATCCCACTAAATCCAATAGAAGTTTCTAGCTCAGCATGACTTTTGTTCAACATACTGCAGTTTCTGAATGGGACAGAAAAATGCTCCATTCTTTTTGTTTTGGATCATGCCAGCTGTGCATACGAAACGCCTTTCGGTTTATTTTAGGCTGTTGCAACCCTGCAAGGTCCAGGCCAGATGCTGCTGTCTGCCACTGCCCACAGCTGTCTGCAGCATCCATGCAATGCATCTTCCCTCTCCTAACCACAAGCACAAACAAATGATGGACAGTCCATCACACTGATTAGCCAGCCACAGATAAAGCAGCCCCAGCAGCCACGTTCATGGCCATCAGCAGCAGTGCTCAGAATAGATATCCAGGACAAAGCCCCAAGCACCAACTCCCTGCCACGCTTCGGGGCTGGGGGTTCAGCATGCAAAGGGATTTGGGGCAGTTTAACAGATGCTGCTGAAGACTGCATGATGAAGTCACGTTAAACTGTATTTTTCTTCAGCCAATAATGCAAAGTCTTTAATCCTGGGTTCTGGACAGCCTAATTAAGCAGCGAGCAGAGAGTCGGATTCTCATCAGACAGATAAGCAGAACTCCTCACCCGCCCAGCCCATATCTTAACCCCCATCTCCCCACAAACCAGAATCGTCAGAATGCAGACAGTAACAAGTTAGACTTCTTTTTGGAGGTCAAAAAAGGCAGCAAAATCCCAATATTTTACCAAGAAGAGAAATTTCTGCCATGCTGATATGCTCTGATATGCTTTATTCTCACGACTCCTGGAAGGCTCACCCACCACCCCCAGCTCTGCCCTTCAGGTTGGCTCAGACTCATGCCCAGCACTGCGCCCGTGTGCTCAGGAAGAAAGGCAGGAAAAGGCTCTGAGAATGGGGAACCGAATCACACAGTAAAGCACTGAAAGAGAAACCGCTGCAATGAGTCAGACTGCCTTTGCCGGGGCTGCCTGGGGGGAACAGAAGCATCGCCCAGGATTGATTTATGATGAAGTGTTCTGGACAGCAAAGGAGATTTGGGAGACCGCTGCATCATCTGAGCCCAAAATAGACCGTGCAGTTGGTCGGCACTCCAAAACCACGTCACAGCCCCTCACACACTGGTACAGAAATCGTGCAGCTCCAAAGGCACACATCACACCAACATTTGGGGGTTTGGCTGAAGTATCTCAATGCCTCACTGTTGTTAAACACGCAGATTGCCGCGGAGAACAAAGCTAAACACAGATGTTCCTCACTTGGTTCACAAAGCAGAGATGCTGCCCCACCATCGACGCAGCCAGCTCCAGGGAGCAAGACCTGCTCAGAGGTTTCAGTGCCACCGCAACCAAAATCACACCCTTCAATAGAACTTATCCCACACTACGTATCTAATCCCAAATTTCCTTACTTTCTAAGGCAGAATGATGCCCTTATAGTTAAAACTCAGGGCGTGAACGCAGCTGCTGCGAAGCAAAGCCTCACCTGAGCCGCTCTCTGACCCCAGATAAACTGCTTTCCATTTTCCACCATTACAAAAACAAGATAACGCTACCTCGGATCAAGAGATATTTGCCAGATCCGCATGCACAGCAGTGATAAAGGAGGATATCAGGACCCTCACAGGGACATTCACGTGGAGATTCCAAATTCATTCCAGCCTGAAACACGAAGCCTCGCTGCCCCACACTGACTTTTCCGCAGAGTTCAGGTTTTTGAGGGTTCTTTTGCAAATAAGAAGAGGAGGAGAGGAGGCTGGAAGTAATTTTGCAAATCTGAGCTACCTTTGGAGAATGGCTCATGAAATGGCAACCGTTACAGCTGTACGTTTCATTGCAAGAGAAGAGTTGGTGCTTTTGTGTTTCCTTGTTACTCAAAGAAATATTTTCTTGTAGCACACACAAGAGATCAAGGTGAAACTTCACTGTGCTACAGTGAAAGCGAGCCTCCTATACTCAATATCCATCCGAGCAGATGTCAGCCCCCAAGGGCCCACAGCCAGCAATGGAACAGGGAAGGTCTGCTGCTAACATCTACTGCTCCAGGAAAAGAACGGCTGCAGAAGTGGATCCACAGACAGCCTTGGCCTTCCTGTCATACAGGAAAAAATGAGAGCTTCTGATGTCATTCTACACATCCAGAGCTGCACTGCACAGCAGCAAATCCCCGCGGCTACCAGACAGGGAAAGCCCCGAAGCTGAAGACTGATGAGCAGTGCCTGGACACAGACATTGATTCCTCGCTCGAGCTGCTCAGGAAGATGCACATTCATAAACAAGATGCGTTTTCCAGTCACAACGCTGAGAAAAAGAGGTTCCCATTGATTGTCCTGCTCTGCTTTGTGGTGCTGCACAGAACTTCCCCTCCCCTGTGCTGAAAGCAGTGCGATGCTCTCACATCTCGCCGTCTCACTAAGCCATCAATCAGCAAGTCAATAATTGGTAAACATGCTTCAACTTTCAACTTTGGCTTCCTTGAAGGAATCACTCGCAGCTCCTTCTAAATCCGTGGGGCAGCTCCTTGGCTGTTTCACTTGTTTATCACTGTCAGTGAGCAGCTTCTAAAGCGTTTTTGCTGTGCCTTGAATTCAGTTCCTTCAAATTGGTCTCTCAAGTATTGCATGTCTGAGTTCAAAGGCTGGAGATGTTAACAGCAGCAACACATCTTGGCATCCTTCTGTACAGCCTTACTCGAGATTTTGTTTTTCCTCCCAAAGAACAGAAACTATTTCTTAACAAGTCTTTCTTTCCTAATGACACGGAGCTTTACGCTTTGTGTCTCTTGGCTGGCTTCGATCGCTGCTCAAAGCAGCCAAGTGTGGGCCAGGCACTGCGCGCCCTCACACCGCTGACCACAGAGCCCCGGACAAATCCCATTCGAGGGAAGGAGAAACTTTCCAGCTATCAGCAGCAAAACAAACACATGCACACTTGCAGCAAGGAAAAAGCAATTTGCACACTGAATGAAACCAACTTGGGCTAATGAGAGCCTCATTAAAAAAAAAAGGTAAATCTGCCATGCTGCAAACCTGCTGCAGTCTGCACGTGGCTACACGCCTGCCAGCTGACAAGCAAACACCTTTGCTTTGTGAGAGCCTTCTCTCGGGATGTGCAACCCACGGTGCAAACTGCGAGCAGCTGCCAGCACTGCTCTGCCTGCAGCCCCGTGCAGCTCTGGGGAAGGTGCTGAGCAGCACTGCAGGCACAGCCCAGCCTTGCTCCGAAGCGTGGTTCTTCCACTGCCTGAAAGGAGCACAGACAGGGCCCTTCCCTCCTCAATACAGCAAAGCACTGTGGATAAATAGAAGTCCCTCTGCAGCGTTTTCCTGTTTCCTCCTATAATCTCTGTGACGTGACATAGGCTGGCTAAATAACTCCGAAGTTCCAAGGTAATGTTCATTTCGCTGTGATCCGAAGGTCTCCTCAGAGCAGTGAGACCTCTCAGTGCCAAAATTTAACAACTGCAGCAATTCTCCTTAACACCTCCTGCCAGCGTTATTGTTCAACACTGAATTGCTTCATTAATTCCAAGTCGATACAACCAGCTTCCTTTTGTCAATCTCTGTATATTAACATATAATTTCAATGTTTCAGACCATTTTCAGGCTGGGAAATGAGATTAGCTTCCAGTGATTAAAATAAGTTCCCCAGACCAGGCAAAATAACCCGTTCACAAAAGCCATACATTGATCTTTGCAATGCTAAATACAACAACCGTTCCCAAATTACAAGTTTAATGTTACACCCCTCATCTCTGAGAGCTGTTTGCTTTCAATATCTTGCTTTTGTTTCCTCAAGAAATAAACATAGGCAGACTTCATAAAAATTGCAGCCCTGTTTCCAGAGGGTTGCAAAGCCTCTCCTTACCAGTAGGAATGCAATTCGCTGCTAATGGGATGTCAAAACTGGCTGTGGTGAGGGACATGACGTGCATGGCAGCTGAGAAATCCTCACAACGTTTGCTGTTAACATCCCTTTGCCACTTGCTGTTGCAATCACGCATGACGTTCTCAACCACAATTAATGAATTTGACTTGGCAGGAGTATTTTTCAGCAGTGGGATTGGCGAGCAGCTCTCCTGACAGAGCCAATCCCAATGAAGGATTGATTCAGCTGTGAGACACTCGTGGTGCTGCCTCTCCTTATGAGGCTCTTCCATGTGGCCTCCTCGCTCCCATAGGGCACTTGGGGCATCCTTCCGTTCACTGAAGGTCTCCCTGGTGGGCCAGAGGCATTGGATTGCTTCCCACGTGAAGGTTCAACACCAAAAGGATCCATTTATCACTGCTTGCCAGGCAAGCCGATGCAAGCACATGCTGCCATTGAGTGCACATGGAGTCTCCTAAAGTTGCATATTTGACTTCTGCCAGTTGTGCTGCCCAGGTTAAGGGATGCCAATCTTGCATGCTGTCCCTTCAACACCTTCTGAAGGGCTCTCAGAGGGCCAAGCTGTGAGGTGGCTCCATCTCTTGGTCTTCCCTGATCAGCATCATCAGTGGGGGGGTCAAAGCACTCAGGTACGCAAAGGGGGAGCTGGACAGGACTCACAGCAAAAGCCTCTGAGAAGGGAGAGAGAGAGATGCAACAACAGCACCAGAATAAGGCATTTATCTCAGGGATACCTAAAAACCAGAGGAATCGGCTGTCAGAGAACCAAAATCAGAGCTTTCTGGAGAGAGAGGGAAGCTACTCGTAAAGTGGAGATCAAAGATGTGCAGCTGACAGCACTGCCGAGGCTCATTACGTCCGGAGTGAAATCAATGCCACTGAGCTTACTGGCAGTTTTGCCACAATCTCCAAGTTTTACCCACAGCCCCAACTCTGCAGGTCAGCAGTCCAGTCCTCCCAGCTGTCATTTAAAAGTTTTTATCCTCATGACTGAGAAGTCTGGAAATGCGATCAGTGCCCCAGAGCAGCACCGGGAGAACAAAAGGCTGAGCTCACCCTCACTGGGGGCCAACAGAAGTGCTGCAGATAAACCTCGGATTCAGCGTCGTTTTATACTCTATACAAAGGGGAAACGGCTCTCGCTTCCTCCCTGGAGATGTGTTTATATACATGCATTCATTGTTTTAGCGCTCAGGTCTTTGGCAGTTTCACACAATCCATTTCTCCTTTTGTTTATAGAAACAAAAAGACCATCAAAAGAACAAACCGAATCGATAAAACCCCGGGTTTCACTCCCTGCGGGGCTCCTCTGACCTGCGTTTCTTCCCACCCAAATCAACATCTATAAAACAACGGTACTCTGCAATATGTTCCTCCGACTCCATCCTCCACCCTCCCCGCTGCCCATGCCCAGCACGGAGCACCATCTCCATGCCCATGGAATAACGGGTCTCAGAGGTCCGGGTCACAACAGCATTATGTGTGCACTGGAGCAGCTCAGCAGGCACTCCCAGGCTCTCTCAGCTTCCCAGCAGGGACGTACCCACCATACTCTCCACTATCAAGACCCAGGCATGCACAGTAATTAGAGACCTGCTGCTGCTTGGCCATTTGGTACAGCATCACCCTGAAGACAGGGCTTGCAAAGCACAGCAAGTCATTGTCAGCACCAGGTCAAGCAGAGAAAAGGCATCCAGGTTTGGCAAACACAAACCTTCACTCTTTCTGTCCACAATGCTGACAGTTTCCTGGAGCTGCCTCCATCCGTGGACAAGAAGAGGGCATGGAGGAGACCAGCCCTCTAATCCCAGGGACACAGCTGCCATGGACAAAAGGCATAAGTAGAAGCTGTATGATAGGAAGTTGTGTTTCTATACCCAAATGCAGCCTCGTGGTTTCCAAACCCCAAATGCAGAGTTGCATTTGCGTGACGTTGCTTCCTCATTACTGTAGAGGTGTCCTCCCATTCCTCACCGTTGTCAGCACTTCAGGCAGCCAAGCTGCTCTTCCACGGCACACA
Source organism: Pavo muticus (assembly GCA_016647715.1). Classification (NCBI taxonomy): domain Eukaryota; kingdom Metazoa; phylum Chordata; class Aves; order Galliformes; family Phasianidae; genus Pavo; species Pavo muticus. The sequence goes on along the minus strand of JACDJE010000072.1, from coordinate 2,013,696 downwards.
AACTCAGTTTGGCAGAAGAGCCGGAGCTGAGGGATGCAGACAGACCTGCCACGGCACAGCCTCCCCAAAACATTCTCCTCCCATTCACATCACTGTGCTGAGCCTCCCTGCTGCCTCCTCCCTCCCGTGCCCGAGGCGGCTCCAGCTCGCAGCCTTCCCCTTTCATGTTGGAATGAAAATATCATGATGTACAAATTATTATTTTATAATTAATTATGCAGAATAACTGAAGTGAACATGACTTGAGCATTATGACAGCTTTGAAATCTACCACTTTGTAAATTAATAAGTAACGAATCATGCTTGCTGAGCATGCATTTAAAGGGAGCGAAGGTTACCTAAAACAAAAAGAGAGGCTTAAGCTAATTTAGCTATAGCAGAGCAAGGAGCCTCATCATTTTTGTTGGCAAGGAGAGAGGAAAAGGCACTTGCTGTCTTCTCCCATTTTCAAGTGGACGAGAAACTGTAGCCCAGTTCTGCAATGCATGGACTGTATTTATTCTCTCCTCCCATACCATCTGACTGAGTGCCACTTAAATGGTTCCTACTAAACTGGCAGGGCTGCCCGAACAGCCGAGCCTGGAACTGCAGCTGAGAGATAGCCTTGGCAGTCCTGGCCAACAGTAATTAGATTAATTAGCAACACGTTCCTAGATGTCAGCCTGCAAGCCAAGTGTCTACAGGACACCTGTGGTGCAGGATGTCCTGAGTTAACGACCAGCAGCTCTGGGGGGCCTTTTTTCCCAGGCTCTTGCTGCAGCTATAAATCATACTGTGCATGCAAGTATAGGCCAGCAAACAGCAACTGCACGGCCCCAGGAACAGCAAACTCTTCTTTGCTCCACCTGACAAGCCACTGCTTGTTGCATTGGACAAGATCAATGCAACTCCTGGGGCACACAAGGTTGCCACTGGTGCAAGATCACAGCTCATAGGGAACGAGACAGGCTTCATCTCTGCGCTTCCTCAACAGCACAATTGCTGCTAGCCTAAAAAGCCACAAACACGAGCACAAGCAGTGGAAGCAAACGTGAGCTCCAACCCCAGAGACACCACGGCCATCTTTTCGGCATGGGCCATGGTGACACGTTTCTCTCAATCACGAGAGGTGTAGGAGAGGCTGCTCCATGCATTATATTTCCACTTTTTAGCACCCAGCACTGCGAAAAGTTAGCCAGTCAGCTAATTTGGGGAGGACTGACAGGGAGAGAATCTTAGAAAAATCACATCCAAGAAAGCTGGATATTACGTTAATTAAACAAAAACTGGTAAAATATTCTGCAGTAGGCAGTGAGGTTGGTTGTGCAGACTCAGTCACTGACAACATGCTGAAGAGATGATGGGTGGCAACTCAGCACTTGGCACATGCCAACAGGTTTCAGCAGAAAGACTTAACTGAGTTCTTCCTCCTCCTCCTAACAGACCTCGTTTCCTTAAAAAGAGCTGATTTATATCATCTGCTTCCCAGTCCATCTCCAAACACTGCTGCATCATTCTGACTTGCTTGGTGTCTTCCAAGCACTGACTTCAGGAACCTCAGCGAGTCCCAAAGAGCAGAGATGTACATTTGAAAATGAAAATGTTTCTGACCTCGTTGTAGGTTGCATGTGTGTGTGTGTTCCCTGGGACACAGCCAAGTTTGGAGGAAAGAGGCATAGCTGTGAGCGCTCCAAGTAACAGCACTCTCCTACCAGCCAAGGAACCACGCTATTTTCCTGCTCTGCTTGATGCAGGACTTGAAGCCCCCTCCATCCCCATGTGATGGCAAAGATTGCCCACAAACTGTCTCCACGCAAACTTTGGATTTCAGGTGACTGACGTTTCCCAGAGCAGAGTGCAGTCTCTCCTGCTGAAGGCAGCACACCGGCAATACTCACAATGCAGCATGCAAAGATGAAGAGACACAAACCCAGGTCAAGAACCGCAGCTGTAGAGCTGCAAAAGAGCACAGGTCAAGCTCCAGCACAGCACCCAGCCAGCCAGCCCACAGGGAAAAGGCTTCCCTTCACTCCAGCTAACATGTTGTGCCATTAGCAGGCACGGAACCACAGAAGCAGAGTCAGAGGGCTGGGTCTGCAGCTGACCACTCACCACCCTCCCATCCAGCAGAACCCCCCACCCACGCAGGGGTAGAAAGCTCCCCTTCTCCTCAACCGATGCTCATCTCATTAATTCACATCTGTGCCCTCATCAGAAGGGCAACAGAAGCCATCAGCATCACTGCAAGGCCCAGGTCTCAATGGGGCTGCAGAGCAGCTGCCTCCCTCACCGTGCTGCAGCCATCAGCCATGGGGAGGGGAAGTTTTGGGGTGGGTGGCTGCAGCAGATCGGTGGGATTTAGGGATTAGGGCGAGAGGATTGTCAGATGCAAGGAGGGATCAGCACGAAGGCTCAGTGCACAGCAGATGTTGGCTATTTCCCCATCCCAACACGCGTTATCCGCTCTCAGCATCGCACGTCCCCGCCGTCCTTTTTCCATCCAGAAGCCAGCTGTACTCCCAAATCCACCGACAAAGAGACGCAGCTCACATGAAAGATTAAAGGTGCCTATCTGGCTGCCTCTCCCTGTTTCTTTTGCTCTTTCTTCTTTCTCATTGATAGAAGAGGTAATGGCTTTAAGCTGCGCCAGGGGAGGTTCAGGTTGGATATCAGGAACAATTTCTTCTCTGCATGAGTGGTGCTACACTGGCACAGCTGCCCAGGGAGGTGGCGGGGCTTGGCATTATGGTGCTGATGGTTGGACTTGGTGATCTTAGAGGTCTTTTCCACCCTTAATTATACAATGGTTCTCTGTAACATCCTCTGTTACCCCACTGAGACTGATACCCATCCTTATCCCCACGGTGCAAGCATTGCCCATGGCAGTCTTGGTGACAATCTTGTCTACTCCTAAAGTGGAAATACAGAGAGGAGGGCCCTCTCTTCTACCTCTTAACCTTCCCCAATCCAAGCCCACGTGCTCCCTGGGGCTGCCCACCCTTCTGCTCCCTGAGCATCCCACAGTCTCAGCGAGGTGCGTGATGCTGGACTCCTGCGTCTCTTTACCGTTAAAAGCAGCTCTGCAGCCAATTCACTCCCTGCAACGTTGGCAGCAAATAATGAGTCCCCAAGGCCTCTTTTTCCAAGAGGCTCCCAACAATTTCCTACAAAAACCCCATGCTAGCAGCTCTGGCAGCTTGACCTCTCTTCCTCCTTGCTGAGCAGCAGCAGACATTGCTAATGAGGCAGCCTTCTGCAGCAGCACCCTGAAATCATTTCTGCTTCAGTCCAGAGGGCAGGGTGCATTCATCACCAGGAAAAGGCTCGGAATAAGGGGAAACAACAGCAAAACGCTTGCGATGAGCGCCGTGAAAAGCAGCGAGCAGGTTTGCAGCCAGCACAGGGCATGCAAAAATGGAGAAATGCAAAGAGAACGAGCTTCCACGACAGCCTTCTCCTCACAGCTCTTCAGACAGGGGTGAGATATCAGCCGCACGCTGGGGCTGCGTTCCAGAGCAGCCGAAGGGGATCCGGCGCTCAGCCCACACCCTGACAGCAGGAGATGAGCGCAGAGGCCCCGGAGCTGCAGCTCAGCACAGAAAGCTTACAAGTTACCCACGTTATGTGGAATTAACGAGAAAATAGAACAGAAATTAAGTAAGAATGAAAACTACAATGGCTACCATGCATTGCTATGGCCAAGCAGGTCCCCCCCGCACTGAGGGTGACAACATAAGGGGGAAGAAAACAAGGAAAATATCTCTGTGCCTGCGTTGCTTATACAGTAGACAAGATTTAATAGACAGGGTGCATGGAGTCTTATCAGCACAACTCATGCTCAATAGTGCAAGGGAGGGCATCATACATTAGCTTGCTTTGACCTGCAGGGCCCTCAGTGGGAATTTTCTCTCCCACACTGACATTATGTTGTTTAGATGCTATGCACATCTCGCCTGCATGGAAACATGCTGACACTTTGGAGGCTTTTGAATACAGAGAAAGAAGGGAAATAAAATGTCTGGGTCGCAAGTGTTTCTCTAATAGTTATAGATTTAATTCCATGGTCTGGAAGGAAGGGTTGGAGAAGCGATTATTTCCCCCCCATTTCCTTTTCAAAATACGAATAAAATCCAAAAGCAAATTACTATCCTGACCTGCTTTGCTTTTCTTTTATTCTCTGGTATTGCTGCAGCTTTCTTTCCCTTCTGCCTCCTTCCATACAAACAGAGCCAGGGAAGATCTGGCCAGCACTGTTGACAATTGAGCCTGGATGAGACTTCCCTGGGCACCCTTAAGAAGGAGTGAATGAACATCGGATCTCTCCATGTACAAAGCTGAACAAAGAGCACATTCCTTGCCCAGCCACCCCCGCTAAGTCCTGAGGCTCACAGATTCCCTCACCCGAAGCTGCCAGGCACAGCCCTGCTAAGGGACAGGGAGGGAGCATGAATTGCAGGCAGCCAGCTGGGAGCACGAGCAGAGCTCCCAGGAAGTCTCGTCCGTCTCCATCAGGCACAAATGGGCTGCTCAACCTTTAAGTGCTTAATTAGCTTCCTTTTTGCTTCTAAAAGCAACATTTGGGTGCTGCATGATGGATGGGCTGCCTCAAGGCAGCACTGCAGGCACATGGAGCCAAGTCCTGAGCTGCCAATGCCCTGCATCCCTCTGCTCACTCGAGGCCCCCTGGGCAGCACACACATAGCACCCTGCTTTCAGACAAAGCACCCAAGCACTGACATCAGCTACCCAAAACACGTCACAGGGTTCTGCTCCAGCCTGCAGGATCCATCTCTGCAAGAGAAATCTGCACCAGCAAGTTGGATGTGGACTTAGAAACAGCCCTGCTTCAGCTTGCGTCACGCTAGGCCAAAGTGACCACAAATTGATGGTGGAGAAGCCACTGGCTGGAGATGGGATGGATCCATGCTAGCTCTGCACACCTGGGTTTGCATGCTGTGTGCCCTCACACTGATGCACATGGAAGTGTGCAACGTAGGCCTGCACAGCTGCACTGCAGCAACAGCCCTCAGCACTCACTGCTGTTTTCTTTCCTGTTTCATTCCCCATAACTCACTCCCAACACCACCCCCCCCAACCCTTTTCCTCTTAGATAAAAACAATATCCAACTTTTTTTTCATTCCAGCAGGGTTCCAGCTAATAAAAAGATTTATAATTAAGCCACTAGACTTCCTTTTGCTATGCTGTCCTGGATTATGAGAAAGTGTATTTATATGCAATTACGAAATGAACAGTATTTCTTACCCAAGTGAAGCTTTAAAAGTCATTATGAATCCATTAACTCAGCAGACCTTACAAAAGGCCCTCTCTGCGCTGGATTTATATTAATTTAAAGCAGATAGGAATACTCTCCCCTCCTTATTTTTTAACCCAGCTTTTCTGAAGCACACAAAAATGAAAAAGATGCATCAAATTCATCTGTGATTGGCCAAAGCTGCTGGCAGCCACAGCTCTGTGGGACCCCACTTTGCTTCAACTACTTCCACAGCTGCTGCCCTGTATTCTGTCGCACTGCGACCCCAAACACTCCTCCGTGAACTGAAACCTGGGAAATGCATAAGAATTGCAGTCCTCTTGGCTGACCCTTCATTTGCTTAAATGCTGCCTCAGCATCATCGCCCTGCACCTTTGTGAAGCTCTTCTCCGTGGGATTAAAGGGAGGGAGTGTGATGCTGCACACTTGAGTTGGCTGTGCTGATTATTATTTTTTTGCTTCCGTTGCAAAATATCATCAAAATCCCCAATTAAACACTTTGTGTCGGTGGTCAGGGCTGGAAGACAAGAGTTGGATGACAAAAATGACTGAGAAGGCCAAGGAGTGACAACCAACTCAGGTCAGGGAGCACCAGGAAAGGCACCAGGGTTCCAATTAGCAGTGTGCTCACAGCTGGGGGTTTATGGCAGATGGGAATGGCAGCAACCCAGTGCTCCCAGCAGCATGGCTGCAAGGTTTGAGCACTCAGAGCAGCACGGGGATACACAAACACGAGCACATGTACCAGCAGCGTGGCATTACTCTTGGGGAGCCTTCTTTTGGCTCCCCAGCACAGAGACAGTCTCTTCCTCTCTCTAATGAGACCCCCAGTGCCCCTGACTCACCCCAAGTCCCCCCTGCACCATCCACGCTGCTGCTTGACAGGAAGGGGCTGTTTGGAGGACTCTTAGCACGCTGCCAGGCAGAGGAACAGCAGCCACCCAGCAAAACATGCTCCAGCCCCTGCCATCTTTCACCATTTCTTATCTACACACAGGATGAGGATGGCTCATTTTACTCGCCTTAAGAGGAAATCCATCTTCAAGTCACAAAAACGAGGCTCAGCTACCACTGCCTTTTCATTAACATGGTGGCAATAAAACACAGTGGCATCCCCTGGCTGTCATATTAAAGGGATCGAGGAGGAATATTAAAAGGGAAATTGCTGCCAGCAGAGGCAGAAGGAGGGCTGCCCCATGGCACAGTGCTGCCCCTCCACAGCCTGCTCCAACCCCACATGGGGATGGCCACCACTTCTACCAGTCCCACCCAGCTCACTGGGAAGTAGATAAGTTGGACTTATACAACCACCCAGCTCCTTATTTCTCTCCCTTCCTTCTGTTTTCAAAAATACAACCCTTGCTTGCACTGATGAGGATGGAAAGCACTTGGTCGTGGTGCCTCTCTAGGAGCCAGAGACAATCCAAGGAGGAGTGCAAGCATAACAGCCTGAGCTGAATTTGAGGGCAACTCCTTCAAATTGAAGGCTCCACAGTGGGTTTAAAGGGTAGGATTCATCCAGCCTAACCCTGGGAACAACACCCGCTGTTTGCTGATAACTTCAGGGCTTGTGGGCCAGAACAGACATCCCTAGGTGCTTTTTCTGTGTCATTTCTGGGAAGTCACCATAGCACAACAGCAAAGTCAGACAAGTGTTCATCCCACCTGGACTGCATCCTTCCTGCAGTCCCAGGGTACCTCTTATTGGGCAGAACCGCAGCAAACCCCCACCTGCTGCTGGACACTTTGGTTTGTTTGATCCAAACCTGCTCCTGCACACCAACTCCAGCCACCAGCCAGCTCAGAGGCACAGCCCTCAGCCACATCCCCTGGGCGCCATAGCAGGGTGCTCCCAGGTGGGCACTTGGCCGTACCCCATCACCTCTACGCACTCACCTCCTGCTGTCTGCTCCCATCTCCATGGGGCTGCGAGTGCTTCCCATCCTCAGACGGACGTAATCTCCCTGACAGCCTCGATCTGCCTCCAGTTCTCCGTGACGCTTTCACTTCCAGTTGGCTCCGTGAGCGACAAACCTGCTTTGACACCTTCGCTGTTTCTCAGTCTCATTTTCCCCGTCTGATCTGCTTCTCCCTGTCTTTGTCGTGCACCGTGCGATTTTTTGCACTGACAAACCCATTCTGATCTCCTCCTCCCGCACTCCCCCTGCCAACGATTTTCTCCATCTCCGCAATTCTCTGGCCTTTCGGATACATGACTGCTTTATTAAATAAGAAGTAAAAAGTGGCCAAGGCCGGGAAGCTCCCTGCAAACCGACTGCTCTGGATATGATGTGGGAACGCACTCACGGTCAGTTTCATTGCCCCTTTGCCTCCTAACACTTGTTTTCTCAGTATTTATTCCCCCCTCCCCCCTTGATTCCACTCGAGCACAACTCACCGTGCTTTGCACCACGAGGTGCAGGGCTCTGCGCTCTCACACCATTCTAATCTCTGCCTGCAATTTACAGCAGCTTTGGCTGAGGGCGAAAGGTTCCACTTTTCGTTATGGTGGCTCACGGGGACCTCTGCTAACCTGCGCTGTGCAGCACCGTCTCGACACACTACAGCAGCTGCACTTAGTACGAAAAGTTCACCATCTCAGCTACACTGCTAGTTCCAGCAGCTATTCCCTCCCTCAGCCACAAGGAATACCAATAAGTCCATAATGAACTTTAAAGAGCAGCCGTGCTCTCAGGTATCCTGCCCACAGGTGCTCTCATCACATCCCACAACCAGCTCTGCTCACCTCCTGCTCTTCAGGTACGGTTTGCATCCCTCAGTGACGCACTTCCAGACGCGCCAAATAATGATCCAGAGGAAGGTTCTTCCACCTCCATCTTTCTCCCCCTCTCTCTGAGCACTTCAAAGGGAAGCAAGCTTTGCAGTGCCCATGCTGCACAAGGGGAGGGCTGAATGCAGAAAGCAAAGTCTGGTGGAAAGCCCCGTGCCCAGGCAGGGAGGTGGCCAGCCAGACCTCGCCGCTGCCAGCGATCGATGCGCTCCGTTCCCACGCCCACCTGGGGAAATCTTTTTACCTTCCGCATATGTCTCTGCCTACAGCCTCCTTCGGATTAGATATACAATATGCTGAGAGCACGACTTCATACTTAACAACGCAACCCACCTTTTGTAAATCTATACTGCTTTGTGCTGGAACCTCGATATAATCGGAGATGACTTCGTCACCTGTGAGGCAGCAGCTGCTGTGCCTCTAAACCCGAGACCCTGCAGTGAGAGCACAGCGCCCGCGTGCCGCCTCGGAGCGCTCTTCCTTGCAGCTGCCACTGACAATGCAAAGGCGTTGTTTGCTTGGAAGAAAAGGAGGAGGTCAACGAGCTAAAAGCTCCAAATGTCACCCTTCCCATCCCATTCACAGGATTTCAAAAGCCAATGGCAGCTTGGAAATTATGCTGTTAGCAATAGCTACGGGCTGCTAGCCCTGGAGAACGTTGCCTTCTTCTTGGCACACCACCAAGTTTGTCCAGGAGCATCCCTTGTGCTGCTGTGGGCTTCCATGGGCTCAGGCAGCACAGGGGGTCAGGAGCAGCAGCACCTGTTCCCATCACCTCCCATCCCAGCACATCGGTGCTCCAGCTCCTTCCTCCAGCTAAAAGGAAAAGAGTTGGAGCCCCTTGGTCTGCAGCTTGATTTCACAGCACAGTTGGCACCTGGGCAGCTGCTCCCAGAGATTTACACTTGTCGCCATGCACTCCCTGCCGCATGTGGCGAAGATTTGCTCCCATCGATTCTCCTAGGCAGGCAACAGCAAGAACATGGGAAGCAGAAAGCGCATCTTTAAACTTCCCCAAGCTGCCTCCTGGACAGACAATCCCTTTAAGTGAAGCACTGGGACCTGAAACCATATAAAAGCAACAAGGTGAATCTCCTTAGCACAGCAGCCTGACAGACGAGTGCAAAAGGCTGGGATTTCACTGCAAGGTAACAACAGAGCTCGACACGTTACCGGAGGGTGAAATGCAGCCCCATTTACCAACCTGTTGCACACACCAGGCCGTCTCCCAGCTGCCAGCAGAAATTTCTTTTAGATTTTCGCTCTCCAGAAGGAGGAACTTCATTTCTATGCAATACAGCAAAAAGAGACAGATGCTAAGCAAAGTGCTCAAGGTCACCGCAGGAACTGCAGAGCAAAAAGCAAACCTGAACCCAGCCATGAAGCATACTCACCCCCAAACCAGGCGCTGTAAGACATCATTTATCAACCTCTATCAAATTAGGCAATTGGGACACCATAAACTCACACTTGTGGAGCATGTTTTAACATGGCTGGAGAGAAAACACAGTTTCCGAGTTCCCCAGGCGCTCCTCTCTAAGAGCATCTCACAGAGAAGGCAAAATAGCAGTCTATTAAAACAAGCTGTTTTGAAAAACACCTCATCTCCTATTTATCTGCTGCTCGACAGCCTTCCCAAACCGAAACGCAACATGGGGGTAATGGGGATCTTGCACATAATTTAAGACGCTGCTGAAATTCCTCGCACGCAGAAGATCAGCAGCTGAGATCAAAGGCTGACGCATCCCGTGACTCTGCCTGTGACAACAGAGAGATTTCGAACAGTGAATTACAGTGTTAAACAAATTGAGCTCATCTCCCCCAAGAACGCTTCCCTTCGTACTTAAGAGTACAAAGCTTGCTCCGTATCGGCTACCTGCAGGAAATAATGGGCTGTCTGGGAACGACTCATACCTCAGGAAACACTGCTGCAGTGTGCTGAAAAACAGGGAGATATGGAAAACAAGGAGAAATACACACAGAAAACAGGTGGGAAAACCAACCACCCTCGATACCGCCGTCTGTTGCAAGGCTGAAGTGCCAGACCTGGAATGAAGGAAACCCTAGGAAGCCCTGGAAGTCTTACACATGGCCAGGTACCAGAGAGAGCCATACAAGCTGCCCTCATTATTTCTCTACACAAACATCTCCTCCCCACAGGGAAATATCTGCCCTTATATCCAAAGACAGATCGCTGCAGCCCTCAAGGGATGCAGTCAAACCTCAGGAAAATGAGGGGAGGAGCTGATGCACCATTCACCACTGGAAATGCCCCTGCTGCACTGATTCAGCCGCTTGATAACGTGATAACAACCCTGTGCAGGTCATTTTTATGGACGTGAGGAACAATCTCTTCTCCAAGGAGTGGTGCTGCACTGCACAGCTGCCCAGGGGGTGGGGGGCCACCATTCCTGGGGTGCCCCAGAGCTGTGGGGATGTGGCACTGAAGGACACGGGCAGTGGGCACAGCAGGCATCTGAGAGGTCTTTTCCAACCTTAACAACTCTGATTTTAAAGAGAAATTTTCCAGTGAAGGTGATGGAGAGCAGCCTGCCAGCCCTGCCCCAAACAACACGGAGCCACAGCTGGGAAAATCCCTGCTGGTTGGAGGTTGCTCAATGCTAATGAATGAACACAACCTCTCCCCACAAGGAGCAGCCCCTCCAGCACTGCTGCCTTCCCTTGCCAACGGCTGCTCCCTGAAGGAAGGCCCTTTGCTCCCCCCACTCTGCAGATGGTGCTCCGCTCCTCACAGCGCTTTCTGGCCAAGCTGTTCCAACAGCAGAAGCTGTTTTTCATCACGGGTTGCACACAGTTTGGGAATTGCTTTTTTTTCCCCCCTCACAGCTCTAAATGTTTCACTTGTTTGTTTGTTTTCTGAACCATAGGCATATTTGTACTAATGATACAAGGAATTCTTTTCTGGGTTTTCCCCACTGGTTTCCTACACCGAACATCAAACAAACAGGGCCAAGCATCCACGCTTGCCACACACATGGATGCTCCGATTCCTCCTATTGACAGGAGCAGAGTAGGTTTGGTTTCATTTGTTTTCTTTACAGAATCACAAAACTATTCAGAAGTGTTCTCTGCAGGCAAGAGCTACCTTCAAAGCACGATAACAACCAGCCAAATGGGGCCGTCTCATCTCCTTACAGAGGGTCCATGCAAACAGCAGATGGCAGGGGGAATCCTCCACCCTTTCACCGCTGTGGGCAAAAAGCAGCAGGCAACAAAGAGGCTGAGGTAGGAGATGCTCATCCAGGAGAAAATAAAGGGAGAAAGCCTAGGAAGCACACAGGGTTATTTCTGTGCTCTTGAGTTAGCTAATGGGGTTGGAACAAGGCAATCTGTAAGACCCCTTTCCAACCCAAGCCATTCTATGATTCAGAGAGGAAAGGCTTCCAAACCCCTCCTGGGATGCCTAGGGGTAAGGAAGAAATTTAAACACAGTTTTTCTGATCTCAGAGCTAAATGATCCCAAACTTGAGGCGAGGCAGGAGTACAGCCTGCCCTGCAATGCTGCCCAGGTCCTCCATCCTCACCACTGCTTCTCACTTCATTTCCTATTGGTAATCTCTCCTGTTTTTCCCATCTCATTCTCCCTCACCCACGATGGCTGTCTCCACTCCTCTGTCAATCCACATCCCCCGACCTGGCCAGCCCCCTCCTATAGCTATATCTTTCTCTTTGGGTTAGCATCGCTAATGTCAGAATCATTCCATCTGACAAAGTCTCTGCTTGTCCGCGTCTCCCTTGTCTCCTTGAATCTCTGTCAAGGCCTTTTCCACATGTCTAAGCATTTTAATGACATATGGTGCTGGGACTTGGGGGAGGGAGGGAGCAGAGCTCAAACAGGAGGAAGAAGATTGCTGCTACCAACTGGGCAAAATGATGAGGGTAAGTGGGGAGACCTGGGAGAAGACCAGAAGCTTCTGAGAAGGAAAGCTGTTCCACCACACTATCCAGTTGTTCCACTTACCCACAGCAGCTAACTGCTTGCCTGGAGGAAATTGCATCCTTTTGAGGGTTTCTCTACCAAGGAGGGCTGACCCTGCTTTGCTCCTCTGTTCCAGCCCCAGCTCTGCAGCCCCCAGACCCTGACAATCACAGCTGCCATGTGCAGGTGTGCCAGCACACTGAGCTCATGAGCTAGCACACAGCACAGCTCGTCTCTTCCTCACTCCAGAAATTAGGAGCCAGGGTGCAACCCAACTCTGTGCGTGGCATTGACCCACTGGAGGGTGGTTCCCTCATGTGCTGTGTTCTCTGCCGTACGGGCCATCAAAGCTGCAGCCCTGCAGAGCTGCTGCCCCAGATTTCAGGGTCTGATCTTCATCCCCAGTGATTGCACTCCCAACATCACCTCCAACCCAGCACACTTCTCCTCCCCGGTGCTGGGCACTTGAGATGACTTTGCTCAAAGCACCATCTTAACGGATCTCAAAGCTTTCAGATGGCTAAGCAGCCCCACAGGTCTGCTTAAGACACAGTATTCAGCACAATCCTTGTGGATTTCTCCCTACCTAATTGCATTCTGCCTTATTATAATCCTCCTGGCTCTTAATTCTCGTCCACCTGTCTTAAATCCATGCAACATGCAGCACCCTGAGGTGCCAGCTTATGTGCTCCATAACAACATAGGGCATGCTTGTGGCAACGACTGTTTGGTACGAAAAACACCAGGAGAACAAAGGAAAAAGCAACAAATGCACCAATATCCAAATTCCTACAACAGACACCCCTACTGCATGCTCCAAGACAGAGGTGACAGTAACACCAGCTTTTGCAAATCCTCGCCTCTTTAGGAGCTCTAATCCTATTGCAAGCCAGCTGAACTTCAGCTTTTAAGTGTTTTGGCAAATCCCATCTAGGGCAGATTAATGAGCAAGGCAGAGGAAGCACAAGTCCTTCACAGCATCCCACTTGGGGTAGAAGTACCAACAACTTGAAGACAGAGCTGCACTGCCTTCAGCACTGCTGCGTGGAAGCACGGGGCGGACGAGATGCATCTCCCACATGGACGATGCCTCTCGCTTTCATTCGGTGGCACTGCAGCATCTGTTTATTCTCCATTTCTGGCATATTCTTCTTGGGGTTTGGGGAAACTTCACACGAGCTTCCATCTATAGGCTCTTGTGTTCCTATCCTGGCTTTCTCACCTGAGCGACTCATGAATAATGGGGAACAAAAGTAAAGGGGTGCAGGGGCACAGGTCAGGGACACCAAGAGTACACTGCTAAGGAAACGTGTGTTTTTAAAAAGGAAATTGAACTCAATCTGCAACATCCAGTAAAGCCACAGGGAAGCACCCTAGGTCCTAGATGAAAACCGAGACGCCAAAGTTACAAGCACGATGCTCCTGCTGCTGGGTTCTCTGTGACACAGCTGTATTAAAAGCAAATAAGTCAGTAAGAAATGGCAGACAAAGCCCTCATTTGTCAGATGACAAGAGGGAAGGGTAAGGGGATGCTGCAGGAATTTGTCAAGGAAATGTGTTGAGCTGTGCAAGGTTTTGGAGGAAGATGCTGAAGACAAAGCAGCTTTCCCACTTGAACCTGTATGCTGCTCAATGAAACATGAAGCAGAAATAACCCCCTCCCCATAACAACCAGCATTCAGCACCTGATTTACCATCTGCACCAAGGCCGGGGATCTGAGGGATCATGGCCAATGCTTTGTGTCCTGCACAGCTCCAGCAGCAATAGGAAAAACTGCTCCAACTTTCAGTATATAAAGCAAGATCCAGAGCTTCCAGATGCTTTTCTGATACAGCTACCTGCCTGCCTTGGAGGAGGATATTTTCAGAGGGCACTCGGTGTCGAACAAAGTTTGTTTGAACTAGACTTAAATCAACAGCAACAAGAGCAGCGCTAAGCCAACCTCAAGCACTTGTGACAACACTGCTTTAAATAGAGGCTTTTCAAGCTTCAGCATCATCTCACGCTCTGGAAGATTTTATGGGCCACCGAGAGCACCTAAAACATTGGAATCCCATTGGCAAGCTTTGCATCAGCAGGAACAAGTGGCTTTTAAGTGTGGGTGGGAAGCAGGGCTGGAAGTGGCAGCGTTTTCAGCAAGGAGCCCTGCAAGAACCCAGTCCATGCAAGCCCAGCTGGAACTGCCTGCATGCTGCCCTAAACCGGGAACCCTACGTCTTGTCAGCTTGGCCAGAAGCCTGCAGGCTTCAGCCATAAAGCAACATCTAATCTGGGTGTAGAAGACCTCCTCAGGGTACTGGTTGTCAGCAGCCCTACCTGGATGATGTTCTTGGCATCCATCACTGACACAGTTGGGATCCAGATGCAGCACTGCACTGCCCTGAGCAGGCACTTCCCATCCTCCCCGTTCATTAGAGTCAAACTCCTAAGACTTTTACACATGAAAAAGCAGATGAGCGTGAGACAGAGTGGTTCTGAGCAGTACAGGCAGAGTTTTTTAATGAAGGTATATTTACTCAGCAGAGCTGAAGGGCCGCTTCTTCACAGCAGGTCAGATGCTGCTATGCAAATAATAATAAATACTTTGCACTTTTCAAGCACGCTCTACCCAAGAAGTGCTCTGCAAGCATGAAAAGCACAGAGCCTCACCGTACATAGAAGGTAGGAGTGAAAAAACAGGAACAGCCACTTTACCCGAGACAGAAATAGAGAAGCCTCTTGGGTGGAAAGCAGACATGATAGCACCAACAGCTTCCTGACTCCCTGTGGAAGTGCTCCTCACTGCTGGCCTCACATTCGTGTGCTTGGCAGCTTTCTATGAACAGCAGCTTGGTATCGACTCAGGGAACAGTCTTCTGCGGTTCATTACTCCCAGCAGATTTCAGAAGGGATTCTGCCCGGTGCCTCAGCTGCTTCTAAGCCAGCTAAGCCTGGAAGATCTGGCGCCGGTATGGAGTAGTAAAGCTTCTTATGGAGCATCTCACACAGGACAAAAGCCACCACAGGGGCAAGTTCATCAAGTCTGGAGAGCTTTATCTGTAATTAGCTGCCCTGCAGGGGGCTCCTTGGGATGGAAAGCAGTGCTCTGGGGAGCAAAGTACCAAAGGGGGGGCAGGGGGGGCTGAAGGAAAGGGACAGATTCTTTGGCAGGGTTTGAAGTAATAGGACAAGCACTTCCAACTGAAAGAGGGAAGATTTAGATTGGTCATAAGGAAGGAGTTTTTAAGAAGGGTGGTGAGGCACTGCACAGGCTGCCCTGAGAGGCAGAGGTGCTCCATCGCCTCAGACAGCCAGGTCAGGGATGGGGCTCTGAGCAGCAGATGGGGCTGTGGGTGTCTCTGTGCATTGTAGGGACTGGGATTATGGAAGCAGCAACCCACAAGTGAAACCTGCAGGGGCTGAGGTTTGTACCCCCAGCAGGGCCCTGGGCTGCCCAACCGATCCAGAACCACTGCACTTCCACAATTCCAACTTATCCTGAGATCAATAGCAAGATTTATTGATCCAAGAAGAAAATACCGACTGGTGAGAGAGCCTGGTCAATAACAATCCCAGTGAGTAATCAGTTTTAACCAGAGAAAATTCCAGTCCGAGTCTTGTTCTAGGGGCAAAACCCAGTTGTCTGGGCACGCTGATTATCACAGCCCAGGAGCAGGCCAGGGACTCTTGGCAATTACATCGAAATTCGCACTGACCATCTCAGATGCCAAGGTCTGGGACAGCACATCACTGCTGAGTGAATGAAATGAGAAACCCTATTAGCTGCTAACACTGATCTGTCTGGCAGAGGACAAGCTGCTAATACCGACTACCTTGAAAATCATAGCAAGAAATTCAACCTGCACAGTCAAGGCCGGATTCAGGCGTGTAACTTGGTGATGGCAGGAGTTCAAGTGCTTAAAATGTCTTTTCAAACCAGACAGTAAAATCATGCTGTCCCATCCCTCTTGGAAATGGACTCTACTGAAAAAAATCAAGGCCCTGAAAGGCAAGATGGAAACAAACCAGCAAAAATACAACTCAGCTTTGCCCGGCTGAAGCCAAGGGAGTTGAGTGCAGCAATTTCCCTTCATCTGTCAGCAAAATCTCATCAGATGTATCAAAACACAAAAGGGAGTTCACTTAACAGGATGCATCTCCAGCATTGGGACAGGGACTGAGGAGAGACTCAGCACCCTTGTTTAGAAGGCTGAGAAGCCATTGCCTGAAATCCAGCAGCTTGGAGGCTGCAAAACCTCACCTCTGAAGGCACTCCGGTGCTTCAGGAAGTCAGCAAAGCTTTCTGAGCAGCAGAGCCATGAGAAGCACCAAAGCCTGCTACAGCAGAGCCATGAGAAGCACCAAAGCCTGCTAGGACTGACCCAGACACTTTATCATTATTTATTGTGTGGGGTGAATGGCTTGCTCCGACAGGGCAAAAACCCACACTGCTTCAGTCAACAGCCTCTCAGATCCAAGCCCTTGAACTGCAGAAGTGCCATCCCATAGCCCCAGGGGGTGAGGAGCAGCTCCTGTGCTCAGCAGTACTGCACGTCTGACCTATGTTTGCAGGCTCCCAGGGAGCCATCATCTAAATTCTCCCTTTATTCCCTTGTCAATACCTGCAGAACAGCTGTAGAAGAACAAACAGCTCTTTCTGGCCCCACAACACTTTGAAAAGGCTCAGGCAGCCCAGTACTGCCTTGGGATATCTTACCTGGAGGTGAGGAGCTGCAGAAAGAGGTGGGAAGAGTTTTGGAGAGCAGAGCTTCTTACAGCTAACAACTGGCAAACAGGCTGAACGCTGCCAGCACCCTGGGAAGCTGCTGGCACAATATGACAGCCCTGCAGGAAGGTAATTGGCCAGGCAAACTCAAGTGTTTGCTGGCTTTAATATTTAATTGTGCAAAAATGAAAGGCAAGAAGCTGGGGAATACGAGCTGCTGCTAGAGACACACGTGTGTGTCAGGTGCCGTGGTGTCCCATGCCAAGCTGGGCACCGAAATGAGCCAAAACACCAACCACAGGAGCATCCAACACTGATGTGCTCATAGCACTGAGCATCACCAGGCTCCCACCTGCTGGGCTTGGCTAAGGAAGAAGTGCCCTGCTCTTCTCTGTGGTTTGGGAAATGCTGGGCACCCCAAAAAGTCTATCCCACTCATCTACAGGATGGCTTCTCTCCCATACAAAGACATGCCTTGAGCCAGCACTTCTATGTTCAAAGATCTGGATTTAAGGGTTACATACAAGTGGGGTCTCTCCACCACACAAAGCCCAACAGTTGAACCATTGGTCCTTCTGACTCTGCTTAAAGCCATTCACTTTTCCCCAGTAAAGGGCTTTTCACCAATATCTGCCTCTGGATTCAGCCCAGGAGAGCACAATCACTGTCAGCAGGCACTCAGACCTTTCTCTGCCTTCTCCAAAAGTGAACCCAAACAGCTCCAAATAAGTCCCTAAGCAGCCCTACATCCCAGCGAGGGAAAAGCCTGAACTATTGCGTGACTAAAGCTGCTGTTTGGATTATATCTCTGCATATGGTCAAACCCTGCATGGAAATTAAAAGGAAGGCTGGCTCCATAAATATTACAGTGCGAACAACACAGAGGTCTTTGTTGGATTATCACCGCTAAAAGGAACTGCAAAGCATCCAACTACACAAATGAAAGATGTTAATAGAGCAGTCCCAGCGGAGAGGAAGGCTGTATATTATGTGGAGCTGCTTTCACATCCTGCAAAATGTGCAGATTTAAATAACATTCCCCTTTCACACAGAATAAATCTCAGCATTTCCCATGAAGAAGCACAGCGCTCGTCTGCCCCAGCCCACTTCAATGGGCAGATGGCTTACAGGGGACGCGGGTGATGGATGGAAGCCCTGACATGGGTGTCTCATTGCATGAGAAAGCACCAAACAGCTCCACTAGACGAGGCTGGACTACACCATGCCTTTATATGCTATCTTCCTATTCTTTAAATGCAACAAAAAAAGGGGCTAAGACTGATTTTCCTCACCAACCTTTTAATTAAGCCATTAGTCTCCTTCCCCTTAACCCATACAATGAAAGGAACGAGAGGCCTGTCTTCACAGGAGCAAATGATTTCCCTGGAGTAATGAAGATGCATTATCATACAGAAAAAAAAATCATTAGTTGCTATGTCCAGGACAATGTGATTGCTCAATTACTCCACTCAACCAGATAACACACTTCCCAGCACCCCAAATGCAAACTTGGAAGAGAGGTATCCAAATGTACGTGCCCAGAGACATCACCTGCTCAAGAGGCAACCTGAAGCCCCACAGCAATCCTACCAAAATTACTTCCCAAGCTGTTGCCCACTGTTAGGACACCACAGCAGACCATGGGAGGATTTTCTCCAGGTGCCTTATAGCAGCAAAGGGTCTGGGGAGTTCACAGCAATGGAAAGGTCTCATATCCCAGCAAGGATTCACCAGAAACCCTCATCAGGAAGTCCAATGCTATGGGAAACCGGAGTGCCTCTTGTACCAGGAGTTAATTAATGAGATGATGAAAGAATCAGCGATGAAGCACAATCAGCAGCAGGAAATGGGCTGGGTGACCCTGCATGCCTCTCAACTCCGCCATCAAGGAGGTTCTCCTGTTGGAAGAGACCACGTCAGGCTTCAGTTCAATGCCATAAGGCCCAGCTGGGTTTACTGTAATGCATGCAGCAGGGTTGTGTTTTTCTCCCCCCCAGATCCTCCAGGCTAGCTGCAAAACACCACACATCCGCAGCTCACGATGATCCAAATCACAATTTCCACTCTTCCGCACCCCCAGGATGATTAAGATTTAGTCATCTAACTAGGGCCCCATTATTCCTTCAAACATGTAATTTCAGCCCCTCTCTCACCTACCAAGATACCCATTAGAAGAATGACTCATTAGCTCTTCCCCTGCATCCTTTGGGTACCACTGCCATCACACAGATGTGGGTCAACTGACGCTGCCCACCGACCCCCAGCAGATCCCTTCAGCTGGGTAGCACAGTGGGGTGGGGGTGCCAGAGGGGAAAGCATTTTATGGGGACATTTCCCCCTCTACGTGAAGCATCTGGACTTCTTTTCCCAAGACATTTCTGAAGTAAATTTACTCTAAAAAGATTGAGCCTGAATAAAGAACATATCATATCAGATGAAATGTTTTATTTGACCTGAAACAAATATTTTCAGTCTTGTTTTCAGTTAATCTAATATAGCGTTTCTTCTTCTTTTATTTTTCCAGCCCAGGCTGAGAAAAAAAATCAATTTGGGAGCTCCACACACAGCCCATTCCATAGCAGTTGTCAGAAAGACTATAGCTGGCGTTCACATTAAAATACCGCTTTAGCAATTTATGAACATCATCTGCAAAGCTCAGGCACGAATTAGCAGCGATGAAGCAAGTTACTCAAGATAATGCATTTTGACATTAATGCCTTCCTACTGCTCAACTCATTTTAAATAGATATAGGTTTACAGTGGGAAAGAGAGAGAAGGAATGTAGGTTTAGAGAGGTGAGAGGTGATCCCCAGCAGAGCTCACACCCCATGGTGGGCAAGGCAGATGTCTATGCTGAAGGCACTGCCCAGTGGACTCAACATAGCGTTCCTCCAACCAAGGCTACCACGAGCAGCTGGCTGAGGCAGGAGCCATTCCAACCAGGTGCTGGGTACGTCATACCACACTGAAGGGCATCCCTTAAGTTTTTAATACCTGTCATCCATGGAAATTGTGCTCCTGGGCTCGACTGCTGCATACACTGACCCATAGTGTGAGAAGGCTGCAACAGAGCTCTGCAGGAACGAGCTGCAGGGCTGCAGCTGCACAGGAGCCCCTGCACACAGCAGGCAGGTAGCAGTGCTGAGCTGCAGGCACCCACGCTGCACAAAGCAGTTGTTTCAGCTAAACGCAGCCATCTCTGCCTTCCTGTGTGACAATTGCCATGCGATTTCTGTCTCATTAAGCTTTGAAATGTAAAACAAATGGGATTTATGTGGCTGCTGTTTGGTGTTAGCTTGCACAATGACAAGTCTTGCCTTTAATGGCTTTTCAGCCTTATCTCTGTCTTGAGATCATTTCCATTTGCCTTGTGAGCACACACAACACTGTTTCCCACCCCATCCATGGGAGGAGATGGAGACGGGGTATCTCTAGAAAGCAAACCCCCCTATGACACCCACACACCACAGTACAAACTTGTACCATCCCAGCTGAAGGCTACCGTGCATCAGCTTGCCTGATCTGCCACTGCCACCCGCTGAGCTTACTGAGTTCTCAGCCCACCAATCTAGCATGTTTCAATACACAAAGTTCTGCCTTGCATGTAATAATAAGCTCTGAAAAGCATCTCCTCGTAAGGCTGGGATGGGAAAAGCAGTGGACAGCACTTGGGAGATGCTCTGGAGAATAGGAGCTGTAAGAGCAGAATGTTATCCCATGCACAAAATGAAAAGAAAGCATAGGGTTGGTTACAGGGCTTCAATGCCAGCAGTCACTCATCTGGGGATGGAGAATATACTCAATACAGCCCATTGCAAACTCATTATTTCTGGTAAATTTAACAAGTGCCACTGGTATACAGGCAGACCAATGCTTAAGACACGAAGATTCATGACTGCAGGACTCCAGAGATGCAGCTCTGATCCTCTTCTTCCAATTACAAAGTGCAAATACCCACCAAGTCTGCTCTGAGACCCTGAGCATCTACAGTAACACCACCCCCACTTGTCCTGGAGCTAGATGGAGGGGATTCAGTGAACCACAAGATTTAGGTTTACATCTATTAAAATCATAGAATGGCTCAGGTTGGAGAGGACATTAAAGCTCCAACCCCCGCTGTGGGTTGGGTCCCCCCCAGCTCAGGCTGCCCAGGCCCAGCCCACCTGGCCTTCAGTGCCTCCAGGGATGGGAACCCGCAGCTCTGGGCAGCACTGTCAGCACCTCATCACCCTCTGAGTAAAAGGTTTCATCCCAGCCTTGAACCTACATCTCCCTTTCAGTTTAAAGTCACTCTTCTTCATCCCATTAAGAAACAGGGGAGAGCACCAGCCTCTGTTTACACTGGAAAACCAGCAGCCTGCAGTCAACACTGAGTTCTGCCACAAGCACCTATCTGCTGGATGCTCATCTTCGGTCACCTTAAAGCACATCACATTCATAGTGGTGGTGGTGTGAAGCACCCAGAGCCAGAAGCATCACCAAGCTCCTGAGGCTGATGGCTCTACCCAAAGGCATGAGCAGCCCCACCCAGGCCAGTGACCCACCTGCATCCCACCCATCCTGCTCCAATGACACCTATCTGCAAAATACTGTCATCTCCAGCAGCAAATGTTTTGCAACACGCCTGGCAAGCATAGAAGAAATTGTCATGCAGGTGGCACAGTGTGGCACAGAAGGAGCTGGATTAGAGAGAGCAAAACCAGGCAGAAACAACAACAAATGAGGTTTCCATGGGAAGCACAAAGCTGGACGTTGTTCAGCAAAGCCCCGCTCCACGAGGCGAGGAGAGAACCTCACACAAAAGCAGGAGCTCCCACTGATGCCTTTGTTAAGCTCTCAGAGCAGAGAGATTTCTCTGGAAGAAAAGCAGACCCTGGGACGATTATTTATCACCATGCAAACATCTTCCTCCTCGCCTTTTGTTGGTGGCCACATGCATCCCGAGCCAGGGGAAAAAAGCTACCAGCAGGATCAGCGAGGGCTGAGATTAATCTGGCTTCACGTAGATAAACACGAGCAATCAGTTTTCAAATTAATATTAAAGTTGTAAGTCACCTTTGACTACATTAAAGTATACGCTGGAACACACAATAAGCCCCAGACAAGCCCCACTGGCAGTAAGAACAGCTCCCTTATCAACCTCTAACATCCCCTGCACAACGCTAATGGGACGCCGGGCTGCTCGGTGAGGAACCGGCTCTCCCGGGGCAGCAGAGTGACCCAATTCCTGCTGCCATTCCTGCAGCCTGGCTTGGCCGTCTTACAGCACCGACCTCAGCTGCAGAAGGCATCTGGGGAGGGAAAGCTGGCACAGGAAGCCTCAACCTCACATTGCACAGTGGGTGCATCTGTGGTGGGCATGGGGAGCGGAAAGGAGCGCAGAGCTGCAGTGCAACAAAGCACCTGGGCCTCAGTGTGCTTTCCTCCCCAGGAATGGAGTTTGGGAAGCAGTCTTGTTCTCAGCTTCTCCTTCTCTCCTTGATGGCGATTCAAGACTTCCAAACCTCCTCCTCTCCCGCTGACTCACAGAGGCTGAAGTGTTCCCACCGCGGGAGAACAGCACGGGTGGAGCACGGCAGCACCGCACGCTGTGGCAGCAGGATTGATGGGCTTCACCAAACCCAGATGCAGCATCCCAAGGTCAGCTGCCAACACACACCCAAAATAACTGCCCGGTGATGGAGAGGGGTCACACACTGATGAGAGGTGCAGGTACCAATGCCAGCAGGTGCCCCACGCTCCCCCTGAGCACCACTGTGAGGTCAAGGAGGGGGCAGGGGCACGCTCCGGTTGCTCTGCACTCAGCATCACTGGCTCACATCTCCTGTAATCACCTCCAACACAGCTCTGCTTTGCCACCTTTGCACGGCCATACCCAGTCCCAGCTGGCACTGGTATACTCTTAAAAACAATCTCTACTTCAGTAAGGTGAAACTATCCTTCAGTTTTGATGGAGCAGAGTTCAAGAGAACAAGAGCTGGAGCAAAGACCACCAGCCACAATTCTCTGTGAGGGCAGACTTGGGGAAAAGCAAAAGTCCTCATGCTGCTGGAGCTGTCACCAGCAGAGCTGCACACTGTTGAGAGGGCTCCAAATAAATAAATAAAGCCAGCGTCTCATTAGCATGCAAATCTATTCAAACCCCCATTTCAATTTGAATTCTATGCATATGATCAGAGCGCAAAATGCAAATTATACAAATGCACCCATATGAAGAAACAAGCAGAAACTCTGCGTGAAGGGATTAGGGCCA
Organism: Pavo muticus; assembly: GCA_016647715.1. Taxonomy (NCBI): domain Eukaryota; kingdom Metazoa; phylum Chordata; class Aves; order Galliformes; family Phasianidae; genus Pavo; species Pavo muticus. The sequence goes on along the minus strand of JACDJE010000072.1, from coordinate 1,990,754 downwards.
GAGTGCTTCGCTCCAAAGATTACAGTGCTGGGGATGGCTTTTGTCAGGGCTCATCCTTTAATGGTCACTGGCCGTGCAGCACTGAGCTTTGCCTACAGACTGCTTTAAAATGCATCTCTGGCTTCAGCAGTGGGAACTGCGTCTTGCTAGAGACAGGTTGCAGAGGATTGGGGTGTTGGAACTGGATGACCTCTGAGGTCCCTTCCAAACCATACTGTGATTCTGTGACAGGGGTGGGTGGGCAAACTGAATCCAAGCAGCAAGGGATGCTCTAGCACCAGCACTGCCAGCCGAGGGTCTGCTGGGGGGCTCAGAGCCCATCTATGTTGGTGCCCAGCCCAATGAAGCCCAACAGAAGCAGCAGTGGGCAGCACCTCCCCAGCTCTGCCCATCTCATCCACCAAGCCAGGGGCAGGCTGGGTCTCAAGAGCACAGGAAGGGTGGGGAGGCTGGGGGGTTACAGCCCAGCCCCACTGTCCTAGTGACAAGGGATGTTTCCCCAATCTTAAAAGGCTCAGCACCTCCTTCCACAAGAGCTTTGACTGGAGAAGACCCGCAAGGCATGGGAGGAGAGCAACAGCCCAGCTTGGATGTTCCTCTGCAGACCACAGTGAGAAAGAGAACCCAAACACACCCCAGTTTCAGCAGAGTACAGCTCTGCTCTAACACAAACCTCGGACCCTTTCTCTAGGCCTCCTGACCCCAGAGCACACGAAATCCCACTCCTTGTCAACCCCACAGCCCAGCCCCACAGCTGGGAGTCTGCTCACTTCTCCCTTCTATGCACGCCAGATTCTCAACCCACCATTTATGGTATTACATTTTCATTTTAAAGTAAATACATTTTCAATTAGTACTTACTGTGAGGGGCATGCATCACTGAGAACTCTTATTTCTCTTCCTTTCATTATTAGATTAGAAGTCGCTCAAGTTTAACTACATTTAACAGCAGTGGGGACGGAACTGTTCCGCAGACACTAATCCTCCTCCGCCCCCAATCCAGGTGCTGCAAACCCCCACGCTCAGCCTCCAAGCCAATGGCTGCAGCCCAGGGAGCTGCCCACCAGCTTCCCAGCATCCCGGCTGCTTACATACCCTGCTGCCACAAGAGCTGAACTCCTGTGTGGCCACAATGCCCACACGGTGCTCCCCAAGCAAGCACCAAGTGACTGAAACCCACAGCTCAGAGCCATGCCAAAACAACCCCCAAGCATGAGGGACCAGCCCCCATAGAGCCCAAACCAACACTGTCTGCTCCTGCATCCCCATCTCAATGAGTGACATGCAACCCAATATTCTCCCAACTCCCCAAACATGCCCCAAACCCCACCTTCATTCCAGCCAAAGCCTTTCCTCCCCAAGAGAGCAGAAGATGATCCCTGCTGCCAGCTCAGCCCTCTGCTAGTGGGCTCATAAGCATAATAGTACTATTACACTTTGCTCATTATGCCTCGTTTTTATTACATGGCCTCATTAAGTTAAGAAGCCTCTGTAATTGAACTGCATCTCTTGGTCTCCGCACGGGGGCTCCAGCTGCGTTTGTCGTCAATCACTATTAAAAACACAGGACAAAAATTACTATTATGCCCATTACTGCCCATCAATCTCTTCAATTGCCTCTTAAGGTCCTCTCTTTACCTGCTCAATGCACCAGGGCCAGGCGAATACCATCAGCACCTTTGTAATCCTTCCATATTTTCTAATAATTATAAGCAGATTTTGAGGATGCTTTCAGAGCAATGGAGCACACACAGGAACACGATGTCCTGGTGGAGTCCAGGAGAAGGGGTAAGTAAAACACGCTCAGACCAAGGGAAGAAAACGGTGCCAAACTACCCCACGCTGCACTGAACCGAATGTGAGATGCTTTACAGGTTAACGCCGTCTGAGAATTAGGAGTACTGTGACAAAGGGGCACGTTGGTGGTGGGTTTGCTGGCCAGGTGAAAGGCAATCCTTGGTCAGACAGCTTCTACATCAGCAGGACTTGCAATCCTACCTGCGCACAGAGCCACCTTCCTGAGTCCAGCACTAACATCACAAAACATCAAAGCACACTATTTTGGCCAGCCCACCTCACTGCTTCCAACCCGCTGCTCTGGAACGTTTCCTGCACCACAGCAGGTTTCAAAGCTTCAGCTTTTTCTTCTTGATTTTGAACGAGATGCCTCCACTGGGACAGCAGCCCCGATCTGCTCGAGTCAGCAGCAACTCGCACAGGTTACAAGCACTACATGGATTTCTGCGTCTGCTTGGGAGAAAGCCAAACCATAGAGAGAAAGCTGCCTGCTGCACAAGGATCAGCACGCTGGATCAAGAGTTTGCTATAGGAACCACTGGAGACGCATTGTCAGGGACATCCAACCGTTGGGCAAGTGCATGGAGTCCTTTCTCCTCCTTGAGATACAGATATACTTTGGCCTGTCCCCTTGCCCTTCTCATCCTTCCCAGAAAAAGCCAGCTTCTGGCTTGCTTCCAGCACAGAAAATGGGGAAAAAAAGGGTATGTCTGGGAGATCACAGCTCCTACACAAGAAGCTGCACAGAGATGCTGAGCAAGTGTAGCCGACCCCAGCTTGATGCAGTCAGCGGCTCCCAGAGAAGAAGGGAAGGTGAGCGGTGTCAGCTCTTTAAAGGCGAGCAGAGCCCTGCCCCGCTGGCCCGTGTGATGGAAGGGGACTTTGAAGACTTCAAACAGTGCTGTGTTTCCCAGCTCATCACAAGCATCTATCTTAAACCAATAGGATCATTTTAAGCATGACCGGAGCAAGAGGAATCTTCAGAAACTGTTCCTGCTGTGGGAGATACGCTCACACAAGAGGCAAAACCAAATCCCTCAGATGTACAACGCCAGGTGAGACCCCAGCTCACATCCAGCCCAGTCACACCGCTGCCATCAGCGCAGTGAGCCCTCCACATCTCCATTACCAACAGAGCACACCGTGAGGTCACCACGCAATTCCCATTATTATAAGTACAAGTAAAGGAAATCACAAGCAATTTGCCCTCTACCAGTAACACAGCTCAGACATACGGAGTTAATTTGCAGCCACTCAAAGCTTTGCTATCTTAAACCTTTCCAGTCTCTGGGCAAGAGGAGGAATGAGCAGAGACAGCGTCAGACTGCGATCAGGAGGACAAAACACCGCAAACAGCTGTGCCTAATTTTAGCATCTGTTGGTTCTGTTTCTTTAGCACTTGAGGGGGGTGACGGGGGACCGCCCTGTCACTCCCAGCTTATTAGAGACACAGCTGGGGGAGCATCAAGTCTCACCTTGAGATCCACCAGTGGAAGAGCAACAAATAAGGCAGTACTTCTGACCAGCAGCACTCACTGCTGCAGGCACCCTGTGCCCCCGAGCCCCAAAGCGCACGTGCTTAGCACCTCTGCACCATCACTCACACACACGTGTCACAGATGGGGCAGGCACGGCCCCCCCACACCCGCTCCCCTTTCCGAGCAATGCAGGGTCATCCCCACGTGCTCCCAGCCGGGGTGACCCCGAGATGCGCCCTACGGCCGCGCAACAGTGGGTCCAGCTTCAGGAGAGCCCGAGCCCCCCACCCCGCAGCGCTCTGCAGCCCAGGAGGCGATGAGTCCCGCACGGTGCGGACCGCGGGCTCCGTGCGAGCGCTGCTGCTGCCCCCGCCAGGCGGAAGGGACACAGTGAGGCTGCAGCCGCCCGAGGGGACCGCATCGCTGCTCCAAACGCGGCCACCCCTCAGCATCCCCTCCTCCGGGCTGCGCAGCCCAGCGCCGCCCCTCACAGCCCCCGCCCTGCAGGCGAAATCCCACCGAGGGGACAGAACCCCTCCTGCTGTCACCCCGCAGCTCGCCCGGCTGAACTCATTGCTGAGCACACAAGTGGGGCTGACATTTATTTAATCCTCATAGTAATGTTGACTGTGTACTTACCGAACACCTCATGCTTATGGAAGACATTTGTTTCCAAGCAGCTTATGCTAAATTGCAGTGATATAAAGGAAACACTTATCCAATATTGACATTTACTGACTGGCAGCATACAGCTTGAATACTCATTTGTGCTGGGTGAAGGGTAAGGCCTGAGAAGGATGAGGGCCTTTGTTTCTCATCTTTTAATGAGTTAGGCAGTATTAATTTAATTGGTGAACACCGGCTGAAAATGCAACGTGGGCTCCAAAGCTGGGGGTTCTGCTTCCTCGAGGGGAAAACAAAGTAACAGCACACCCTGAGCACTGAGCCTTCATCCAAGGGCAAGTTTGAGAAAGCTTGTCCTTTCCCCTCTCACTGCATAGCTAATTTGTAACCAGCAAAACTCCTCTGGCTCACAGTTGGGATCCATTCAGGAGGTGCACCAAAAGCACCTGAAATGCTCATTCTTCAGGTGCTGCAGCATCCCAGCACACCCAGCACGCACAGCAAGGTGTGTCCAACACCACCATGCCACCAAATGGCAGCAGCAGCCCCAGCACAACGTCAGCAGCACCTCGAGGTGAGCAGTGCACAGCACAGCCACACATCACACCAGCACAGTTCCACCAAACACAAAGTCCTGGGAAATGGAAGGCAGTTCCCATTAGCCTGGTTCACACCTGGTGTGCAGAGCCCTCAGAATCACCTCCTGCTCCCCTGCGAGATGGAGATGCTGCAGTCCAGAAGCTTGCTGTATCTCCCATTGCAAGTGGAGGCGTTGAAGGAACGCATTAAGACAGGATCTTATCCTGAAGTTAGCATCTGACTTTAACAATGCTTGCGTTCCACCTCCTACTTGCATAGCATGTGACAGCAAATAGGCAGGAGCCCGGAGCCGTAACTCAAGGAATATTTTGCTTTTCAGCTGCTTAATACAGCTCAGTAAAAGCAGGAGCCGTGGAACAGCCAAGTGACCTACAGCTCCTTCTGCTCCACTTTGGAGGCTGCCACCAGGGAAAGGCAAACGCTCGAGCTGGGGCTTGCCAGCAAGGCGATGAATAAACAGCCTTTATTATACTCGGAAGGCACATTGAGCCAGGACATCTGTTAGGCCACAGTTTCTAAGATCAGAACCCAGCATTTGCTCTGTCCCACTGCAACGCACAGATCAGAAATGGCTCTTTTCCCTCTCCCCATAGCTTGAAGCTGAGGGGAAGAGGAGCACACGAGTGCCGGGGGCAATCCAACCCCTTGCCTGGAAAGGGCAGCTCAGGCTTTAAGCTTCATTTCTTCCCAGCCAAGAGAAAAGAAGCCCTGTGCATTTCTTGGCATGTTGAAGTTAATCCTGCAGGCAGCAGCTTCACACCCCCTGCAAGAGCTCTGGGACTCCTGCCAGTCCCAAAGGGAGGGCAGAGCACCTTAAAAACCACTGCTTCAACTGCCTTAAACCCCAGCAAATAAGAGACTGATTTACAACCTATTTGTTTCACTGCCTCCTGATTTATAAGATAATGCCAGTACAGCCACTCCTGTCTCCGGCCAGAAGCAGCCTCCAACGGAGCCAAAGGACCGACCAGCATTGCTACGGAACAAACTAAACCAGGGCCTTCACCACTTGTTATTTAAGACCAACCAATGGATAGAAAATAAAAGAGAAAAGAAGCTGTTAAATCCTACTGGAAGGACCTTGGGAGTGATGTGCAGCAGTTCTCTGGCAGCACTTCCACCCGCAGAGCACGGCACAGACCTGCAGAACTCATCATGAAATCTGAGGCTCAAAGCAAGCTGCCCCCCCCCCCCCCCCCGCAATCTTCTTGTAAGCAAACAGTTTGTTCAAAGACCTCCATCCTCTGCCAGCTCACAACTGAGGAGTTTCTCAGCCTCTCTCCCCTTCACTTACAGCTACAGATGAAGAGCAGTAAGCCTTTTTATTCTAACGTAAGCAGTCCAGCCACAGAGAGCCCTGAAGTGGTGTCAGTGCACCGAAGCATCCAACATCTGCTTGAGATGGGTGGCAATGCCCATAGTGCCCGGGGACCTCCGCAGCACCTTGGAGGTGGGCAGGGCTGCAGTGTTAGCACCAGGGCAGGCGGTTCTCCTCTCTTCCTTCCCTCTGGCAAAGGGCACCCCAACAAATCCCAGCTCTTCCCTCTCGGTCCTTTCAAATCACCAAAACCCCATAAGAAAAGCCAGCTTGAGCAAAGTTGGCTGCGGTCCTCCTGCGAGTCTCACTGCAGGAGGTGCAGATGGGAAATGAGGAAGCTTGCAGAAATCCGAATGGTATTGAACAGATGCTGGGAAAAGGTAACCCTGCACTGCTTCCCCAGGACAGCACACAGTGAGGGCATTCTCAGACCGTTATGCGCTTTCCTAACATGAGAGTGGAGATTCACCTGCTGCATTCAGGAAAGGGGCCGAGATGCTTCCCTTGCAATGCTCCCCTGCTCTCTGCAGGGCAGCAGCAACCAGCTTTGCTCCTAATTCCACATTCCCAGGCTCAGGACTGCTGAAGGCAGCGCAACCCCAAGCACACCTTGCACCCATCAAGCTGCAAAGCCACCAGTCCCTGTGCAAACACCTCCCAGCACTCCACAGACTTCCATTTCTGCTCCCCGCACCTTCCCCACAACGCTATAATCCCCATCAGACCCTATGTGATTGTAAAGGATTTACTTCCAGGGAGGAACCAAGTGAGCTGTGAAGGAGAAAACCACCCTGTGACACCCAGAGAACTCAGAACTCATCGCCCCGAGGGAAAGCAAGCATCTTTGGGAACAGATTCCCAGACAGACAGGAATCTTCCCATCCAAGATAAATTTCAGATCCTGCCAAATGCGTGTAGGTTATTGCAGCACAGAGCAGCAGGAGGAGGTGGTGGTTGCATGCACGCAGTATTTTAGGGTCCTGCATGCACAGCTTATTTAGGGACACTCCTTCCCACAGCCCCCAGGGCCGGGGCACTTCCCCCATTGCTTCCAGCCTCACCCGGTTTGGATGACACTGCAGCAGAGGAGGGCAGGGGGAGACAGCCCCATAGAGGAGTAACTTCCAGAAAAAGTCTGCTTCAGCCTGTTTGCAAGGATGAAAGACAGCAGAAAGTCAAGGCAAGGCGCTCAGCTTTTCCTGGATTACCTCAAGAGAAGCACAGAAACCCAGAGTTCCTCCTCTCAGGCTTCTGCTTGCGCTCAGCAGCAGCCCCCGGCAGGGAGCAGCGAGCACCTTCCCCCCTCCCCCCCCCCATCTCAGCCTGCAGGGCTCACAGGAGCAGCAGGCAGCCAGCGTGCCACCAGGAGGCACAGGGGCCATGAAGTACAAACCCAAGGGCACAGGCACACAGAAACAGCGAAGGAAAATGCCACTGGGGGGTGTGGGGGGGGGCTTCTGTAAAGGAAGGTATAGCTAGGATCCGGATCCCGAGCAAGGTTTTCTGCAGAGCTCATCCCGGCTGCCCTTGGCTAGGAGGAATTTAAGTCCTGCCTGCCTTATTATGGCAAATCCCTCCAATCCACTCGGCTGTTGCAGAGAAGCCGCAGCCCCGTCTGCCCCCTGCACACAGAAAGGGGCCACTGGAACTCCTTGAGGGGTCAAAGGGTTTTAATTAGTCCTTCGAGCAAGTTTTGGTCCACCAGCTCCCAGCAGAGCATGGCGTGAGTGCCCTCCGGGTGCACACGGAGCATCCCCACCCCACAGCCCAGCAGCTGCTGGGAGCACTGCTGCCCACAGAAAGCAACGCCACATCTGTAACATCTGGGCACACCTGAACCACTCCAGCAGCTGCTCCGGGGGAGGCAAACATGACAGACGCTGGGAAATAAGATTCAGCTCCTGCATCCAGGCCACTCCTTCCCCAAAGCTCCATGTGGCTGGAGGAATCTTTTGCATGAGATCCCATTGCATGGATTCACCTCAAAGGGAGAACCACCACACGCTGCCAACAGCCCCCTTTTCTCTATACTATAAGCAGCAAGTGCAGAAATGCATTCGGCTCTTCCTATAGGAGGAAGCAGTCTGAAGTGCTCTGCAAGGCACTATTCCTGCCTCACAACCATGAATAAGCAAGGTAGCAGATGCACACAGCCCGGGGAGACGCAGCCAAGGAGCCACAGAGGCTTTCGAGCCCACTATTAAAAAGTGCATTAGCCCTTATAGAAAATAATGGCTGCAAATAGGGAGGAGGGAAAAAAGGGGGAGGAAAAAAAAAGAAACAAATCCCTGCTGGATCCGAGACAAAGTTCTTTGGCTCCATGAGCAAACTGCCATTTGACCCATGGGGAGCTGAGACAGCCGAGGGAGCAGAGAGGCCGGGATGAGATCCTAAATTGCTCCTGTCCCCACTGCACCTGGGAGAGCTCGGATTTATTCAGCCAGAAATCTACACGGAAGACACAGTGGGTTTCTTTTGTGCAGAAGGAAAGGAGAATGCAAACACAGCTTCCCCCCTGAAGGAATATTAGTACAAGCAGAGAGAGGGAGAGAGGGAAAGGGGAAGGGAGGGCAGAGCAACAGCTCATCATCGCAGCCGAACGGAGGGAAGAAGCCGGGGACAGCTCGGAGCTCAGCCTGCTCGGAACGCCGGGCGTAGGGGAAGGCAGCGGGCGGTGGGGAAGCTCAGCATCACGTCCGGCCGAGCACAAACCCGGCTGCCCGTGGAGCAGCTCCGCTCTCTCCAAAAGTTTTCTCCTTCATTTAATCAACAGATGGACGAGCTGCGTGGGTTTGCTTTTTTCCCTTTATTCCAGCAGCCCCAAGCCCTACCCTGACACAAAGCAGCGCCGGCTCCGGGACCGCGGCAGCGCGACACGACAGACGGCATCGCGCTCCGGCACCGAGCGGCACAGAGCCCCGCGTCCTCCACAGGTGACACGGCCTCAGGACCGCACACCGAGAGCCGCATCCCGCACCGCATTCCCCCGCAGCCTTCCCTTTAGGGCGAGGACGCCGGCAGCAAAGTTACCGAGCGCATTCCCGCGGCTCGCCGAGCTCCGTCCCCGGCTCCGCGCTGTCGGGGGGGGGCGATCGGGATGCAACACCCTCCTCCCCCCCCCAAAGCCCGCGGGATCCCCGCTCCGCGCTCAGCACCTCTCATGTGCTCAGCATCCCCCGCCGCCCCCCGGAGCGCTCCGCTCCGCTGCCGCATCTCCCGCTGCCCTCCATTCCCGCAGCCCCAAACCGAGCCCCACGGCCCCGGGGTCGCCGAGCAGAGCCGTGTTTACACACAAACACCGTCTAATTAGCGGAGCTGGAGCAGAAAGAACTCATTTGCATGCTAAAGATTATTATTTTTTTTTTTTAAGGCGAGCTGCCTCGGTGGGGATGCATGCAAAACAACTCCGCAGTCCTCCCTCAGCCAGGGAAAAGCAAAAAGCACCTCGAGGGGCAGCGGGGGTCCCCGCAATCCGAAATCCGGCTCCCCCCGCGCCCGCCCCGCTCGGAACTCAGTGCCGGGCCGGCTCTTACCGTGGCTGAGCAGGAAGTAGGCGAGCAGGAGGAGGAGGAGGTCTGCCTGGAAAGCGCTCATTCCTCAGGGTGGGCTCTGCGCCGGGGTGGGGGGCTCCGTGCCGGGGGGCTCAGGCCGCCGCCCGCCGGCTCCGCTCACGCGGCTCCGGCTCCATCGTCGCCGCCGCCGCCCCCCCCAGCTCCTCCCCCGGCAGCGCTGCCGGGAGTGGCGGAGCGAGGAGTGAGGCGCGGCGCTGCCCGGCTTTTGTGGGAGGGGGGAGCCGGGCTGTGGGGGGAGTCACTTGTGAGCTAAGGCGGGGGGGGGGAGGGAGGGGGGAGGTATCCTGACAGCTGGTTTTTTGTAATCGGGGGGAAATTGCAATTTCAATCCCCCACCCCCCCCAAGTAAATAAATAAATGAATAAACCCCCAAACCCTCATAAGATACAAAAACACAAAAAAAATAATACAAGTTAAAAATTAAAAGCAAGACGTACCTATTAAAAAAACCCACCTCATTTGCTGCTGCACAGCCGCTCCAAACTCACAAGCAGCACGCTGTGCACACAGGGGCACAGGTGTGCCTACAGCAAAAGAAAATCCCCCCCCCAGCGGTCCTAAAAGGAGGATGAAGCAGCACTGCAAGTGGTTTGGAGTTTGGTGACAGCTTTCCCTCCTCATCCTCTTTTTTTGGGGGGTGGGAGGAGGAAGCAAAGCAGGCCCGCACACCTGAAGTCGGGAGCCAAAAAGGAGCCCTAAGCGGCCCTGCCCGGGGTTAAATCGCATCTGTGCGGCCACAGGTGTGGAAGGACTGCGCCTCGTGGGGGGACCTCCCAGGTAGGGCCGTCGGGCTGCCCGCTTGTCGCAGTGACCCTTCATAAGCTTTAGAATCACAGAATCGTAGGGGTTGGAAGGGACCTCCAGAGATCATCGAGTCCAACCCCCTGCCAAAGCAGGTCCCCCACACCCGGTTCCCTACACCAGGTCGGGGCGTCCAGGGCTCCTTTTTAGAATAACAGATCAACAAAGAGGGAAAACGTAACTTTAGCCAGCTCGAGCTTAAGGGCAGCGAGCACAAACACACACTGCACCCCATCCCGACCCCGGGAGGGGCAGCTGGGCCGCTCAGCGCAATTAGAGAAAGAGCTTTAGAAAGTAATTACAGCTGTGGGCTCTAATTACTCGCTGCTGCGCTGTAAGGTGAACTTCAAACGGGGCCGGCCCGGCTCTCCGCGCTGTGCCGCAGCTCCTGGGAGCCCCGGGGGTGGGAGGGGCTGCCCGCGCTGGGGGTAAGCTCGTTAGTGGTGCTAATGAGCTGCTAATGAGCTGCACCTGGTTAACGCCCAGCTGTATCGATTGGGCTCACGCTGCTCTCGGGGCGGTGGTCCGTTAGCAGTTAAGGGGTGGGCGCGCAGGGTTGGCTGTTTCACTTCACGTTCAGTCTCCTTGGAAATAAAACCGAGTTGAGCACTTCTGCATGCGTGTGCTGCTTCCTCCATCTCTGAGCTTTGGGATGGAAGGGTGTAGAAGCGGGGCTGGGGGGGTTTGCAGCTGTCCTCCACCCTCCGTGCTTCCCCTCGTGTAGCAGCGGCCGCAGCCCCAAAGCGCTGCGCGTGGCACGGAGGCACCTGCAAAGGTCGGGGCGCTGCCTCTGCTGGGAGCGCACGGCGAGCTGCAGGTTAACGTCCACACCGCCCCATTTCAGCAGGGATCGCATTCCTAAACAACTCTCAGGCTTTCCCGGTGTGTTTTAGTTTAATCTGCAGAACGCTGTTTGCTTGCAGGCTGTGGGTACTAATGCATATTAAGGCTGCTACACATGTAAGGCGCCCCTGTGAAGCTTCAAAACTCCATTAACATTTTCATGGCAATTCTTTTTTTTTTTTCCCCTTCCACGAAGAATTTTATCTCCTGCCTGCATTGAAAGCAGCCAGATTTCAAACTTCCAGGAGAAGAGAACAGTTCTCTTCATTTCCTTCCCGATGAAAACATTTCAGCTGGAAAATTCTCATCACTGTAGTGCTGACCTTTGTGGAGGGCTTTAAATCCTCAATGAAAGCAGCATGGAACTGCAAAGTTTTATTAACTGATTATCCCCGTGGTTCTGACTGGGTTGGCAGTCCAATTTGATTTAGGGGTACTTGTGTTTGGTGTGAAAATGTGGGCCCTGGGCATCGTTTTGGGTTGCTGCAGCTGATGTGCTCCAGCCGTGCTGCGTATGGTGCTGCAACACCGCCTGGCCTGGGAAAGGCATTGCTAAAGGAGACAAAATGGGGTTCGTTTCTGATCATCAAAGCGTGGTGTGGGGCACAGCAAGGCACGATGCTGGGAATGGGAGACGGGCAGCCCCCTCTGTCCTCCAACTTCTGAAAGTCAAAGAGGACGAAGCACGAAGCATCTTCCTTCATTTCCACTCTTCCCCCCCTTGTTTCCTCCCCTGGTGTTCCACACTGACAAGCGCAGGAGATATGAAACATCACAACAGCGAACGCAACTCCTTTTCTCACGCCTTTGGCTCTCTTACTTCCAGGCTATTTACCGAGAAGTGCAAGAAACGAAATGTTCTGAAACGCTGCAGCAAAATGGAGAGGGGAAAAAAAAAGAGAGTAACATAAAGCATGTAAGCAACTTGATAAAAACGAAGCCTTATTGATGGGAATTGAGTTTTAAACAGCAGGACAACAGCAGCTCGGATGGATTTCCTTCTTGGGTATTACAAAGCTAAGGCAAGCGCCTGGAAGAGAGGCAGGCAGGGATATAATCACATGTCTCCCCGTGCTGTAACAGCTCGTGATGCCACAGCACTGACTGGGAGCCTGCTCTGCTGCAGGCTCACCCCGTGGCCACCCAATGCTGCATCAGTTTCCCCCTCTGCTTGTTTGCAAGGTGAGCACTGTGATGTGTGAGCGGGGAGATAGGCAGCCAAATGAGCAGGGGAATGGGATGGAGGAGGTAACATCACAGTGCCTGTGCCAGGATGCTGAGGAAGGGCAGGGAGACCTTTGCATTTCATGGTGTCCCATGTGAAGTGAGTGCAGCTGCCTCCCTGGAGCCCCCAGGGCTTGAAGGGCATTTGCAGTGCTGCAGTTTTCAATGCCACCAGCACGCAGTGCCAGCCCCTTCCCACGTCCCTCTGCTGACCCTTTTTGCTAACAACCCAACACAGCCCTGGGATGCAGATATGGGGCTGCCTGCACTTTCTTTCTCTCCTTGCCACGTGGACAGCTGCCAGAAATCTCTGCTTGTGGCACTTGATAAAGCTCTCCTACAGTGAGGAGGGACGGGCAGCAGCAGCCATGGGGGGAGGCGCTGAGGCCGTGGGGGTGAAATACTGAAATACCACAGCGCCTCAAATAGAAGCACGCCGATAACTTCCATGCTTCATGGAGAAATGTGAAGAGGTCCCCACGATGTAAGGGTGCAAAGGCTGAGTTGGGCCACTGCAGATGTGTGTGGATGGTCTGAATGCATCCCAGCCCTGCAGGCAGAGGGCTGTGCAGTGCTGCAGAGCAGTGCGTAGTCAATAAACAGCGGCTGCTGCTAAGCTTTGGGGTGAAACTCTACATGTGTTCCTTGGGCCAAGCAGTAATTGCCTGGTGAGACCCACCGAACCTCGGATGCTGAAGAACACAAGCCGTTTCCCATCCAGCCCTGACTTTTGCAGGCTCCCATCTCTGGGGGCAGCATGGAGCTCTCAGCATCCCCATGGGCTGCGTGCCATGAGATGCCATGGCACTGCTTGGTGGGACCCTTCCTCTCTGCCAGTGATGCCTTCTAGTGCTCCTTTGTGCTGTTCTCATCCTGAAAGCTCTTTTGGAAATCTGGCCTGGACTTCACGGCAATGGAAAGAAGCAACGGATGCACAGAAAATCCCCAGAGATGGAAGGCGCACAAAGGGTTAAACAAAGCATTTGTATAAAAACAATGCATCCCATTTTTGCTTGATTGGCACATTAATTAGGCCCGTGTCCTTTTGCTGCCACTGCAGTCAGATTGGAGAAGAATGGGAAGCTTCACACCGTTATATTTATCTCAAGATTACAAGATTTCCATTTTTTTTTTTCAGTGCAAAGGAGAGAAAAAAAACCCAACCACTGCAGCACCTTATAAACGTGGCAAAGGAACGATATTATTTAGGGCTCAGAGAAAGCACGGCTTCCTGATTGCAGCACAAGGATTAATTTTATTGTGTTAACGAGGGATTGTTATTGCTATAGGAGAATGGGAAAGAAAAGTTCTCTCTTTCAAGTCTGCCAGCAAGGAGACGAGGGCTGGGGCTCTGAAAGCAGCATTCAGTGTAAGAGCTCCGGCAAAAGAAGGGAGCCGGGGTCCCTGCAGCCTTGGCCATGCGCTTTGCCTGCCCTGGTGCAGGGGTTGTGCCCAGGATTAGATGGCACCAAAGCTGAACGGCCCCCAGGAATCCCCGGCTCCTCTCCACCCTGGGAAATTCTCTCCTTGTCTGATTGAAGGTCCATAAAACTGAATGACTGCACAGTGGTGGTTCTGCGATGCTCACAGATGCCAAAAAGGAGAACCTCTGGGTGTGCCCCCGCACCTCCCTCCCTTTCTTCTCCCATGCCCCAAATCGCCCCAAGCAAGGGAAAATCCACCAAAATCCCCCCCAGTTTCTCCCTCCCACCCCTCCACGTGAGCCACGGCTCACTGCTCTGCCCCATCTTTTAATTCCAGAGGCTTTCCATCCCCAAACAAGGCTGAGCCTCGAGATGCTGAGGAAGGGCAGGGAGACCTTTGCATTTCATGGTGTCCCATGTGAAGTGAGTGCAGCTGCCTCCCTGGAGCCCCCAGGGCGTGAAGGGCATTTGCAGTGCTGCAGTTTTCAATGCCACCAGCACGCAGTGCCAGCCCCTTCCCACTTCCCTCTGCTGACCCTTTTTGCTAACAACCCAACCAGAGGAAGCGGTGCTGGCTGCAGGCAGCGGTCCCAGCCCTGTGAGGCGCTCAGGTCTGGTTTGCAGCGGAGCAGTTCTTCATTGAGCAAAGATAGAAACGATGCCATTTGATTGAGGTGGCTAATTACACAGCTCGAAGAGTAAATTACAGCTATCGAATACCCCAGCGAATATTCACTTACAAGGAGAGGTGGAGGAAAATGAAATTTTTTGGTTTGCTGGCGATTTTGAAATAAAAACATTGTTTCCTTTGGGGAATGTGAGCCCACCCTTCTGAAAGCTCCTCTGCAACTGCTAAACCCAAAGGTGCCTCGCTGGAGGCCAACCGAGCAGATTGCTCTGATAGCCCTCAGCCACTTCTTTTCTATTTTGAGGTTCTGTGTTTTCTTGCGACCTTTGGAAACATTTGCCCTCACTTTGACTTTTTTTCTTTTTTTTTAAGTGAAAACCATTGAGAGAACTGTGCTTCCTCTTAAACCTGAGGCTTCTGGGGCCGTGCTGCCCAGGGTGCTTCCCCTAAGGGTCCCCTGGAGCTGTTGTGCTGCTGAAGGCTCCCAGCCACGCTGCCCCGTGCCTCAGTTTCCCCACCAGCACTGCGAGAGCTTTGTGGGGCTATGCAGCCATTGCCTGCCAGGTCGTCTTGCTGCAAAACCCCTGCAGCAATCACTCCTCCTGTGCTCCAAGGAGGTTTCCTTTTGCATCCCTGCTGTTCCTTCTGCCTCCTTCCCCGGGTAATGAAAGGGAAGCATGGCTCGGTATGTCTCTGCGTGCTCGCAAATTGCTGGGGCTGATTAGGAAACAAAAAAATAAAGACAGTTTTCGTGTATTTTCCTCTTCTCTGGCCCTCAGGAGCAAAGCCGAAGCCCATAGAAACCCCTCCTTCCCCCATGTCTCATTATAAGCAGTGTAGTGTATCCCAAAGCTTCTTGTCCCAGTGCTTCTGGGGCCCCTGGGCATCCCCTAATTTGCCCCGTGCCACCCCCTGTCCTGGGGGAGAGGATGTTTTGCCATGCGCAGGCAGCACGCGGGGGCACAGGGGACTTGTTATCCCACCCCCTCCAGCTGTGGGGCTCAGCATGGGATGTGGGGGCACACGTGGGGTTTTCAGCCCCCAGGAGCCCAGGTCCCTTAGGGGTCTGCATGGAAGGAGTGGAAACAAGACAACAAAACACTGAGCTGCATGTGAAATGCATCGCAGCTGAGCTGTGATCGTGCACTGCTCGGGTGGCACAGTATGGGTATGGGACGGCCAGACAGCACCCCCTGGCAATGTCAGACTTTGGGGGTTGGCTGCATTTGCAGTGTGTGCTGATGCCTCTGCATGGGCTTCATTGCGTGGGGCATGTTCCGGAGGGGTTATTTTTCTGTGGTGCATGATAGATTTTGCCCTAGCACGGGTCACAGAAAGCCCAACATTGATGGGTTTCATCTAATTTCAATTACAGTCATTAAAACTTTTGCTTGCACGATCTGAGCCTTTCCAAAAGCTGTCAAATGACAGCCCATTAGAGGGTGGTTATTTATAGCGGGGCATGTTAATTTTACAGGATCACAGACCAGTGATTCAGTGCCTGGCGTTGCTGAAAGGAATCACTCACAGCAATGAGTGTTCACTGACATGAAAGCACCCCAAATCCACAACGTCTCGGCAGCAGAGCTCCAAGAATCTGTCAGAACCCATCAGCAGCAGCCTGGGAACTCATGGGCAAGCTGAGGAGGTTTGGGTTCTAAATCCATGGGGAGAAAGGAGAGCATCACCCTCCAGAGCCCATCAGAAAAAGGGCTTTTCTCCACTGGGGATCCTTCTGCTGGGCTGGCAGCACTGTCCCTCCCTGCTTGCTCTGTGGTGATGCCACTCAGTGGCCCAGCAGCTCCTCTTGGCCACCTCCGAGCCCTGGGGGGGCAAGGAAAGAGGGACAGGATCGGCACAGCCCAGGTCAGGCTGTTCTCTGCTCCCCGCCGCCCCGCCTGTCTGCCCTGCTGCCTAATTTCATGCCCCTTTAGGCGTGGGTCTCCCTTTTCCATCATTTCTCCAGCCCCTCCCGCAGCTCTGACCTTGCCTGAGCCATTGAGGCAATATAAAGTAATACGATAATCATAGCGATGATAGCAATAATCATAATAATAAGCCACGCTATGGCTAGGGCACCTGTCACCTAGGCATGTGAGTGCCCGTGACAGCTAGCTATTACATACCTAAGCTAAGTGTAGTGGTGCCACGGCTGAGTGTTAACAGGAGAGCAAGGGAATCGGAGTTGGGAATAGGAAATGGGCTTTGATAGCGCTGCTGGAGTCTGGAGGTCACTGAATGGTCCCCCAGGCCCGGCTGGCAATGAATCAGCAACAGCAGAGAGATGTTTTCAGGTATCTGCAGAGAGAAAGGAGGATGCTGTGCCACATCCCCGCGCCCTGCGGGTCGGGTGAGGTTTTATTGCAGGATCAGCAGCAGTGAGGGACATCGCAGCAATTCACTCCGGCCAAGTTTATGAGAGGAGCAAGGCAGGGGCTCTGGGGCTGTGAGCACAAAGCACTGTTAAACCAATGTATCGAGGATGGTTTGGGCTCTGCCTTGCTGCAGGGCTGTAAATCTGTTCGGGATGATTCGCACACAAGGCCTATGTTTGTGTCTATAAAATAGGGAGGGAGTTAGCGGGGTGCTGGGGAACGATGCTACGGGTGTGGGAGAAAGGCAGCTGGGACACAGTGCTCTTGGGGTTCTGCACCATTATGGGCATGGCTCGTGGTGCAGCAGTGTTGCACACAGGGCTTTCCCCTGTAGTTGGGTGCCTAAATCCCCTTCGTGGCATTTCCCAATGCCCAAAAGCACAGCGTGGCAGTTTCCAATGACCATTAAAAAGCAGAACTGCTGAAAAATTCCCATCTGATCCCACCAGCATCAAAATGGGCCCCCCCAGGACCACCAACCACCCCGCCCAGCCCTCGCTCCTGCGCCAGCTCTGCCACATTAAGCTGCCGGAATAACTTCATTGCATGGACCGCTTCACCTCCCCTCTGTACCTGCAACTAAGCCCATCTCCCACTATTCCCTTTGATGACTTCTCTTCAGCTGCTGCAGAGGAGAAATGCTCATATCAGCAAACAGATGGCGGCTGAGGCATGTAGCATAAAATATATTTATCAAGGCAAACAGCTGTAGCCCATTTCATCCCGAAGATTTCTATTAAAAGTTCTCTGGAGCTACAAGCTGCTCCGACTTGCAGCCAGAATAAAGCCGAGGGGACAAATGGCTTTTGCAGAGCGTTTCTTTCCCTCCCTTAGCTCTTTGCAGCCTGAAGAAAGCCCGACCCCTGCCTGGGGGAGCACGGGCACCGTGAGCAGCCCTGGGTGGCTGGGATGTGAAAGCTGAGAGAGCTGCTGTGTTTGTCCCTGAGCCTGGGGCCTGGCACGGCGTGCATGGAGCTGCAGGCTGGATGGGTTTTGCATCCAGCGATGCCTCTGCTTGAGCCTGGGTCACTCCCAGACCCCAAAGGTGATTTTCTGCTCCTTCTGTTTCACTGTTGGCTTTGTTTTCATTCTTAAGCGACCTTAGTGCCACATTTACAAAGAAGAGACATTTGGAGGAGATGCAACGTTTTTCCTCAAGTCGAAGTAGATTTTTTGGGCAGGCATCACTTTCACAGTGTTGTAAAATTCCCGGCTTCAGCTGCTGCAACATCGACAAAACCATGAAACCCTCCCGGAATGGAAATCTCCATATTTCTTTTGAAACGCGCCATCCAAACGCTGCGCTGACGTGTTGGCTCCAAAAACATCCCAAAGTCGGGGTTCCCATTTCATAATCTGCCAGGGCCCTCGTGGCCGTAGGAAGCCGGGGCAGAAAACATGCTGGGAGCAGAGGTAGATTCAACATTGAGCCACAGAGAAAGGCAAAACCACAGAGCCCATTTCCCTCTGTGATACATCTCTTCATCTCACCTGCTGCCATCCCCAGTTCCCCCTTTGCCATCTATCTGTGAGGCAACCCATCTCAGAGAGGAGCTGCAGATGGAGATGTACTCTGCAGCCATCTCCCACCCAGTGGCATTTCAGCTCATCCAAAATGGCCCTAGCAAGCCAAACCATCGCTCTTTTCTTCTCCTCTCTCTCTCAGAAGGCCTCCTTTTTTCTTTCTTTTCCCTTCAGTGTGCGCACAGGATCACACACAGCATATGCGCAGTATAAAATATCCCTGGCAGTCCCTCCTTTTTAATTGCATGCTGCTTCCCCAGCCAACAGCTACACGTTTCATCCCAAATTCAGCTTGCTATTTCGAGTCGAGCGAGCAGTGGGATGAGAAGTTTGCCCTAAAAATGTGCTCAGTGGAGTCGGGATGCCATATGTGTGTGGAGGTGCTGAGAGCTTGTTGGCTGCCCACGGAACTGGGAAACCACGTGGGAAGGGGCAGTGGGATTAGTGGGGGGCAAGAGGCTGGCCTGGTTCCTGGGGAGTCTGCATGACCCTGGGTTACCTCATTCTTCTCCTTAAAGCTTAGCTCCTTGAAGGATGCAATGCAAACCTGGTTGGTGATGCTCCTGGAAGATGCAGGAGCTGTGAGCAAAGGGGTACAAATCCCCACCTTCCCACTTTAATTCATTGCCCTAAAAAACACCATCCAGGAGTCTTTAAATGAAGAAATGAGCTCGAGTTCACCAAATAAACCAGCCACGTAGAAACACTTCTCCTCTATTCTGAGCAGAATTGCGATGGGGAGGCAGAAGGATTGGGAACAGCATGCCTTTTTGGTGTGCATTTGAATCTTGGGGTTCATTATTCAGGAGATGGACTTAATGATCCTTATGGGTCCCTTCCAGCTTGGGATATTTTATGATTCTATGATTGTTGCAGCCCAATTTCACTGTAACCCAACGATGCCCAATTATTGCAGTACTCTTTCAACCCAATGCATTATTGCATATTATTTTTGCAACCAAATATGGTATTTCTATTGCAGTGCTATTGCAACTTGGTGATACACTGCAATGCTGAAATTCTTCCTGCAGGCTGCATGAGCTCAGCTACCAGCAAATCAAACTTAAGTTGGAATAATTCACATCTTTGTACTCGATTGGCCGAGCCCTGGTCACAGCTTTACAGCCTTCCTAGAGGCAGCATATAAATCATTCCACCAAAAGAGGGTGGGCCTGAATGAGTGGATTCAGAGGGTGCTGGGTGCACTGAATATTCGTCCTTCTTGCTGCAGGCATCCCCACAGTTCCATGGTTTGCAAAGCCCTGGGGAAGACCCTGAGCTGCTGCGCATCTCCTGGGCTTTGGCACATGGAAAGGGGAGCAGAGAATCACATCTCACCTCCAAAGCAGCGACATGAAAGGAGGGAGAGCAGAGAGATAAAAGCCATGAAGTGGCAGCAGGAGGCAGGGAGAAGAAAGATACCAGGAGAACAAGCTGGCTCCCAAAATATCCCTTGTTGTGCTGCTCTGAAGACCAAAAACTTGTGCTTGGAAGGCTTTCCCAAGGGGGGAGGCTGTGAGCTTTGCTCCAACTGCTGCCTTGGGGTCCTCAGTGGGTTGGCTTTGAAATAGCAAACCTATCCCAGGGCTCGGGGGAACCTGATTTGGAAAAGAGTTTGTAGCAAACGCCAGCTGAACCCATTGCTGAGGCAAATTAGGTGAGCAGCTTTTGGGTTGAAAAGGGAAAAGAATGGAGAGTCAAAATGCTTCGTTTCTGTGTATCTCCAAATGAAGTGTTCAGACTTTTCATTTCAAACTCAGCTTTACATGGAGATGTGTCCAACCAGAACAGAGAATGGGCTGGGAGGTCATTGTACAGCGTTTGCCTGCCCTTGCTGCACCCCAGCCCGGGGTCTCGGTGTGTGCTGTGCAAGGCATTTCAGTCTGCACAGAAGAGGCTTTCTTCCGTCTTTCCGACTCACTGAGAAAAGGGGGGAAATAGCAGAAAAATGCAGAATGAACTCTAAAAATAACCTTCTAAAAATAATCTGAAAATAAACTCTACAATAATCTTCCAGGTGAAAATTTCCCGGAGCCTGGCTTGTCTCTAGGAAACATTGCAGCAGTGCTAACCAAAAGAACCCATAAAACCCCATTTTTTATCCAAATCTGATGGTATTAAATGCATCCTGGCCTGCAGCAATAGGAGCCCCTTTCTCATGGCTTTAATCCTGTACCCATTGCTTCTCCTGGATTTCTGCCTGCCAATACCAACACTGGAGGGCCTTGGTTTCCATCCTAGCAGCATCTTCCCCCATCACAACCCATTCTACTAATGCATGAATGCCTGGAAGTTGCATGCAGCAAATCCCCACCAACCACATCCTGGGTTTGGTAGATGAAGCATTCGATTTGCAGCCATCAGCCCAAAGTTTCCCAACACTGATGCTGCCCAGAGCTGTGAAGGCTCCTGCCATCCTCCTGCCTCCTGGGTGCTCACCATGCTGCCCTTTCATTAATTGCAGAGCAGAGATGCCCAGCCACTGTGATTTCGGGATACTTCTCCATCGGTCAACTGTGCTTCAAGGTAAAGTGGCAGAAACAACCTGGGAATGCATGCGGGTGCAGCAGCAAGAAATAAAGCCCTGAGAAGCATTTGGAGTTTGTCAATCTCCTTCAGTCCACATTTGGAGCGGAGGAGATTTCCCTGAGGGTTTACTTATTAGCATAAAAAAAAATATATAAAATCAGTGTGATTCAATTTGGACCAAAACTGTCATCTTGGTATGAAAACTCCAAATGTTCAGTTTGAAGTATTTGAAACCAACATTTCCAAGCGGGTGGCATAACTGTGTCCGTGGGCAATGGAAGAGCCACTGATGTCGTCTCTTTGGGCTTCAGTGAGGCCTTTGGCACAGCCCCCACAACATCCTTCTCTCTAAGTATGGCTTTGAAGGGGGGACTGTTCAGTGGTGTGAGATCCCACCCAGAGAGCAGTGCTCGCTGGCTCAATGGATGGAGGTCAGTGGCAGTGGTGTCCCTCAGGGGTCGGTACTGGGACCAGTACTGTTTAACTGCTTCATCTTCAGACTCAGCTTTCATGTCTGATTCCCTCAGCTCTGATTTTCCCCATTCACCTTTTTCTTCTTAAGATGTTTCAGACCTGGAAGCACTGTGTGTACGGAGGACAGCCCCCCACGTCTCCGTTCCCCATCTAGATGAGCTTTTCACCATCCCACGCACAGTCCTGACCTCCGCAGCAGCAGCTCTCTGAGTGAGGACCTACCTGCCTGCTTCACTTATTCCCAGTGGGTTGAGGGTGGGAAGGGGAGCAATAAATCCCAAATTTCCCAAGTGACATCCCCGTATTGACCCAACCACTTAGAAAAATGATAGCAATTTCTTCAGTGAGGCAACAGCCGCTGGAGTCCCTGATTTGAAGAGATGCCGGCCCCTTGGGAGCATCCCTTCTGCTTCCTGCCTTTCGGCATCAGCCAGCAGAACGGGTGGGATGCAGTGAGGGTGGATGGTGCATAAGGGTGTAGGTTAGGGTGTAACCCAGCACTGCTGCCCTAAATGGGGGCTCTGAGCACCCTGGGCTGGCAACCTGAAGCAGAAGTAAAGAGGAGTTCCTGCAACAGAGCCCAGGAGTTGAGAACAAGATTAAAGGCAACAGGCTTGGAAGAGAAGCAAAATTAAAACATAAAAACTCAGATTTCATTGCCAGAAGGAAACGGGCAGACACCATCTTCTGAGGTTGTTAAAAGAAGAGCCATCGTTACAGCGTGCTGCTGGACCCACAGCAAACTTGGCAGGTCTTTAATTTGGCTTGAACACTGCAGTCTTCTTTTACCACAAGGGGAAAAGCCCCGGCTGGCACCTGCTGACTGCTTTGCGTCTGCAGCAGGCTGGATGGCTGCTCATTTCCCAGAGCAGAGGTGAGCAATAATTTTATATGGACTCCCAGATTTTATAGGGACCTGCATCATTGCTGCCTCTCACACCCAATGGAAGCAACAGCTTCTCAGCCAGAAACCACCACAGGGGCTGCATTTGGGGCCCAGCACTTTGTGTCCACTTCAAGCCTGACAGGCACCCCACAGGCACCATGGGTTCATTCACCATGAATTTGCCTGGCACTGAGGTCCTGCTTGCCTTCCCCCACCCAGTGTTTCCTCACTATAAAGCTGCTGTCTGCTGCTGCAGCTCCTTTTTCTTTCTTTTCTTTAACCTTCTGGCTCCTCAGGTGATTTTCTCCAGCAGCTGCAATATTGCAAGTCGTTTCTTTGCTGCCCCAGGTTTCCATCAGGAGCCCCATCCCACACTGGGATACACCTCAGTGATGCACCCACAGCCCAAGCCCTGCCGCAGCATCACTTCTTCCCAGGGACTAAATACTAAAACCCATTTTTCTTCTCTCCCTCCCCCTGCACACAAGGCACTCACAAAAAGCAGCCGCCCCTTCCTCAAGCAGCCGTGTCAGGGCTGAAGGGATTAGCAGGGTGTTCAGCCAGTGTCCGCGCCTCGCAGCGCCGTGCGTTCCCTTTATCTCAGGGAAGCAGGCGCCTTGGCCGCCAGCCCTGCAGGGATTTATCGGGGTGCCCTGGAGCTGCTTCTTGCTCTCGTGCCGGCTCCTTCATCCTCACCCTCTTGGAAAGGGATGGGAAAATGCAAATGGTTCCTATGAGAGCTTGGGCTCGGAGATGTGCACGTGGCTGCCTGGCTTTG
Source organism: Pavo muticus (assembly GCA_016647715.1). Classification (NCBI taxonomy): domain Eukaryota; kingdom Metazoa; phylum Chordata; class Aves; order Galliformes; family Phasianidae; genus Pavo; species Pavo muticus. Next base: position 1,967,879 of record JACDJE010000072.1, on the reverse strand, counting down.
GTGCCACGCTGTGGGGATGGGGAAGACCCCTGAACACGCATCCAAATACTCTCCGCCCCCAGCTGCCGGCCAGGACACGTAGATCCCACCCCTATATCCCACCTGGGCCGTGCATCACCTGCACTGTCCCATGTCTTACCCTGTGCACGAGATCCTCTTTTGATGACAGCCACCCCCCAGCTTTCTCCTGGTTTGTGGCTTTCCTGCCACCTGCAGGCACTGCAGCTCTCCCCCATCTCTGCTATTGCATCTGGATGAAGTGGGGAAAACCGGTCCTGTTTAAGGCCCTTTGGCCATTTTTGCAGCCCTCTTGCTTTTGGGAGCCCTCGGGGAGCCCCATTATTTCCATTTTACCGATGGGAAAACGGTAGGCAGGGAGCAGGATGGTCAGAAGTTCCTATTTGTAGATGCCTGGCTGCACTGAGAGCCCTGCTTGCCGGCAAGAACAGGCTGCTCTGAGCACACAGCAAATCACATCCCCGTGAACACCCCCTGATAAGCATTCAAAATCACTCGTTGCTTTTAAAGATCCACCCCATGGGCCATGCAGCCCTCGCCCGAAAAGCTCCCCCAGTGCTGCTGGGTGCAGAATTAATGCCGGGAGAGCAGATGCGTGGTTAGCAAACCAGCCGCTCAGGAAGGGAAAACAATGACTTAGTACTTTCTAATTACCGTCCCAAGTAAAGCAATTACTCCTCATTCACACGTGATTGCTAAGAATAGCTTAAAATGAATAAGCATTTTTTAGGATGCTACTTAGTAAATTTTCATTAACCAGCAAAGTAAGATATTTATACTCCAGCACAGCCCCCATAAATACAGAAAAGACATTACTCAGTAAATGAGTGAATCAGTACTGTGCTTAATTGCTAGGAGTTATTATCAGGTTACTACAATTACTATAAATTACCAGCAGGATGAACCCTTTATCATTATTTTAAAAAAAAAGAGAAATCTTATTGATCCAGTTTGTGATGTTACAAATAATCCGGGGGACAACTGAGGGGAGTTCATGCTGAAGAAAAGGAGAGGGGCTGCACAGGGAGCTCTGCAGTGCGCATGGCTGTAGGGCCAGGCTGGGACTGTTTGGTGCAGGAGTGAAGTTCCACCTTCTGCACAGCCCTTGGGCTTTCTGCTCACCACCTGCAGCCCAGGGACAGAGGAAAACTCCACAATGGAGAATTTTTGGTGTATCTGAGAGGCAGAAGGAGGATTCGGGCAGCTCTCATTGCGTTGGTCCTTGGGATGGCCATGCCTTCGGTGTCAGCCCATCTCCTGCATCTCCAGGGTTTGTGGAGATGGAGAAAGGATCACAGAACCATAGAAAGGTGGGGTTGGAAGGGACCTTAAAGATCACCCAGTTCCAACCCCCTTGCTGTGGGCTAGATGCCACTCACCACATCAGGTTGCCCAATCTGGCCTGGAGCACCTCTAGGGATGGGGAAGGTGTGCAGGGTCCTGAGAGCCCGTAGGCACATCTTCAGGTCTATGCAGCTACAACCTGTCTGCCTACTCCAGCTGGATCTGTGGGTCTAATAAAAGGTTTTATCTGGCCCTATAAAGTCTCTCCTTTCGCAGCCTCAGACCCAGCACAGCTGCAGCCTTGCAGGAGCAGACATGGCCGGGTATTTCACTTTGGGCAACACTTGTACAAAATTGGGTGCTATCAATCCTTCCCGCTTCCTCTTGTGTGAAGCGAGGATAATGAGCAGGACGTGTGAAGTCTTGATCAGCTGCTACTGGTGCAGCATGCCAGTGTTTTCAGATGAAAAGCGATGAGGGAAAAAAGCAGTTATTAGAGCAGAAGCGCATTAGAAAGAAAAAAATCTGAATTTCCATTACGCCCCTGGAGCTCGACATCTCTGCAAGCAGTGGTATTTCTGTTACTGCTTCTTATTATTACATATTTGGGTTTCAGATACCCCACACACGAGCGTTCAGGTCCCAGGGCTGGGCAGGAAGGGCCACTCCTCAGTGATGCTGGTTTGGGTCTTGGGGGGCATCTCAGCAAGTTGTGTCTGTGGCAATGGCTTTGTGCAACACTGCTGGCAGCTGCCCATCACTGATGGAGAGGCACTTATGTGTGGGACAGGAGACACCTGCAGGTGTTCATCCCTTCACACTCCATAAGGAAAGGAAGTGCAGGAACACCCTGTGGTTCTGCTTGTGCTTTCTGGGAGCTCAGAGCATTTGTGGCACTGGGTGTCAGCTCTGCACACTGCTATGGGATGGAGAAATGTATTGCCCTTAGAGAAATGGAGCTGTGCCTCCTTCTTGGGTTTCTCCCTCATTCTTCCCTTCTTCTTCACCCCTCTGTAAGCACACAGGTCAGGGTCCCACTCCTTCCAGCATGTAAATGCCAAGGCCAGGAGCAGCTGTTAAATGGAAATAGCATGAGACCTGCAGGCAGGAGGATCTGACTGCTTGGATCCCAGCATTCATGGACCCGAAACGGGCTGAAAGGATGCAGAAAGAACAGGAGAAGCAAAGAGGATGGGGAAAAAAAAAATCAAGACGTTGCAGACGAGAAAGGGATTTAAAGAGCCGGCCCCAAATCCTCTTGATGCATCGAACTGTGAGGCTTAAATCTGCACTGCCCTGTTGGTAAATCCTCATCCGTGCCGACACTGTGCTGCTCCTGCTTTGTTGGAAGGGCAGCCCGTGGCTTCGTAAAGCAAATGCTGGCTGGGCTGCAGGTCCATCCCCACTGACACCATTTCATCCTTGCCATCTGCTTTATCCCAGGGTTTTTGTATGCATCCCCAGGATGAGATGGGGCTGAAGATGAGAGCAGGGCAGATAGGGCACCAAAGCAGCTCTCTCCCCAATTTCTAAACATGAGTCAGCAGGATCCCTGTTTTCAAAGCTGGCTGCTCTGAAAGAGGCATTTGCATTTCAGAGAGATCCTGCTTTGCTCTCCCACTGACAGTGTTTAGCTTTTGTTTAAAAGCAGGGCTCCTCCACCGCATTGCAAAAGGGGCCGAATGGAGGAGACAAGAGGTACGAGCCTCTGGGTTTGATCATTTCTTCCTTCATCTCTGCCAGCAGAGCCCCTTGCCAAGAGGAACCTCTTTAAAAATCCAATGCTCATCACAAAGCAGCGAAGCAGGGGATGTGGCTGCCATGGGCACATGCGCCCACACCCTGAGGCTCTCACAGGCAAAAACTCTGGGGAGAATTCATCTCCTTTGGTAGGACAGCTCCCTCACCCTATGGGTTTATCACCTCCAACGGCTTGTCCTAATGCCAGAGACCTCAGAAATGGAGCATCTGGGGGGGATATGGCTTGTAAATCCCTCCTGCTTTTGTGTGGGATGTTGTTCTGCAACATGGGGCTAAAATTCATCACCTTCCTATGCTGGACACCCCTTTCCTTGCATCCCCAAACGTCCTGGGTCCTGTGCTGAGGCTGACACCAGCCCCACTCACATTGCAGCATTCACACATTTATTCCCTGCTGCAAGTCTCTCATTGTCTGCAGTGTGCCCAGCTTGCTGCATGGCCTCCCAGAACTCTGGGCATAGAAGACAGCAGCTCACACACTGATGATGCTATAATGAAGGAACACAATAGCATGAGCCATGGCATGTCCTCACCATAGTCCCTCTAACCCACTGTCACTAAAGGTGCTTGCTTCAGAAGTCCTCAAGCATGCAAAGATCTCCTGCAAGATCCCCTTTCCTCCACTGCCAGCCTTTAAATGAGGGCTGGGAAGGGGTGGATCCTTGCTGCAGCCCTTCCATCACTCAGTTTATTGCATGCACCTGAGCTCTCCTGGGCTGGCCCTGCCTTCCCACCAGGTGCTCCAGCACTGCTTCAGGCTGTGACTTAGCATCTCTGCTACAGTACCTCATGGCAGAGCATGGGATGAGGATCCCATTGCTTCTGCATGGTGCCACCAGGGCAGTTTTGCTCCCTGGGAGATGAGTGCAAAATCAACATTTACAAGTCAGCATTTTTGCCAACTTTGCAAAAACCCATTTGCAAAGGCTGAATCTCAAAGCATCTCTCAGCTCAGCCCATAACCCCAGGGATGGCATCAGGCCTCGTGGCTGCGCCAGGAAGACAAAGCCTGAACACTAAAAAATCCAGACACCAACGTATTATTAACAGCAATATATTACGGAGGCACGGGAGAGGAGTGCAGTATTTATAGACCTAAGTAACCCTCAGACACAGGTGGCACTTTTTGACTCCGTTCCGCTCTCAGTGCTGGATTTTGTTTCTACCTGAGGATTATTTTGGAAAGAGTTATTACTGTCTCTGATTTATGGCTCTGCACTGGGGGAACTCTTCCTTTCTGCCAACACAATTAGCGAGGCCTCTTGGAGAGACTCTTCACAGAGCCACAGCCTCCGCTCCGCCGCTGATTGCAGACAGACAGGAGAGGTGAGGATGGATGGAGAGGCACTGAGCTCCATCCCCACCAGTGGCATCTTCCTGTGTATTAAATAGGCAGCTGAAATCCTGGAGCAGTAGCCTGTGAGTTGTTTTGGTGAAGATTTTAACTCTTCTGCGAAGTTTCAACTTTTTTCTCCTTTTGGTTAGGAGAAGCAGGCTCCTGTGCAAGCAGATGCCTTTTTTTGGCTGCTCTGCTGTGTTTTACTCTCCTCCAAAACAGCTACAGCACTCGTTGCCCACTGCTTCCTCCCAGGCCGATGCAGACTATCTAGAATATAATCAGAATACAGTCAATTAAGGACAGGAGTAGACTGAGAGGAGGTTAACAGGGCTGTGACGATGAGACATTGTATGGGAACTGTTGAATCACGGCCTGAACCTCTGATTGACCATCTGAGACAAGCGCTGAGTCAGCCATGGGAGCACAGGTGTAGGCAATTCAGCTGTGTGCCTGGAAGGGGTGGAGTCAGGCTGCACCTCTCCTAGACCCCATTTAAGGGCTGACTGCCACTGAGGAAGGATCTCTTCCTGGAGATTGCTCCTCGTGGAGTTTTTGTGAGCTTACAACACTGGTGAGCGCTCTTCATTTATTTCTGATTCTCTTTTCCAACATAGTAATCTTACCTGCCTAACTTCTCTGTATACTATAGAACATCTGTATACTTATTAGCCTTACAACTTATTAACCTTACAGACATTCATACACAAGTCTTTCCCTTCCACCCTTCACTGTCCAAGCTGATTCTCACGAGGTCCATCAGAAGCGAGCTGCTTGCTGATGCATCTGTGGGCACAGTACAGAAAAAAAAAAAGAAGGAAAACACTCCAGAAAAGTAGTTTCTTAACCCAGATGCCCTTGTGCCAAAACTGCCCCATCCCTGCTGCCTTCTGGTTGATAACAGTCCGGGAGATCAGGGTTTCTGCTCTGTGCAAATGGAAGTTTCACCTCTTTGCTCTTAATTTGCATTGCTCTCTGCCTTTCCTCTCCACCAGAGTTCCAAAAGGAGCCCCACACCATCATTCTGAGGTTGGGCAGAGGTGGCAATCAGCAGCAGCAGCACCTGGAGCTGTGTATTTGTGCGGCACGCGTGGAGCTGTGCCTCGAGTGAGTAGGGCTGGAAATCTCAACCCCTTGCCAAAAACAGAGCATTGGCTTTTACTGTTCGAGTAATTTTGCCCCATGGTTGCCTGGAGACGAGGAGTTGGTGGTCAGGAGTGCTCTGATGGCCAGGAGTGCTCTTTCAGGCTTGTGTCCCTCTGGCCCTCGTGCGATGCGCGGGCGGTGATTGTGGTGTGAGCGTCTCTGCTCTGCTGGCTGCTTCACCGACCACTTCTGTGTGGCCAAAAGCACTTTGAGGTGGCTGAGCAGAGAGTATTTGTGACTGCCGACAGCACTTCTTGTTTCCTCTCCCTGCAAGAGGATGGCTGAAACATCGGCAAAAAACAAGGAGCGCTTGGAGGTCGAGAGCAGCTCAGTGTTTAGAGAATCATTGCTGAAGTTGTTGTGCGGATAACGAGCCCACCTGAAAGTATGAATAAACCCTGATTTATGTAAAAGCTCAAGAACAGCTCGAAGTGGAGTGGAGTGTGTTTGTGGGGAGGGGTGTACATGTAAATTTTGGTCTGCTTTTATTGTTTCTACTGTGATTTTCTGAGCTTGCTGTGGTGAGATCTGCACCATGAGCCAAGGGCACCGGCTGCCTCCTCCAGCTGTGCACATCTGGAAGTCCCACTGTGCACTGACTGCTTTCTGCAGCTGCTCAGGTGGGCACCGCGGCACTCAGACCCATCACAGTGGAACTGTACAGACCACTGAAGCAGAAGGACGGTGCCAAAATGCGAAGGACCTCAGACAAGCAGCACAGGCAGTGCTGTGCCTGGGGGATGTCACTCCCCAGCCAGGAAATACCTGTGCCTGTTGTGGTGAAAGGTGACATCAGGACCACAACACTCTTAACAGTCCAGAAAAGTTGGAAATAATCTCAGTCTTGCCCTTAGCAGCTCTGTGTTTAACAAACAATATATATATATATACATATATAGGTTTTAAATTGTCTCATTTTACCCAAAAAGCTGAGAGCACTGGGTTAACCCAAGAGCTCAGCTCTGCGTGCCTAATTCTGGCAGAGCAAATTGCCAAGTTTTGATGATCACTTTTGCTTTTTGCATGGACACCCAAAGCGAGCCCAGGTCCTGGTGAGGGGCTGCTCCCTGCAAGCTGAACGCATAAAAGCTCGCATGAAGGGAGATAAGCCTTCCCTGCTGGAAAGCTCAGAGGCTGAGGGAACCGCTTTACAAACACGTGTTAATTTTAGGGCCATAATGAGGAGCATTCATCCCGTTTCTGTGCTCAGGATCGTGGCTGGGTGAGCGCTGTCCACAGAGAGCAAAACACCACAAAAACAAACTGCAGCACCTTTCCTGAAAGCTGTGGAGGATTTGTTTCTTTGGAAAAAACAGTCCTGCTCTTTCCACGTGTCACTGATCCTTTCATTCTATGGGCTCGAAACATGGCTGGTTTTGCCCTCGTGCCCCCTCAGCGCCACCAGCTTGACTATGCATACAGGGCATGGATGCTGGGATTCAGGGATAGGCCCCCCCATGCACTGCCCTGTGGGGAAAAGAGCAACAAAACCCACCAAACTCCACTTGTGAATGTCCTGAAGCCTCAATTCATCCCCACTGTCTCCCTGGGCCATGTAATCCGGCTGAGCGCGTCACCTCTCGGGGGACAGCCTCACCCTCTCCAAGACCTTTAGTGCCAAGTGGCACCGTTATCCAATTTCCTCCTAATTGCACTAACAAGGATGAATTAGGACTTTCATCAACGGGGGGCGAGTGATCGGTTTGGAGTCAGCCATGGGCGACTGAGCCAGAGATTAAACAAAACTATCATGTTAATGTCTAATAATACAACAGCAAGTGGAAATTAAGCACAAGACAAATATGCTGTGCCGACGACATTGGAGAGTTTGTTCTTTAAACACGGCGTTATTTTAAAGGCAATGCTATTATTAGGGCCATCTAACTTAATTTCGAAGGCATAATAGAAAAGTAAATGTGCCGCAGTTGCACTTTATGTGCAATTTCAAAAACAAACCCAAACTGGGGGAGAATGCTGCGTGCTACTGAAATTACCACTCCAGCTGAATTCCTCTTTGATATACGTTAATTACCTCCAGCAGGGGAGGGACAGCTTCACTCAGAGCTGTGCTCTGTGCAGATGAAGCCCTGAGAGCAGCCCCAGCTCCTCTGTGGGGTGAAATGATGCCAAACCCCACGGGGTATTTTAACTCCTGGTGCACCGTCACCTTGATGGGATGCAGGAAGGCTCATTCCTTGCTGTTGGTGCACATTTATTATCTGACAACTGCGTGGCTGATGGTTTTCTTACAGGTTTACCTTTCAGATACGCCCCTCTTATAGCTTTCCTGCTTTGTCTGTAGGGAAAATATTCCCATCTGGGTTTGTTTCCAACACTGTGGCCGAGCAAAGTGCTCCTGTTGCATGCTGGCACAAGCAGTGGGAGGCAGTACTGATAACCTCTTTGCTTGTGCAGTGGAGACTCAGGATTGATCTGAGCATAAAGCAATACAATCAGATTCCCCTGTATGTATTTTGTGTTTTTTTTCCAGCGGTGATATCATTTTCCCCTTTATTAAGTTGCATGGAAATTGTGTCTTAGTACTTTAATGTCTTGTTCCGCACTTAAGGGAACGTTTTAGATGAGCAGCAGCATTGAGAGCCCTCTTTCTTTATTAATATCCATCTCCTTCATCCCTTCCTCAGTGACATTACCCCCTGCTTTATGGCAGATGGGGGGTGGAGTGGAGGCTGATGGCCATACAGCAGCATTTGTGCTCTTTGGGTTACCCCCATCTCGTTGCAGGCTCTCTCGCCCGGCCCCAAAGGCTGTGCACAGCGGTGTGATGTGGTCTCAGGAAGTGCTTTTGGCTGGGAGGGCTCAGGCAGGGTTTGCTCTGTGCCTCAGGGGCCTTCCAACAAATCCCATTGGAGTCAGCCTTCCTTAGCACAGCTCACGAGGGCCTCAGAGCTGAAAATAGAAAAGGAGGAAGGCTGCAGATCTCTTCCCGTCCCATCCTTTATGTCTCATCGACGCTGAAGTGCTCTCTCCCCTGGCCGGTGCATTCAGCGCATATTAAACACAATATGAAATTCCATCTCAGAAAACCCCAGAGATGGCTCTATCGACTGTCCTTTAAATAGAATTAAAATTGACCCGAGGCAGATCTGCAAATCTATTGAATTACCCAGTCCAGCACTGAGCTCGAGTTGGCCTCCCAGGGAAGGAACAGTTCAGCCCGGGGCGGGATGAGGAGCCCCGCTGGCACAAGGGCAGCGGCCTCTCATCATGGCTTTGCACTAATAGGTGCCATAGAAATGTCACCCCATGCTGCAGGTGCGTGCATGAAGTTTTGGGTGTAAGTGGGAAGGGTGAGAACAGGCATAGGTCGTACTGAGGCAGGGTGATGATGGGGAGCAGCACACTCAGCTCATCTGTCCCCATCATTCTCACCCCGAGCACTGCATGGGCACTGTTACAGAGAATGTGGGTTTGGGAGTCCTGTGTGCAGCCAGGTGTTGGACTCAGTGACCCTTGTGGGTCCCATCCAACTGGGGCTGTTCCGTGACTGTGCGGCTCTGATTCCTCCTCCTCAGCTTGTTTAGCTCCATGCTAAAATATTTAACGTGATATGAAGAGCAATAAAAAAATCCACGAGTTCATCTGCTGTGCTTTCCAGAAGCTGTCCCCCCTCTCTGGCCCTGTTGTCAAAAATGGGAAATGCGCTCTTGCTCAGTAATGCTTTTCGGCTTGTGACTGGCGTGGCTGCACCATGTGCCGTGCATCCAGCTGCCTATCTATAGGACATCTAATGGGCTCCAGAGGGAGCCTGGCTCGCGGCCCACGAATCAGCAAACCTGGAGTCTCATCAGCGCTTCAGGCACCAGAGGCATTTTAAAAGACCTTTATCATGAGCAGAATTAGCAGGACTCGTCCCTCTGGTACCTGTTAGCTATTTTATTCAGCCCCCCCTCACCTCCTGGATAAAAAATAATATGCATCTGTTTTGTTTGAAAGAACTGTCTTGTGGGCATTTGTGCTATTCAGGGCTGTGCAGTGCCAGGGGACAGCGGGCGGCGTTTCATCATCTTGGCTGGCTGGTTGAGGCTGGAGAGATACAGGTCGCTTGGCAGGGTGAAAACAAGTCATGGATAGCCTCCCTCTGCTGGTAACCTGCCTTGGTGCTGGCTTGGAGAGCAGCTCCAGCCTACAAGCTGGTCCAGGGGATGGGATGGGATGTGGGGCTGCGGGGCTGCTGTGTGGTGGTCGGGGTGGTTTGGGGCAGCAGGGAAAGATGAGGATGTGGGTAAGGTATTGAGCCTTGCTAATCCAGCTGGAATGTCTTTCTATCCTTCCCTCTTGGGTGCAAACGTTTTGCACACAATGTTATCTACTTGGTCTCCAAATGGGAGAAAATGATGGTAGGGCTTGAGCACACAGCCTTGATTTATACCTGTGTGCAAGCCCGGCACAACCCAGCCCCAGCCACAGCTATTATTAGCTGACAGATTTTAAAGAAAAACTATATAAATCTCCCCTTGTGCCATAAATACACTTCTGCCTTGGGAGACCATGAAGAAGCTCATTAAACCACATCCTGAGAGAGAGGCATGTGTCATCTGCAGTGACAAGCGATGCAGCCTCCAGTTACCTTGCTGGCCAGGCCTGGGGAGTATTTATTGAACTTAAAGGGGTTTAATGCTCGCTCAGGGCAGAAGAGGCAGACACACTCAATTTTGGCAAGGCAGGGGCCTGGGAAACTGCATTCCTGAGCTTCATTCCCAGGCAAGCAGGGAAACTGTAACTATAGATGAGAGGAATAAGTGTGAGGGGCTGAATGTGAGGTCTGCTACAAGCTTGCTGGTTAGGTGGGTTGCCCTTCTGCAGGTCAGTTTGCTCCCAGGGCTTTTCTGCAGGTGAATGAAATGGTCAATGAATAAAAAAAAAACCAGAGAATAAGAGAGAGGGAAAAAAAAAAAAAAGAGAATAAAAAAAGAAAAAAAGACCAAAAAAGAGAAAAGAAGATAAAAAAGAAAAGAGAAAATAGAGGAAAAAAGAGGAAAAAAGAGGAAAAAAAATAGGAAAAAAAAAGGAGAAGGAAGTTTGTCACCTGGTGGGGGCCCAGCACAGGACCAGTCTCATGGTGCTTTTTTTGCTGGAGGGGTCAGAGCCCTCAGGACCCTGAGGAATTTCACGCCTCTCTGGTGCAATTTGTCTCCTCCTTTTCCCCCTGGGCGGAAGCAACACGAGGAGGAGGAGTTATTCAGCTCGATAACCACAGCTAGAGCAACGTATCTGACTCTGCTCTTCCAACTCCCAAGGACCAAAAAACAGCGCAAAGCTTTGCGATCCACTTTTCCACCACCAGTTGGTTTAAACCCTTCCTTTCTGGTTCCCCATACATACCAGGTGCAGCTATACATCTCCATTAGCATGCAACACAGAGCAGCAATCTCTGTAGTACAAACCAGTTCTCCAGATTGAGAACTTGCCAAGTGTTGGATAAGCTGTAATAAAGTCTCTTGTTGTAAGAGCACCCCGCTGACACAGGCTCTGATCTGAAAGGAGTGGGAGCAGAATTAAATTCCCTCTGCTGAAGCCTGTCCATTATTCTCGGGCATTGGATTGCAGGAGCTGAGAAAGCCTCTCTGGAAGCAATAAGTGCTCACTACGGAGAGCCCGGAGTGCTGCGTGCTCTTGGCAGGGGAGAGATGGCAGAAAGCAGCTGCAAAACCTCACCCAGCTGCAGGAGGGGAGGGGTTTGGAGGGGAAAGGAACGGACAAAGCTGCTCCAGCAAAAAGGGCTGAGAGATGTGGAGCAGGGAAGATGTGCTGCGCTGTTCCTGCAGCCCCCTGCACCCAGGTTTGCTGAGCAGCACCAAACCCACAGTTCCTGGCCCCAGGCGAGTCACTTCAGGCCACGTTTTTAATATCATTCGAAGCCTGAAGACTCAGCCAGGTGCCTTGTGGGATTTGCAATAACATCTAAGTGCTGGAAGTCTTTGAAATCCTGTAAAGTGGGTGAGGAATGAGCTGAAGGCAAGGGAGCAGAGCAGTGCAGACCCTGTGAGAGGAGCGCAGGTGTTGCATGGCTCACACAGGAACCAAAAAGCAAAAGGATTGGCCCGGCAGTTCCTCGGAGTTTCTGTCTTTTCATACAAAAAAAGCCTGAAAAGGAGCTTTTCAGCCTGAAAAATACTTCATTCTCTCCTCCACATCTCGTCCATCAGCCTATCAGCCCCATCTCTCATCCCTGCTGCCCTTCCTCTCTGCTGCCAGCCGAATGTCTCTAGTAAGGTGCACCTCGTATTGATGCCCTTTCCCCTTCCTTCTACGCCTTTCCCCTGATCTTTGTGCCAACTGCAAACATTATCAGGGCTGACGTGATGCTTTCTTGCAGGTCACTGATGAAAATGCCAAATAGTGGCGAAGCAGCACACACTGTGAGGACTCCCATCCCCAGAAGTGCCTTTTGGGACGTGCCACCTGTGCATTGCCTGCATGTGCCCTGCTGACCTCCTTCCACCCCGGTCTCTTAGTCAAGACATCACACAGGACCCAGCCTGAGCATATCACGACGACAGCATCACCTGTATCAGCCAACATTATAACCTCATCAAGAAAAGACATCGATATATTTCAGCAAGATTTATTTTCCATAAGCCCCCCTTGATTGGCATCCTCTGCGTTACTCCCTTTAATTCCTTACTAAACAAGTCCCACAGCAGACATCTCATTACTTTGCCTGGAACCAAAGTTGGGCCAACAGGGCTGTAATTACACAGGTCATCTCATTTATCCTTCCCATTCACTGGTACAATGTTGTTTCCTTTCAGCTTTCTGGATCCCACCAGTGCTCAGGGGGTCATTGGAGATCGGAATCTCAGGCTGACCTGGATCTGACTGGGTGGCACCGCCATGGATTTGATCATTATGCATCCCATGCCAAAATCACATTCATCGGAATTCAAAGGTACTTCAACATTTCCCCCCAGCTCTCACGGGGTTTGAACCAATGTCTTACAAATATTGGAGAAAATTGGCAGAAAACAGCTAAAACCAGAAGCACTCTCATCACATATGTACAAACAGCCAAAAATAAGTGCTGTTACTGCTTTGAAATCCTGCGGGTTTTGATGAGAAGTTGTGTGTATGTATATGGATGTGCATGTACATGGCTTCCTGTAAATGTGTTTGCTTTTACTGCAAACCTGCCTTCCTGGCACAGGAATATTTAGTGGCTTGTGCCGAGCACTCAGAGCTCACAAGTGTGCCTGCATGAGCTCTCGCCACTTACGCTGATGGGGCTTTCACATCGTAATCTTTATTTCTCATTTGGGTTACAGACATTTTCCAGCATCCACAGCCTTTGAACCCATAAATTAAAACTTCCACGTACCATATCATCGCTCCCAGCTCGGTGAAGACACAATATCTATCCAGGCATGTTTATTCCTGCTGCTGCCGCAGGTGGAAGCTGTGATATCAGTCCAACACCTAACACTGTTTGGACAGGAGTTTCAAAAGCAAAGGAAGGCATTTTTCATCAAAGCCGTTAAGATTGCTTGGCCAATTTTATGGCAGCTCAGCCAGGGCACCACATTCCTGCCCCTCTCCTTTGCCCTGGAGATTTTCAAAGCAGCCTCCAGCTCTGATCTCCATGCAGAGCATCCCTGCCCTTTCCGAGCTGCTCCTGCAGCAGCAATTGGCAGCAGAAAGCGGCTCAGTCTGTGCAGGGGAGAGCAATACGGGGAGAGGGGGAGGTCTGAAAGGCTAAAAACAATTCTTGCACACTGGACTGCAAAATAATTAAGAAGGAAGACTGAACTTTTATATTTGTTGTTACTGGGACGCTTTTCCCACATGCAACATTACACCTGTTCTCTTTCGAGTGCGGTTGCTGTGCAGTTTCCTGCTGCATCACTCCTTCCCTCACCTGCCAGGAATCCCACTCTCTGACCAGCACTGGCAGCAGTTAACCCTCCATGGCTCCTTGGGGAATGCTTGGAATTTGGGCCTACTCACTGACCAAGGCCAATGTTCTCCTCTGCAGCAAAACCAGCTGGTATCATGCCCTGCTCCCATTCATCCCTCGGGCTGCCCAGGTATCCAAAGGCTCCGTGGTGTCACCAGCCTTGCTGGACGCCACTTTTCCCCTCTTGTTTTTCAAGGAGCTTCGTGTCTGTGAACATCATGCTGGGTGCTTGTCTCTCCGGCTCCAGGCCTCCCCGAGGATATGACAAGCCAGAACACATTGCATAGAGAGTTCAAAATTATCTATCACCAACATCCACTTAATCCATCGTGAGGAGAACCGAAAAGCTCTCCAGGCCTGCAGGAGCTCTGAGCAAGCCGCCGTTTCTTATGCTGAGCCTGTGTTCCCACTTGTCAGTTTGATTTCTCAATGCTTTACAATCTCTGGTATTCTCGGTGAGGATACGGCATCACGTCCATCACCTCTTATCACTAGGTCCCCGTGTTTCCTTTTCTTCTCTCTCAGCCTCTTTGCAATCTTGAACCAATGAAAAAAAGTAAAAAAAAGAAAAAGGAAAAGAAGCAGCAGCAGCTTTTCAGTTTCTTATCCACCGCAGCCTGGATTACATCCAGGCCTCTTGCTATGATCCTTCAAGTTCCTACTAAACATGCCCTGCATCTCCCGATAACATTAAATCTGCATCTCGGTTGGGTTTATCAGTACTTCTGGGGACAAGCAGGGCTGGCGTGTGAGGAAGGAGCAGCACTGCAACAGGTTATGGCGTGCAAAGAGATGGGATGGACCAGCACGGGTCTGATTTGCTCCCAGTCGCACCCAGTACAGCTGGGAACCACTGCAGGACACCCACATGCCAGGCTGAGTTATCCAGAAGGTGATGAATTTGCAGGGCCAACAAGGCCCTCCAGGCTGAGCAGGGCTGAAGCAGCACTGGTCTGAGTTCCTAGGGACAAATAGTTTGATTTTCCTATCCCAGTACTCAGGATATGATTAACAAACCAGTATCCCATTGCAGCACTGCAGCTGCTGGTAAACGAGAATTGTTGGTGCAATGAAGTGAAACTCAAAATACATGTGTGAAGTTAATGAAGAGAAAGAAAGTCTTGTTTTGGATTCATTAGAGTCAGCAACAATGTACAATTAAGAAACATCCACAGCATAACCCCAGCAGAGGTTTAAAAACAGCAGATAAGTGCTTCAGGTCATCTTGGGATCAAAAGGAAGGGGAGTTTTAACACTTTCATTGTATTTTCTGCTTCCTGAGGGCAAGGTATGACTTGGAATCTGCTTCCTTGAATACTGAGGAATAGCATCCCTGGTCAACGATGGCCAATGATGGCCTGTTGGCCACTGGAGCTGTCGGCCATCGGGGTGGTTGGCACGGGCTGTTGGCCATCTGCAGCATCCCCAAACCAGGACTTTGCCACCTATCAGGGCTCAGGGTCCTGTATGGACCTCAGAGCTGATGTAAGCAGAGGCTGACTTTCCCCTTTGTTATTTCACAAAAGCACCATGGAGGTGCAGGGGAATTAAGATGCCTAGACTTTAACACAGATCATTTCTAAGGTGCATCTGAATTGAGCTTCCTCAAGACTTATAGCTTGTTTTGGTCATAACCCCACTGCAGCCGGTCTTGTGCACTGATGTTATTGATACAGCCAGTAATTACATTTTCACATAGGCGTTTTTTCTGTGTGTCTACACTGTGTTTATTACAGACTCTCAATTATTCATTTTTTCCCCTCTCTTGTCATCCCTCCCTCTTCTTCTCTGCCTATTTATATTTCCCTCCTGGTCTTATTTTTCACCTGTCCTCTGGCTTTTCCTCCATCTCTGCTCCTCCATCTCCATCTCTCTGACCATGTCAATGGCCCCAGATGGGCTGAAGCCCCCTTGTCCCCATTCCCAGTCGGATTTGCTTTGCAGTGGGATATCTCTTCTGTTCCATTTTCTCCCCACCTTTGCCCCAGCCCATTTTTCCGCATCGCTGAGCTCCTGCCACAAACCTCCCTGGTGCCTTTTCTGTTACAGAATGAGAAATAAAAATGTGGCACCGTTGTTACTGCTCATCTATCTGCTGTGCCTAGGTGAATAATGCAAGGAAACATGTATGTATTTATACAGCAAATGGGAAAATACATTTCTTAAGATGAATGAGGTTGTTTTCAGCCTTGATGCACCCAATAAAATAACCCAGTATCAAGAGGGAGGTTTATTTTGAAGTCTGGACGTGTCATAATATCAGCTCCCAACCAGGACTTCAAATTACATAAATCAGAGAGTGGAAGAGAGGGGAAAGGCCAGGAAGGCAGCAAGAACAGGGTGAATATGGGCATATATAAAACACCAGGCATAGGGTGTACAAGCACGAGGGCACGTCAGAGTGGCCTGCCAGATGGACACAGGATACAAGAAGGGCTTTGACGCCAGCTTTTCTATCTCCTCATACTTTTTTCTTGTGCATTTACCCCTCTGTGCTCAGCTCCAGGGAAAATTCTCCTTCACATCTCACGGAATGGGAAATTGCAGCTTGGGAGGCAACTGGGAGCCTTTGGTGATGGCTGTGGGACACAGGGACTGCAAGCCGGTCCCCAAGCACCCCAGGAAGCTGCTGGCACCAGTTAGGTCAGCTCCAAATCCAGTTTCAAATCCCACTTCAAATCCCTTCAATTTCTACATTTCCTCCAATAACTGCCCCAAGAGCCCCACGCCAGCCAGAAACTGCTGCAAATGAGCAGAGGTGTTGCCTTAGGCTTATGAGAAAGAAATAAGTTTCGGTGTGAAATCTGAGTGTTTTCTCTATGGAAACCAGTGGCTTTTTAATACATCCCCCCTTCAGAACAATGCTACCCATTTGTAGTGTGTCAGTGTGTGTATTTCTGCTCTTCCACTGGAAAACCGGGGGTGTGTTTGGCACAGAGCTCTCTCTTCCCAGCTGAAAACCTCAATTCCTTGCCAAAGCAAAGAGGGGGAGATGTGGAAAAACCCTGCAACGAGCCATAAGCTTTATGTCACAGCTTTGCCTGGCACAAAAAAAAATTAAAAAAATCCCATGCTGCTTTCCTACAGCCTGGGGAGAGCTTTCCTTGCTTGCGATGCAGCACAGAAGTGTAAAGCATGTTGTGATCTCAATATAGGATTAGCGCTGCTATTTATCTGTGCAGTGTCACTGAGATAAGGAGCAAGAGAGGAACCCAAAGGAAAGGGCAGAAACGCTGCCCATCTTCGGGAGGCACAGGGCAGAAAAGACACCACCAGCAGTGCTCACTCCTGGCGTTCATTGCTCCCTCCATAGAGGGTTTGATGGCTTTGAGAGTCGTCATTCAGCAATAGGTTTTTTGCTTGGGAAGAGGCTGCAAAAGGCAGTATTTTGGCTAAAAACCTGCTGCAAAAAGGGACTGGCTCCATTTGCAAGCCTGCAACAGCTCTGAGTTCATAAGCATGCATGTTTTCCTGTTGAATGCTGCCTCAGCACTCCAGAGAAGGCATTTCTCTGCAGAAATGAAGAATTTGGACATTTTTAAGACGTGAAAATGCCCCCTCCCCATCCTAGATTATTTTATTCCTCAGTTTATATTCTGGGGAGATAACTGCAGCCCATAGCACATGGGATGAGGCCATGGAAAGCCCTCTGGGAGTAGGCAGAGCTCACCACATCATTCCCTGCTCGGCTTTGTCCCTGTCACCACAGCTGTATTTGTTGCTTGCAGCAGATCTGTCTTGCTGGGAATGTCTCACTTACCAGGAAGGCTTCATTCCCAATAATTTTCAGACATTGCTGCCCTTGTGATTTATCCCCTTTCAGTTCAGATCTCATTTTTCCCAATTTTACCTTTGTCTCCAGGAAACCTCGTCTATTTTAGTGCAATTTCCTCTCTCTCTCTGGCTCACCCGCTCCCTGTAGCCCAAATTTGTCTTCTTCTCATATTTATTTCAGTATTTGTCTTCCTCTCCCCATGCAGGCTGTGTGCTCGGGATTTATCTCCTCCGTTCCCACATTCTGTCTCCAAGTCCGGCGACTTCGCTTTGCCTTCATCAGCCTTTGCTTTGGGTAATATTGAGCAGTGCCAGGGGATGTGGCATCTGCTGAGGGATGGGGAAGTGGGGAGGGAAGGAGTGGTTGGAAGGGGAGATCTAGTGGTTATCTGGTGGCTGGCAGCCCTGCCCATGGCAGAGGGATTGGAAGTTGATGGTCTTTTAGGTCCTTTCCAACTAAAGCCATTCTATGATTCTGCGATTCCATTCTCTCCCTGCAGCCCAACATAGGCAGGGAGGGAATTCTTGAGCTAATGCAGCTGCTTGTAGCTGATGTGCTCTGTACAGGAGGGCGTCTCAGCAGAAACCTGTCCACTTTGGGTTGTGATCAAAAGTGCTACCAAGAAACAATGAAGAAGAACGGAGCCCTTGGGGGGGGGAACGTGAGCAGTGAAGGTCTGTCCAGGGATAACTCTTCCTGCAATTTGGGGTTTTGTATTGATCAGGGGAGCCTGGCTGCTGCCATTGCTGTGCTCTCAGCCCTGCCTGCCGCAATGTGACTGATGATGCAATTTCCAAAAAGGTGCTTTTTTTCCTCCCCCTGGCAAGTAAGCAAGGAAGGGAAGGGAAAGTGGGACAAGGAGCAAATGAAATCATCTCAGTGCTTAATACACAGAGGTCTGCACTGCCAGAAGTCTTGTTTGTCCTGTTTTCTTTCTGTCTCGTTTGCTACCAGCACCACTTGTCTTCTCTGCAGAGCTCCTCAGAACTGCCCCCCAGCATTAGTGACAAAGCTATAACCACAAGTCCATGCACACCCTTGCACCTATCACGATGCCCAGTGATGATCTTGGTCCCCTGCCATCCCAGCTCCCTCTTGAGGTCTCCATTTTATTTCAATCCTTATAATTTGCACCCTTATTAAATTAAAAACCAGCTTGTCTCTATTTCCATTGAGACCAACACTGTGGGTGAGCAGTGATATTACTTAATCCATTCTCTCCTCTTCAGGATCTCTTCCTGAAGAAAAAATAGGGGAAAAATGAACACTATTGAAGGCCTCCTTCAGCCATTTATCAGAGCACTTGAAGGAGGTTTTCATGCCAGTGCTGCCTGCCCAATCTATTGTTGCAACAGCACCAGGTGATAGCAATGAAATGGAATCATGTTGCTGCCCTCACCATAGGATGTGCAGAAGTGGGTCTTCATGTTTCCAGCCTTACAACCTTGTGGTTTTTGGAGGGGAAGAAAACTGGGAGGTTAGGAGAGCTGGAAAAGGGCTGACAGAGGAAATATGGGAAAAGTTTTCCCTGGATCTACAAGTATGAGGTGGGAGGAGGTTATGGAGCATCATGAGACAGCAGGAAACAGCTTCTTCCAAAGGCAGATGGAGCTTGGAGGATGTCCTTCAAGCTCAGAGGAAGACTTTTGCTTCATCCGTGACATTTTCCTATTGGTTTGAAGGAGTCTGAAGGGACAAGAAGACCAAACCATGGAGGCTGATGTACTCTGTGGGCATGTCCCACTGACAAAGCAGCTAACCCTTCCTGCATACAGGGGTTGCTGAGCAGCTGGAAACTGTTACTGCTCCTTTTGAGCTGCTCATTTTCAAGCTGAAATTCAATTACAGCTGCTGAGTGTGGTTACCATCATAATCAGTCACTTGTGTGACCAGCAATGCTTGCTCAGATGTGGTCCTTCAACAGAAGAGACAAGGAGAACTTGTGCAAACCTTGGGGCACCCATCAGAGATGAGCTTCCGTGCATCTCCTGGCTCAGCAAACCCAGTTTGTTCTTTGTGGCTTTCGAGGATAAGGCGCTGAGAGAGTCCAGCCCTCTGCAAAGCTCAAACATCCATCATTTCTCTCCCCTCTCTTCTAACAGAGCAGGATTTTTCCTCCAGACCTTTCTTAAGACATGCTAGAAGAACATCTCATCCCTCTTCTTCAGTGCCTTCTCTATGAGAAAACCCAGCTCAGCTGTGGGGTTTATTGGTGTAATGCAATAGAAGGCACAGCAATGACAGCAGAGCAGCAAGGTCCTAGGGTGCAGCAAGGGAGGATTTGCTCAAATGCAACAGCCGTGAGCACAGAAATAAAGGAAAGAATCTGCTTACCTTCAGAAGGCCTCAGGTATGCAGGGATCTCCAGCAAGAGCCCCTCACCTCCACTGCCAGCCCTTAAATGAGGGCTGGGAAGGGGTGGATCCTGGCTGCAGCCCTTCCGTCACTCAGTACACTGCATCCACCTGAGCTCCCCTGGGCTGGCCCTGCCTTCCCACCAGGTGCTCCAGCACTGCTTCAGGCCATTACTTAGCATTTCCACTACAACTGGGCAGAGAGCATATGCCTGCATTTCAATCACATATGATCCACGAGATGTTTTATGGATCTAATTGTCACATATGTTTGTTATGAATCCATAATAAGGGGCCAGAGCAGATGGCAAAGGCTGGCTGCCAGTCATGCGTTGGGAATGGTGAATTTCTCTGAAGTGGAGGCGATGGGATTGGATAACTGTAACCAAGGGTGTTGAGCCCGAGGGTCAGCATTTTGCTATAGGAATCCTTCTTCTCCCTCATGCAATAACCCCTCACCAGCTACAGAGATCCAAATTAGCATAAAACCCAAACCTGAATCTTAAAGCTGACGGCTTCTCCACCAAACAGCAGTTTGGATGCTGCACTGTCAGCTCAAGACACAAACTCCATACCCCATCCCTGCCCTCCTGCATCCGAAGTTCTCCCCATTGAAGCACCGTGTGGGAGGCTCAGTGTACAGATCCATCACCAGCCTGGGGAAAAGTGGGAAAATCTGCTCCTGAAGGGCACAGTGGCATCCTTGCTGCCTCTGTGAACTAAATTTAAATTACCATGCTACCTGAACTTTACGCAAGGTTCATGCTGGTGCGATGCTATAAATACGGCTGAGAAGACATTTCTATTATAACTCGCTGGTTTCTGAGGGTTGGAACCAGGATTGGTCAAATAAAAAAAAGGAAAAGGTAATAAAAGGAGAGAGGAGCAGCAGGAGCAGAGATCTCAGAGGGAGCAGACTGCAAAGATTTGGTTAGCCCTGCCCTGGAGATCATCCTGGGACCAGCGCCGACCCAGCAATGAGTGTTTGCACCCAGCAGTGACAGCCAACCCTGCAGCAGAGTGGAAAGTGTATTGAGTTGCTGCTGAATTTTGAAGTTAATTAGCAGTGGCCCTTTTAATTAAGGCTGCAGGGCTCTGTTTCACTGTGTTGGCATCAATGGTCTCTCGTGCCAACAAGGTTTGCATGGGCTGTGGATCCTCCTGGGCGTTGCGCTGCCCCCTCTGCAAGCTGCAAGGGCCTTTACACCCTTATTCCTATTTCCAGAATGGATGCAGAGATCTCTCCCTTGGCCTTGGGAGCTCCAGATGCCAAAATCAGACCATGGATCTGCTTTTGCAGTTAATCAAAGCTTAATGTTTTTGCGTTCTTCTTTGCTTTGCTTTGACCTCGCTGAGGCTCTGCCTGGGCTCTCCTGTAACTGGAATGCCCGCTCCTTAATTGCTCAAGCAAAACCAGGTATAATTAATAGCTGTTTTACCATATTTCCTTTTGCAATGCTACAAAAACCACACAGTGTGCAAGAGATCCTTCTCTACCTTCCTCCAACACCAGGGAGTTGCTGCTTCTGGGTTCAGCTATTTCTCAGAGTCTTAAAACCCCAAAACCTGCAGTTTGGAGCTCAGAGTATGGAAGGCGTTGGGTGTTATTTACCTCCAAAGCAAAGTTTTGACCCTGACCAGATCAAACCCTGTCCCATGTATCTGGACCTTCCAACCCACAGCACTTCCTCTCGCAGGCAGCCAGAGATGGGCGCGTTGGGTGGGGGGACACCTCCCTGACCCCCCTTCATCCCTCCTGGAGGGCCCCATGGAGGGCTGTTAATCTCCCAGGTCTCCTACGCAGCTCCTTTCTATCTTTCCTTAAGGACAGCTTTCTCTGACTGAGCTTTTTTGGTTCCTGTGGGTGGTTGCATAGGACCAGTCACCAAAAGGGGAAAAAAATGGGAAAGAAAGAGGCTGTTCTTGGCTTCTGATGGGAATGCAGTGGCAAATTTATTAAAAATGAAGAAGATCTGATAAAAGAAGGGTTTTTATCCCCCTTTCTACCTCACCTTGAAAGCACTGTCTTCCTCCATCACGTATGACCTTGGAAGTGCTTATTGGGTTGGACAAGAAAAATCTCCCATTTTCTCGCAATGTCATCCATTACTCAGCTGAACACACAGCCGACAGCAGAAGATGAACAACAAAAAAAAATATATAAATAGGAGAAGCCTCAAAGAGAGCACAAATTAAAATGACTGAGATCAGATAACGAGGAAATGCAGCTAAATTGTTTCCTTCCTTCCTCCCCCCAGCCAGAGCCCGGGGGGAAATCCACCCAATTAACCATTCTGGGCCATGCAGTGCTGCTCTCCTGCAGAGCTGGGGGGGGTGAGGATGGAGCTGGAGCTGGCTGGAACTCCGTCCTCTGCTCTCTTGTCTCTCCCCTCTTCGTTCCTCGACCTCTGCAGTTATCTCTGGATTTATCAATGACACGGGATGGCTTTTTTCCCACACCGGTAAGCACTGTCCCAAATACAACAATCAGAAAGAATTAGAGAAAATCAAATCAATGTCCACAGAGAGAAAGAAGCCAGTCCGGGTGGGTGCAATTTATTCATAAAGAAAGCAATTTATTCACAACAAAACCCCTCCAACACCACTGCTGTCCCATCCCAAATGCCTGTGTTTTGAGCATGGGATGCCCACTGCCACGCTGCCTCTCTGCCCTCCTGCTTCTCCCCTCCAATCTTAAGCTTTTTAATTGCAAGTGATGACTTCCAAGCTATTGCTATCCTAATTAATTTCAGATAGCAATTAAAATGGAGCTCATCAATACAGAGAAGGTGGGCTCCTCAAGTTTTCACGCATCTCCCAACAATTCCCTGCATCGTGGCTCCATTGAGGTCGCAGCCGCACCAAAGCGTAAACCAAGGACCTCGTCAGTGCTGCTGCAAGTCCTGCCAGCATTAATTGCTTATTTTCGCCTTGGGGTGAATACACTTCCCATCCCGAACTGGGCACGGTTGTTTTGGCATCTTGCTTTCTCTTCAACCTTCCTCTCCTTTTTTAAATGAGCTTCCATTTTAATTAGCGAGGTTGTTTTCTTACTTTGGGTGCTGCATCCTGCCTCCGAGAGCATCTGTGTGCCCATCCATCTGGGCAGAATGAACATTCCTCTTTGGGAATGAATCAGTTTGGCCAAGACATGACCCGGCACTCAGTCAGGTGGGATGGAACCTAATCAGGCTGTTTTTCCCAATTTGCCTCATTTTTAATGATGGAAAGAGATGGAGGTGGGCTGGAGGCAGAGGCTCACGTGGAGCCTGAGCTCAGCGGTGGCTCTGCCTCTTACTCACTGCACAGCCTTGCATGTCTGAGGACAAATTTTCCAGAAGATTCAAAATAATACTAAAATATATTTATTTATTTCTGCAGGCAAGAATGCGGAGAAGAAGGGATGCTGTGTGTGAGAGCAGCTCCTGCTCACCACAGTGTTAAAATGGCAGGAGTTGGGCTTGCTGGATGGGTCCAGGAGCCCGAATTACCCCATCCTCTCCCTGCATGGCTGCTGTCTTCGCCCAGCCCCATCCTGCTGCCTCTCCTCCCGCGTCCGTTTGAAGCTGCATCAGGTCGGGAGCTGAGCTTAACCCAAGTGCTAGATGTATTATTCATTTTTATGCCTTAATGATGCGATGAAGTTGCTGGAAACTGGGAAAGGCTCATTAAACTTCTATTTGAATATAGATCACAACTAAATTTTAAGGGAGAAGGAAGCAGCCCCATGCCTTCTCCCCTCCTTTCCCTGCCGTATGGGAAGAGCCCCAGATCACTGTTGCTGCATTTATCACCACTGGGTGGGCTGTGGTGGGCAGAGGGAGTGTGGTGGTGGGTCCAGCATTGGCTCCAGCACCAGGACCCTGTGGATCTTCAGTCAGTGCCTTAGCATCTCAGAGAGCAGCAGGAAAAAGCAGGAATTCACTTTGGCTTTTCCACTGGAGGCAACAGGGTCTGTAAAAGTTGATCTGAGCCCTCCCAGCCCTTTGCATTTCCAAAAAAAGGCCCCAGAGTATCTGCTGTGACACCAACAAAGCTGAGCTGAGATGTGCTGAGGATGTGGGGATGAGATATGGCCAGCTTCCACCCGAAGCCACCAGCACAAACCAGCTGAGAAGGCAAGGACTGTCTGATTGTGCTGTGACGAAGGAGTTAATAGAGGTGAAACGCCAACCACACAAGGCTTTATTTAGGGCTTATCCATTCCCCATAATGGAAATCCTCCCTTTTCTCTGAGCCATCCCCCCTTTTTCTCTTCATATATTTTTTCCTCTCCTCTCTATTCTCCTGCATCCACGCTCGGCTCTGATGATCAGAGCTCAGCCTCGGCCACTTTGATCTTCCTCAGAGAAGCTGGTTCTGTGGAGCCTCACAGCAGCCCTCGCCAAATAATTGCACCTCAGTGAGGGCAGAGCTGCCCCATCAACTCCTGCACCAATGGAGAAGTGCTTAATGCATGGGCGGGGATGCCGAGCAGGGCTGCTCACCCACCAGCATCAGTCCCATCCCACAGATGGGCACTTAGAATCCCATCCTTCCTTTTATCCTTCTGCTGCCACGTACAGAAGGTGCTCAGGGCCTGGTGGTAAAACCCAGCATTTCTGTGGGCTGGGAAACCTGGATGGAACAACAAGAGGTGGAAAACGCACTGCAGCCTTCATTCAGTTATTGCTGTGCTTCATCACCTAGGCTTTGCTCCTGCTGCTTCATCTGCTTGGCTTGTTCACGCTGCCTTGGGTTTTAGAGGCACACCAACCTGCAGCACCTCCGTATTAAACCTAACACAGCGCTGCGGGGAGAAAGTTCGTTAGGAGTCCTGCTGTGCTGACCATCCCCAGCTAATTACAAGCTGCCTCCTTAAATTTCCCTTTGCTTGTTTCTATTGGATACAGGACGTGTCTCCGGTTAAGTCTGTAATTGCATTTCAATTCTCATCTCAGCGTACGCTGGGGTTTGTGCAGCAGTTTACATGTATTTTTTCTTTTTTTTTTTCTTTTTTTTTTCCAAGTGCTTTGAGATAAAAGCACCACAGAAATACGGTGTCATTCTTATGATGATGAGAGGGCTGTTTGTGATGTGCCAGCACCCTTCTCGCCGGTGTTGAACCGCTTGGGAACATCTCGACATCCCCCAGGTGGCATTTCCCTTCCACAAAGCCATCCACTTATGCTAATATACATACATAGAAAGTGCCATGTGCGTGTGTGTGTGTGTGTGTAGATACATATATCATGTGGGCGTGATTGGAAAGCAAATTCTATAAATAAATCCCATTATCCTATTACACTGTAATTTTCTATCATTATCCCCAGTGTGGATCAGATGCATCTGCCGGCTGTGAGATGAGTGAGGGGCTGGGAAGTGGCAAACTTTGCCATTGAGCAGAGGGCTCCCAGAGTACTGGAGTGGGGCAGAAGTTGGGAACACCTGCAGCTTTGCAAATCCATGCAAGGCCCAGGCACTGACACGTGGCATCCCCAGACCTGGAGCGACAACCCGCAGTGTTCCATCTTTGCTGGTCACACTGAGCCTGGATCTGCGCCCCTATGCTGGGGTTTGTTGTAACGGTGAATCGATCATGCATGGGATAAAAACAGGGAGAAATTGTGCCCGCTTTCTGATTTCAGCAGGTCTGGCTTCTGCTTCCAGCTTTTGCTTCTCGTCCTGCCCTTTGCTGACGGATTAAGGAGGTTTTGTCATGCCCAACATTTTCTCCCAGAGAAGGTGCCTGTGTGCTGTAATCAAGTCACTCTCATTTTTCTTGTTGATAAGATAAAGAGGCAAAGCTCTTTAAGTCATCCACTATAAGGCATTTTCCCTGGTCCTTGTGTCATTTCTGGGCCTTTCTTTACACTCTTGCCGATTTTTCAGCGTCCTTTCTTGTCCCCAGGTGCATCCCCCAGGATTGATGGGAGCAGCTTGGTGCTGTCACTGCAGCCTGCGCTAAATCTACCTCCCCAGCCCATGGGATGCTTTTCCTGCAGCTCTGCTTGAAAATCAGTGCTTTTCTGACCCCCAAACCCCACTTTTCCCAAGAAATGTGGCTCAGAGCTGCCTGTGGCCCCATGGAGCTCTGGGGCTCTGCCGCAGTGTCCACTCCCAGCGGAAAGATGGAAAAATGGCACACCAGAAAGGCTCAGCCTCATTTGAAAACCAACAACAGGCTGTGGGATTTTGATTTAAAACATTTCTGAATAATCCTATTAGCAGGGAGAGGAAACAGGGCTCCTCAAACGACAGATTTATATTTTTTTCCCCTTAACTCCAGGTCTGCAGCAGATTAAACACACCAGATGAAGCAGATCCACTTCAGGGTGCCTGTTGTGAATGCAGTACTCTAAAAGTGCATCTGGGAGGTGGGATCTTGCCAGTCACTCAGCTGGATATGGGATGAATATGACAGCCACTTCCATGTGCCATGTGCCGCAATGATGCTTTGACCCAATGCCAAAAGCCTGTGAAAAGAGAAAATGACTTTTCCTATACGAGGAGAGATGCTGAGACCACAGGTTTTGGGATGCAGATCCTCGGATCCACGACTTGAATATTGCTCGGATCGTATTTCATTAACTTAGTGATATTTTGGAGATGTAGGCACATGGGAAACATGTACCCAGAGATTTCTTCATCTTCCTCTTGGAATTATATCAATGGAAACCTGCTGGACATTTCCCACTAAATGAACTTTGAAGATGAGAGACCAAACGCTTTGAAGGCATTAAAAACATTTTGCATTCAGAAGATCAGCGCTTTGTCCTGCTAATCCTGAAAATGAACATTTGAACAGCATCAAATGCTGCGCTTCAAATGGCTGGAGCTCAGCTCTGGGTCAATGGCTACATTTTCTCTCTGCCAAGTGGTCATTAATTTCAAGCATACGGCTTATTGCTGTAGAGGACTACAGAAGGAAACGTGCCATCCGTGGGGCTGGGCACGTGTTGGCTCCTCGTATGGTGAAGCTCCTTTCTCCTTGCCCCAAGAGATCCTGAGCATCACTTTGTAGCAATGGGAGTTGCTGAGTGCTGGCAAAACTACTCCAGGTCAGCAGAAAACACGGCCTCTTTATGACTGCCTCCAAGTTTATTGTGTTTGGGCTCTGATGATGGAAGTGCCTGGTTTTACAGGTGGTGGGATACAAAAAAAAACAGCCCCGGTAAAATTGTTTAAAGTGCTCTTAAATATGCTTAAAATACTTCCCTGCCATGGCACGTGTGGCTGTTAAAGTGGTGGCCAAGCAGACGGCACTGCTGGAAAGCTCTGGGTTCTGCAGGGCCGTGAGCCGCTGTGGGCACCGTTCCGGGCACTGCTTCTCCTAACACACATGGTTCTGATCTGGCAAAAGCAAGTTTTAGCAGAGAGCAACGTGTAATATAAAACAGGCGGAGCAGGCAGAGTGTGGGAATTGCACTGCCTGCCAGCCTTGGCAAGTCAGGCTCGGAAATTAGGACATTGTTTGGGGGATATTTTGGGCATGTGCAAGGTGCACCAGAGAGACGTGCAGCCAAAGAGGTCCTCACCCACAACTGTATGCACATTTTTCCCCCAAAAGGTGGTATCTGTGGATGGGGTGGGTGATGAATAACAGCTCTGCGCTACTCAATCCTTTAGGCTTGCTGAATTAGAGGAATTTGGCAGTGCCAGCCCCTAAATGCCTGGATAATGTACTCAGTCCTTTTCCTCTTCCCTTTCCCATGCCCTCACCAGCAGCTGTGGGTCTGCAGAGCCCCAGGAGGCACTGGTACGGGGGGCAGCAAGTTGGGTGTTTGGGGTGAAATCTCCCCCAACAGAATGAATAAAAGCAGCAATTCTTCTGCAGCACTTTGACCCATGGCCACAAAGCAGCAGCTCTCCCCCTCCCTGCAAGGCGACGATGAGTGGCAGTGATGCTCCTTAGCATCCATCACCCGCCCCGTCCCCACGCGCTGCCAACCGCTTTGTGCCGCACCGATAGAACAGGTTTCTGAGTTTGGCAGAGCCTGTAGCTGTTATCGGAAAGCAGGTCATAAATTAAAGGCTCTCTTGCACATCTATTTTCTTTTTTTTACCTCCGGAATTAAAAATTTCAGCAATAATAGCAGTCTGCCCCAAACCATCGCTCCCTGTGGCATCACTCAGGAGAGCTTCGAGGGAGCAGCGACGTCTGATAACACTGAATGCGTTGCTTTGGCAGTGAATATCTACAGCAGACCCAAACTCCTCCTGATTTCCTACCACCCCAAGCCCCCTTCATTACCTGCCACTCAGGAATCTGCACCGGTTCGGATAGAAGGAGAAAAAGCCATAAACCCAGAAGCCGCAGCCACAGAATATTTGTCGTTTGCACTTCGGTACAAAGCAGCCACTGCAGCAAAAGATGCGCTGTCAGAAGATCCTACAAGCTGCAAGTTGTTACCTGGATGTATTGATTTAAAGTACCTGTCGCTTTTGATTTTTGAAAGTGTGTTTGATTGCTGGCAGCTTTATAGGATTATGGCTTTAATTGGATGCCTGTGTTTTACTGGATATAAGTGAAATTTATGGCTGTGCTACCTGCGGTGTGAAAAGCAGCCCTGTGTCATCCTCCCCTCCTCGAGGAGGGGGGAGAGGCAAAATAAAGCATGGGGCAGAGCCTGCCGGGGACATCCATCTTCACACAGCTCCACGGCAGCACAGTGATGTGATGGAACATGCAAGGCAAAATTAAGGGCTGCAGGAGTTCACACTACCTGTGAGTTCAACCCAAGGCTGTTGCTAATTGCGTGATTGCGTATCATTTTCGGAGGTGCTGATCTGCATATGCCACATTTGCATAACGTTAATGTTGGCAGCGTTTTTGTGAGGGCTGAGATGGGACCCGGGATGGGCGAGGTGCTGCACCTGGAAGTGATGGAAGCAGAGGAGGCCCACAGTAAAATAGGACAGCAGTGAAAAGTTGGCAACGAATCTCATGGATCTGGCAGGGCAGATCCTCTCCTTCAAATTCGGCTTCGCTCCATCCACATTTGTATGTTTTCCTGCCTTGCAACAAATCCTGCATGGTCTGCCCTGGGACCCCGAGGTAAATCTGCCTTCCCTGCTGAGCTGTCAGTGCTTTTCAGTGGATTCTGATGTGCCACAGCTTTTCTCACCCTAAAAAAAGAGGTTTTTCAGAAAAGAATGGCCAGGGTCATCCCTTTTATAGGGCATTAATGCATGGACCGGCATGGTCCCAGCCTTGAGCTAGCAGTGAGATATTTCCATTGCAGTGCCCCAGAGCAAACCTGCAGAGCACAGCATCATCTTCAAAGCTTTTAGTGACCAAAAAAAACCTTCAAAGAGGCGCATCCTCCCATTACAGCATGGAGCTGCAGTGATATCCCCACCCGAGAAGCATCTCTTTTCCTGAAGCATTCTGGGGGTTCTTTTTCTCCCCCACCTTTCTCATTCATTTCCTTTCTGTGCAATACTGAATTTCCTGCTGCCTTCCCCCCGCCCTGCCTGGGTCACTGCTGCAGCCATGCTTTGCTCCAGCACCAGCGCTGCACACTGGGCTCTGCTGACCTCTCAGGAGCCTTCGCAGGCAGGCAGGCACTGTGGTGCGGAGCAGGGCTACTTTCTCCTTGCCATCTTCTTGCTTTTTCCCAGCCTCAATTTTTCTTGCTCACTTTTTGATGGAAAGTCTTTTCCTGATGGATAGCGCCAAGTCAATCCTTCCCCAGTTCCTGCTGTCTTCAGCAGGGGAGAAGAAAAAAAACCTTTTCCTTTCTCTCTCCCTCTTCCATCACCTGAGTTTCCCAATCACTCATGTCACGATCTCGCCCATCACCAAACCTGCAGGATCTTTAACGAGCAAAGCCAACAAAGACAAACCCATCCTTCCTGAGCAGATGCAAACTGCCCCTTTTTTTTTCATCACTGCTTGCTTTTTTTTTTTTTATTTTTTTGGAAGAAGCCACCAGAACTGTTCAAAATGTGTGAAAGAAAACATTGCACAGCTTTGATCTGTGCATGGCTTGGCTGGCTGCTGTGCCCCATTGCCTCCCATATTGCTGCTGCAAGGGAAACCAGAGCTGCTGCTGCAGCCCGGGGAGGCTTGGCCACTGCTCCACACTCATCACCTACAGTTTCTCTTCCTTTCCTTCAGTGAAACGAGCCCAGAGCCTGCCCAGGGCTTCATCTGTTCTCTGCAGGAGAAGGGCTCTTTATTCGGGTACTCAGGCTGCTTCTGCCTGCAGCACTGGCAGCTGGGGGGTCCAGGAGGCTCCGTGAGCCCGAGCTCATGGCACCAATCCCTGCTGGGACTCCTCTGGCTCCATGGTCCCTTCAAGCATCCATTAGCTTCTTGTTAATTAAAAGCCAAGCATGCACGTGCATGCACAAAGTGCAGCTGTGTGCATCCAGGAGCCGTGCCTGTGAGAGCTTTTCCTCCACAGGAGCTTCAAGGCTCCCATGTAGACCCTCCCTCCATACTACTCAGCGTAGTGGGTGCAAAACCCAGGAAGAACCTTTTGGTAGTGAGAAAATTGCTGGAGCAGCCAGCATCACCTCCTGCCCTGTGCAGCTGCCTCCCTCCTTCATCAGTGCTCTTTTATCCCAGGGCAGCCCCAGCACCCTCTGCACGCATGAAAAAGCAGAGAGGAACTTTACACCACTTCCTGCTGGACTTGAGGACAATGCAAGGTGTAAATGGTGGAGGGAACATCTGTGTGACGGGGAACAATGCCCAGGGATGGCTGGGATCCAGGCAGGATGGCTCTGACAGGGCTCTGAGACCACTCACTGTTGGTATGGACTGGTGCCCAGCTGTCCTTGGTGCTGGTGGGGCAGGCAGATGCTGGGCAGGTGGCTCCTACAGCACTCTGCTTCCTTCTGAAGCCATCAGCTTCAGCAGACAACCTGTCTGTGGTTCTGACACTTCTCCCAGTTCCTCTGGGATGTGCTTTTCTTTTTGAAAGGGGCTATAAAAATGTTCATTAAATACCCATTGAATAGAGTTGCAAATCAGATCATTCACATTCAGCAGCATTTTACAACGTGTGTGTAGGGGGTTTGTTTTAATATAATCATTAGTTATAAAATCCTATGGACAGAAGAGATGATTATTAAACCCAGCACAGATCAGCCCACCAGCTGGCAGGAGCTGGTACAGCTCTGCAGGGAGCAAAACTAAATTCACACGAGGACTATTGTGCCATTGCTGCGGGAGGGAGAGCACGGAGGGACGGAGCATCAGGAGGACCACAGCTCTCCACTCAGTGGGAGTAACTCAGTGGGCACCCAGAAGTTTGAAATCAGCTGAAATGGGGTGGATTCCTTCAAAAACGTGGGAGTTTGGTAACTTTGGAGCTTTCCCTTAGAGCTGATATGTTGATTTAGTGGCAGATGCGTCCAGAGGTTCTGCTTTGGGTCCTGGGAGAGGTGAATGCAGCTCTGAGGTGGGAAAATGTATCTCTACCTGAACCACATCCAGCTGCTCCATCGCTCCCCCTCAGCTCACCCTGGACCAGCAACATGTTTGGAATTCTGAATCTGTGCCATATTCAGGGCTTCTGAGGAGCAACTACGGCAATGCGCTCGCATGTGTACACAGGGGCTCGTTAAGCAGAATTAAATCCAGAACGGGGCTGCACCAGCTCCAAACTCATTGCACAGAGAGCTGAGACTCAGCAGCCTCCGGGTCTGTGAGCTGCTGCTTCTCAGTGCGTTGTGAGCACCTCGGTCAATATTTAGGTCGCCTTTGGCTCTCACACCCAGATTGCACTGGCAAGCTGGCCTCCTGCTTCTCTGCTATCGATCCTCCACGACCCAGCTGGGAAGGGCAGGATGCAGCCTCCCAGCCAGCTGCTGCTGGTGCTGCCTGCCTTCGTGCATTGCTCTTCCATTCTCACCTGCTGCTCTGCAAGGAATCGAGGGGAAGGAGGAGAGTCTGCTGCCCTCTTCTCATGGAATGTCGGTGGTAACAGCATGTTTGCAGGCTGGAAGTGGTGTCAGGGAGCACAGAAGCAGGACTGGAGCAAGGAGTGTGTGAATGAGGATGGGATGGGGTGGGATAACTGCCCTCAGGGATGCTGGAGGGCAGAGCGAGGATTTTCCCTCCTGCAAACAGGCTTTGGGAGAGCTGCCAGGGATGCTGCCGTGTGTTTCTCCCACCCTTCAAAACACTTTTCCAGCAGCTCCTCAGCACTATGCCCCATTGC
The DNA here is from genome assembly GCA_016647715.1 of Pavo muticus. Taxonomy (NCBI): domain Eukaryota; kingdom Metazoa; phylum Chordata; class Aves; order Galliformes; family Phasianidae; genus Pavo; species Pavo muticus. Next base: position 1,936,135 of record JACDJE010000072.1, on the reverse strand, counting down.
CTTTGGGCTGCTCACCTGCTCATGGACACCCCAAGGATGCAAACCGTGTGCAAAACCTGCCATGTGCTCAAACACCAACCATGCTAGTGAGGATGACACCAGTACATGCAGAATGAACTGGAAAATGGCTGCAGTTTATCCTTCCATAAAGGTCAAGTGACAGCAGGTGACACCCAATGGGTGATCTATGCATCTCTGAGTTCATCAGCTGGCAAGGAGGATGTCCCAGAGATTACAAATATATATTTATGCATGCAATATAAGCCCAACATGTAGTGGCAATTAGGATCTAGAGGAGCTGGCACAGTATTTTAAAGCAGGGAGAGGGAACAGCGTACTTGTGCAGGTTCTCACATGTATTTATGAGTGTGCATTTGCACCGATCTCCCCGAGATATAACAAATTGATCCCCGTGGTTTAAGGAACGCGATTCCTGAATTGCAGACACAAATTTAAGTCCTTTCAATCTCCCATGTTTGTCCTCAGCTCGGGGAGGTGGAGGGAGCTCAGTGACTCCATAAAGTTGCAGGAGCTGATGTGCCATGTCGGAGCCCGCCCCGAGCCGCCTCATCTGTCTCAGTGGCAGCCAGCAGCCTGCGGGGCTTCAGATTTATCCTCTGTTTTTGGCAGGCAATGAGCCTGCCTGCATCAGACAGCCCACCTCAGCGCCACGAACTGTCCTGGGGCAGAATGCTCTGGAGATGAGCACGGAAAGAGTGGAAACCCCCTGAATTTGCCCAGCTGACCACTACTAAAACCTTCCATCCCCGTATTAATGTTGCCTAGTGACTTGTTTCCCTCCTAATTGCTACTTGGACGGCAGCAGATCCTTCCATCAGGTTATCCAGCAAGATGCTGGGTCTTATCCTGCGAGGCTACAATTAATTCAGGAACCACTGCAGTGTATGAATAGTTTAAGCCATCTTCCTGCATGATGTTGCCTGGCACTGCTCTGTGCTGATTCATGTCTCTCAGCTCATCACCCAGGGATGGTGCCCACCTGGGTTTGTTCCCTTGGAATTCTCTCAAATTCCATTTCACTTGAATGATGTAAATATTTTTCAAGCCAGAAAAAGCCTGTTGCTCCAAAGCATCTTGTCTTTCTTGCACAAAATGAGCTGAGCAAATACAGTTTCTAAGGTGTCACTGCTCCTATCAAAGGCCTGTAACTTCACTCCCTTGCTTCTTACAAGAAAAGTAAGAACTGGTTGGTGGGTACAGAATTCAGGATGGTGTGAGGTGGCCCTATAGGACCACATAGGTCATGATCCGAAAGGGAATTCAGCTTTGGAAGTGATGTTCACAGCTTGAAATGGAAAGAGGGGCTGCTTGCCCCGAGGGTGTGCGGAGAAACTGGAACCCAGGTTCTTCCACAGTAGTGATGGGTTGGGATTGGACTTGGTGATCTTAGTGGTCTTTTCCAGTCTTAATGACTGTATGATTCTGTGATTCTTTAGAGGGCAAAATCCCCCCACCCCAACCCCTCCTGCGCTCAGTTCAAATCGCAGCGAGCGTTGCTTTCCAGGTGCCTCAAATCGAGAGGCTCCTTTAGAAATGAGCGTTGCTCAATTTACAGTGATGCGGCCCTTAATTTGCCGCTCTGCATGACACTTCAAGCCTTGTTTCAGGATATCTATGCAGCTCCGACAACCATCTGTTGAAGTTCGATAGGCATAGCACTGTGGTCCTCAAGCATCTCCCTGCCAATGTATCCATCCCCAAATCCCCGGGAGAGGTGGGATGTAGACACATGCCCCATGTCTGGGATTTTGGGGGATGCAGCTCCTGCTCGTGGATCAGACCCTGCTCAGCATCCCAAGCGCTGAAGGTGGTGATTTGCCAACAGAGCAGGGTGGGACCCGGCTGGCTCACGCTGCTGCAACAGCTCTCTCAACGTGCCGAGCTGCACACACAAAGGCAACTCGCAGCAGGCATCGCGGGAGCTGTCTGCCAGAGCGTCTGGAAGCTCTTACTAATCAAAGCAACATTGATTACACAGAGTTTTGCAAAGGTTTCATTGCAGGGATGATGCAGAGAGCCTTTCAAAGAGGCAGGCTGTCAATCAGCAGACGGGGGATGTTAAACTGAGGCCAGAGATCCCGCAATATTTTTCTAGATTAGAGATTAACGTGCTCCTAATTAATTTTGATGCTGCGTAATACGATAAAGTTGTGGCTTTTTTGTGATGGTGGGCTAGCTCATAATCCAATCTTTAATTATTATCTTTCAAAAAATAAAGAAAAAGGCCTATTATGGTTTAATGCCAGTTGGACAGCGGCCGTTGGGAAGCCGAGGGCTTTCTACATCGATGGAGGCAGTAAATTTCAGGTCTTTCTTTTCATTTAATGAGCTGGATGGTCTGAAGTAGCCAAATGGCTCAGGGTTGGGAGCTATAGCAGCTCCTGGAGGAGGATGGTCGTGGCTCTCCTACCCCAGGCCCCAGCACAGGTAGCAGCAATGAGGGGCAGGGACCTGACGCAGCCGTGCCTGTGGGCAGTGCCAGGTGGGGAACAGCCGCACAACGGCATCCAAGGGCTGGATGGGAGAGATGCGTTAAAGTGCTCCATCTTCTTAATTTATTAAAAAGGAGACAGAGAGGTGACTTGATTACCGTGGCCAAGTACCTTCACAGGGAGAAAATACCAGACACTGAAGGGCTCTTTAAGCCATCAGAGAACTGCAGAATGGAAACAAAAGATCTGAAGGCAGACAGACAGAAGTTAAATGACAAATAGCCTTTCTCTCACTCTTTTTTCTTCTAAAACACTGGGGGTGCAAAACCATTTGGATAAACTACTGGGGAATTTGGGGACTTCAACATCTTTGCAGCAAAAAGGGGTTCTCTGGGGAGCACGTGTCTGTGCCCAGCACAAAACGCCAAGAGCTGCAGTTTGCATTGGGTGCCCCTGGGATTTGGGGTGCAGGAAAACAAGCCTGAGGACCCCAAAGCTTCGCTCACACACTTTCCAAAACGATGCAATGAGCATTTTTCCCTTTCTGGCAATCTCAATGGCCGCAAGATATTTATCTTCATTTACTACCAAAGGCGTCAGCAATGCTTTGGCTTTGTTTCCTCTTTGCAAACAAACAAACAACAATAACAAAAAGGCACATTTGCTTTGAGGGAAACTTCTTAACAGTCATGAGCTGTCCGAGAGCCGCTTCAGATGGCGGCTGAATAGTCTATCGCCCTCCTCTCAGAGCTCGGTCTTCTGGGTATGCATTTGTTTGCTTTTGTTTTGTGCTCAAATAAAGTTGTAGCTTTGTTCTCGCCTTTCCAAACGCCCTTTAGTATTCTTGGTGAAAAGTCTGGAAATAATGCTGGCAGCTTCTGTGAGCCTGCTGGGAGCGAGCACCGATCAGACGGGCGATTCTCCGGCATTTTTTATTTACTAACAACAGGCTCTTATCTCGAGCTGTGCCCAGCTCTGGAAAAACTCCTCTCCACCCCTCCGTCCCCCCGTGTCGGAGCTGTGATTTGTGTAACCGGCTGTGCCGTAATCACCCGCCTTGATCAGAGCTTCATCCCACTTTGCTCCCACCCGGCTGAATTTTTGACTTGATAAATTGGATGGGGATTTCTGCGGGATCTCAGGGCCTTCCAGGCTGCTCGTTGCTCGGCTGGACTTTGTCAAACATGGGTTGCAATGCATCTGGCACAGAGATAGGGCTGCGATGAGTTGGAAGGAGCCGGGAAGGTGTAACAAGTCCGGGCGCTGCCCGCTGTCCTGGACACCGTGTGAGGAGGCATCAGGGCTCCCCAGCCAGAAAAAAGCCTTCTCTGACCTTCGTTTCTCTGCTCAGCAGCCATGCCAGGAGCTGCTGCTGGAAGTCCAGTGCTGGGTGTGATGGACTGTGGGTCTGATCTGATAGCGTCGCTCGGATGCTCTTATGTGGCTGAGTTATGGATGTGCTGCTAATGGTGCAGCTGTACTTTGCCTCTCCTTCTATAAAAGCGCTCCATCTAAATTCTAATCTTTATCTCTTCCCTATAACCTACACATACTTACATGCATCTGTTGTATCTAAATATTTATTTGTAACACACTGGCAAAGGTCTTTTACCTGCTTATTTACTCTACTTTGAAGTATTGATCTATAATTACCCGTGAGTATCTTGCCTGTAAACATTTCCCTGCGTATGTACTTATAAATACCACTTACCTCTAAATATTACCCTGCATTTTCACCTGTAAATATAACTTGCCAGGAAGGGCCATGGCAAACTTCTTAAATCAGACAAATGAGAGCCTCACGCCAGAACATTGTGTGCGAGGTGGAGCAGAGCAGCACAGTGCAGGAAGGTTGGGCTCTGTGGCGAAAATTTGAGACCCATTTTGTGGTTTCCATCCATCCCTTGGAGAGGCAGAAGCCGATGCTAATTTTTTCCGTGGTTGACCTTAAACTTCACTTCTGTCATTCAGCATGTCTTCAGGCGTAATTACTAAGTGCAGCAATAACAGGGAGCTGTTGATAACAATATTAATATACAGCAGCTTTTGTCCTGCAGAACAATACGTGTTTATGTACATTAAAGTAGTACATGGATGAGATTGCATCCCTGAAATACAGGTTGGAGAAAGCATCCCACACACGCTACGGAAGGGAATTTCTGCATGAGGGAGCCAAGTGAAACACCAGGCACTGGGGCATCCTTAACGATGACCTGGGAGTGATGCTAGATAAACTCCAGCTTTTCCCCAGAGGGGATAATTCATCAGGTAGGTATTCACTGCTAAACCCCTTCTCTTCATCTCCATCTGGCAGCCTTTTCCCAAGAGATGGCTAGTGCCAAATGCTTTGAGGATGCTGGAGGAGATGAACAACCTTTAGAAAGGACTCTGGGACCGGAGGGGCTGAGGGGGACCACAGCTCTTCATCAGCACCTTGCCCCAGATCGGTCTTTACCCTTTGGGAAGACATTTTGCTCTGGAAACTAAAAGGATCTGGGAAGGCAAAAGCTTGCCTTCATTCCCACAGGCGTGCTCTTTTCTGATCTGACAAGTCCATGGGGAGAGCTGCCTGAAGAGCAGCCTTGAGGCCATGAAGAAACGTGCAGCAGGTTCCTGATGTTCACCTTCAGGAGCAAGATAGGCCTTTCTTTAAGGTAATCTGAGGAAACAGCCTGGCTGGAGGCATTTGGAGGCCAAGGCTGGGCTTCAGGCGTGCACCTGACTTGCAAGGGACTTCCCCAGCCCACATCCACTGCATCTGAGATATTACGGGAAAGGCATTTTCTTTGACCAAGGAGTGGTTTCCTAAAAAAGCCCAGAGGTATATCCCATACAAACAGCTCTTCTCCAGAAAAACAGGACTCGTCTCTCCTGCAGCTCTGGTGCCCACAATGGGTGCTCTCACCTCGCCCCGTGCATCGCTCCATGCTGTGGTGCTCTGCTTTCTGAACTGAAAAAAAAATAGGGGAAAAAGAGAAAATGTGGGTTTCCATGGAGACAACTGTTCTGCTCTGAAATCTGAGGGCAGGCAAGCGCTGTATCTCATATTTTGATGCAGATGCTTGGGTTTAACTTCAGGGGAAAGGTTGGCTGAGGCTGGTGGCTTAGACCTGAGCACTTTGGAGGGGCATTTTTGTAGGATTCTGGGGTTTTCAGTCAAAGACGGGGGAAAACTCACTTCAATCCTCTACAAAGTGATTTTCCAAGGGGAAAGATAAATCAAGTGGGGGTGATGTAATCCTCTGGGGGAATAACCCACGTTGCCTGGCTCAGGGTGTCTATAATGCAGAGCCACATGGAAGATCCAGCCAACACCCAGCATCTCCGTTTGCCAAGAGGGAGAAGACAGGTTTCCTCTCCTTATCCTAAAGCACTTGAGGGGTCAGAGTTGCCTTGACACAGCCAGGAGCACTGGGATGAAGGTAAAGGTGGGGGAAAAACCTTGGGCCATACATTGCTTTTGCTTTCTACACATTTGCTCTTTAGGCGGAGATTTCACAAGCTTGGTAATGATGTGTTGGGTTCTTCACAGTGGCTCATGAGCTCTCGATACATTGGGGCCTAATTGATTAGCTTTTCATGGTCTTGATTGCAGCACCATTAAGGAATTGAGGGGAGTGAGGAGCAGGAGGTGACAGGAAATGTTAGCACTTCATTTGAAGAGCTGGGCTAATGATTTGTGTGAGGGCAAAAATCAGAATTAATTCTCAGGAAAGAAATCCCTCTTTGATGAAAGTGAGATATCAAACCTGCTAATGACATGTCAGACCAGGTGGTGAGGAGCTGCTGCTCGAGCTTTAACCCTTTGCAGGACTTAAAGCAATGCAGTGTGTGGTATAACACCAAGCCTTGAAGCTCCTTTCCAAACATCTCCTTGGAGCCTTCTGAGAACCTTGCTGCAGGAAACGTGGGCAAGTTGCCATCAAAACATCAGTAAAGGAGTGAAACACCTACAGAGCATGGGCTACTGCTTTAATTTTGGAAAAGGATCTTATATTGGGCAGGGGGACAATAGAGAGAGAGGGTGGAGTTGGTATCTGGCAGGAGAGTCAGAGATGGACAAGGACAAGGACAGGGCTACACTCTCTGCTTCTGTACATTTACGTAGTGGCCCACAGTAAGAGCTGGGTGTATAAATGTACACCCCCCAACTCGCTGAGCTCCGGTGTATGGGACCATCAATTTTTCCCGGTGTACTTTGTTGCTTTTCAATGGAAATCGAGGTGGGAAAGTCCCCTGTTCACCTGAGGACCCTTTCCTCCCCTCCCCAGAGAGAAGTCCTTGCAGGAAGCTTTACCCATGGCAGTGGTCCTGAGCACCGACCGGAGAGAGGCAGCTCCTGAACTACCCACACTTGGGAATGCTAATTCTTTGTTTCAGTAACATTTAAGAGCGATTGCCTCGGCAACATCTGGCCTGCTGTAATTAAATATTAATATGCTTCTAGTCCCTGCTCTTACTCTGTTTTTCTCTCTGCTTTCTAAACGAAGCTGCGCACTCTTGGCCTTTCCTCAGATCACAGGGCTGGTTTGGATGGGGTGCAGGAAGGAACGCTGGGTTAAATCTGGTGGAGGTGGGTGATCAGGAGGTGGCGTGACTGACCTGGAAAACAGCAGAGAGGTGGTTCATGAGTCTGCCTTTCCCGCTTTTCTCTTTTTTTGAGTTTGTCCAGGGTGTGCACAGGCTGGAAATGGGTCAGACACTACTGTGGATGGGCGCCCTTTGGTGCGGGATGGGTGTCCTTTATTGTGGAATGGGAATCCTACAGCGTTGGATGGGCAAGGCTTTGCCAGCACCTCCTTGCACCAGCTGTTCTCCTGTTCTTTGAGTCTTCCCTGGAGGGAGCAGCAAGTCAGAGGCAGGACTTGACCAGAAGTTTTTGGGCTCTCTGTATTTTCTTTATAAGGAGGCTCCCCTTGAGGGCAACTTATCCCAAAGTGTTTTTAATAAGTGTGAGATGAATCACGTGTTGGAGATAACTCCATCTAAAGGCAGATGAGAGGAATTCCACTCCATACACCCACCAACTTCAGCAGGACTGAGTTGTTTCAGTCCTCTGGTGAAGCCACTGTCTCCATCTATTCACTTTGATTACCGAGATAAAGATAGATTGGTGGCATTAAAAGAAAAACACTTCTTGGATGCCATTACTGACCCTGGCCCACCCAAGCTCCCCAGGCACTCCGAGCTTTGCTCTGAGCCTTGTAGCAAAACAACAAAAACAACAACAACAAGAAAAACCTTGAGCTAGGCTAAGAAGTTGCTGAACTCGGGGGAATTTAATAACACGCAGCCACCAGCAAAGCGATTAAGTGCCAGGCCCTAATTCTGTAAGTGCCTCACTGATGGTTTCGTCGGGTGCCTCGCAGCACAATATAACTAATCTGCCGTGCAGCTGCGAGCACTGATGGGCCAGGAGCGTTATCACAGGGCAGCCTGGTTGAAACAGTAATGCTGGAATGAATTGCTGTGGGTTTGTTAATACTGATAGAAGGGATGAGGGCAGTGGGTTGGTGGGCTCAGTGTGTGCCATGGGGGAGGGCTGAAGGTAGATGTAGTGCACCTGGGGAGTGGGTTGGGGAGAGGGGATGGGAGAGACGCTCTGGGGCAGGAGGAGGAGGAAGGCAAAGGAAGGGTTGAGTCTGACTCGAGCAGGTCCGTCCTTCTGCTCCTTCTCTACCAGATGGCTTCATCTTCACATTTTGGTTTTTGGACCACGATGAGCTCTATTTTCCCTAAAATTTCGTATATAAGATAAAAAGAAAAAAAAATCCACTAAACCAAACCTTTTGCTCTGGACATTGAAATGTTCCTGCTGCTCAGCACTGCTTTATGGAGACATTTCCTTTTCTTGCAAAAACTCTGGATCTGTTTGCTCTGGGGCTGCCTCAGGGCTTTGCCTGCTCCCTTTGGTCCCTGGGCTCTGCTGGCGTCAGGACACAGAGCCCGGCAGGCTCCCCAGCTGGCACCGATGCTTCCCACTGCCCCTCTCTCCCTCTCAGCAGCAGATGATCTGCTTGACCTTTAGATGTGAGGTCTTCAGAAATCAGCCAGGCTGATCCAGAATTTAATGCTGATTGAGGCGGTAACGCAGCAGGCTGGGGCAGTTCGGAGCTCACACTGGCGAAAGCTTTCAAATGAACTTCCCAATCACAGTCTTATTTAATCCACGGGGATCATCCATTGTAGGTTTAATGGACTGAAGTGTGTGAGCAGTGGTGTCTCGCTGCTGCAGCAGCTTTGGCTAAAACCTGAGCTGCTCGGCAGCACCGAGCACTGCATCCCAGGGGATGTGCACTGCAGCATGGTGCATCCTGCCCTGGGTATCCCAGCCAGCATTACTCTTCAGTATCCCTCTTTGCAAAGATGCATCAAATCTGACGGTGGGGTGAGAGCAAAACCTGCAGTTCTGTGGGGGAAAATGAGGCATCAAAGCAAACCATCCCATGGAAGGCTATTATTGACTCACTAAGAGGGAGCTAATTCTTTTCAGGGCACTCTGCAAATGAAGTAGTGCAAGGAAGTGGTGCCTTGTGAAAAGGCTCTGCTCCACCCACCTACATACAGGATGGTCCCTGCAGTTCCCCTTGAGAACTCCCTCTCTTGCAACGGCAAAGTTGTTCATGTTCTAAAGAAATAATAATAAAAAAAAGGACAACAAAATACATCCACCCCAAACAAACATGTTGATTAGTGTAATCAGCTCTAATGAGGAAAGGGAAGCCAAATTCAACACTTCATGGTGGTGTTTGGGTTGGCTCAAGGCAGGCAACCCCTGCTCTGCAACCCTGCTGTGTGCCACTCTGTTTATGGGGCAGTGGGGATGGAATGGGGTGGGAGCACACAGCCCTCAGCCCCACTGGTGTGGGGTCCCTGCTGAACTCTATTTTCCTCCTGAGCCCTCTTTATGGGAAAGCAATGGAGGGTGAGTTGCTGACTCTCGGCGCTCAATCTGAAACAAAAGGCAATGATTTATAATTTGCCGCTATTGTGCTGCTTCGCAGCGCTCTGTCATTGCGAGCCAGCCGTGGCAATTGGGCCTTTGGACCAGGAGACGGAATTGCTTTTCCTTCTATTTACCCAATAAATAATAATAATAATAATTGCCATAATAGCAATAATAAAATCCATCTATCTCCCCACCTCCCCTCCCAAGTGCGTTGTGGCAAGCCCAACTTTCAGCCGCGGTTTATTTATTGGTTGGATTCAGGCTGGTTGACTTTAACGTGCACTGTCACCAAACAAACATCCCTGCGGCATGCCGGGTATTAAAACCATCTTTCATAGATTCAAATCTTGCAGGAGGGGCCATCAGAGCAGTGAGGACTGGGACTGGAGGCTCGGTGTTACTTCTTCCCCCTCCAGTGAATTGCAATGGACTTGCATCCTCGCTCAAACCCTGACTGGGGCTATCAGGGCTGGATCAAGCCCTAGGCCATAGGAATCAGAGGGCTGCATCCACCTTTGCAGCAGAAGAATCCATCCATTCTTTGTACAACCCTGAACACAAGGTTGCTGCATTCATTCAGGCAGGAGCCAACAAACCATCGAAGGCATGGCTGGCCCAAATAGCATCCCCAGCCTTAACAGTGTCTGGAGGTGTCAGAGCCAGGTTCCTTACTCGGGAAGCATGAATAACACGTGACATGAGCTTGAAAACAAAACAAATCCCCTCTCTTAAAAAATAAATAATAACAGCAATAAAAACCCGCTAGGAAAGTTGGCTCTCCTGACTCCTCTGCTGCAGAATTTTTTATTTCTCTCTCTTTTCATTCCCCTCAGAGAAATCATTTGAGGGACGGCTGCTGTCTCTCCTGCTGCTCCATTGCTCCTGCGAACAGCCAGACAGCTATCACACAGCTCCTTTAATGGCCCAGCAACACAGATAGCGAATAAACCTAATGGGGAGCAGCAGCATTGGCTTCCCAGCTGATGCCGTGCTCCCAAACAGAGCCTGGCTGACATTACAAGATGGTTTCTTCCCAACGGATCCATCTGCCAGGGGGAATGATGGTCAGGAGTCACCGCTGCTGGCAAAGCTGCATATTTATTATGGGAGATGAATATTTGTGCTTGTGCATAGCAAGGCATGCCCTGTCCCCATGGGGACATTGGAGGGATGGGTATTTGGATGCTGGAGCTCTGCATTGAAAAAGGGAAGAGAATGGACATGTGAAGTTGTTTGGGATCCTGACGGGACTTTGCTGCATGCAGGGTTTAATCAGAGCCTGGCAAGCAGTTTTCCTAAGGGTTGGTGGGACAAGCAGCAAGAAAAGGGCCAGAATGGTGTCATTTCAAAGCGAGTGGGCAAAACGTAATCATACGCTGGAAGGACTAATCCCGGATTATCATCAGGGGTTGGAAGGGATAAACCATATCTAAGCACACAGCTTTCATCCCACGGGGCTGTGAAGCAATTGCGTACGGCCCCACGGAGATGCAGCCACCCCGGGGGTGTGAGTGGGGAGGGGACAGCACTGCCAAGGACAGGGGAGAGCCTGGGCCCCTCATTGGGGAAATGCCTTTTCTGCCCTTCACCATTCTGGTCCTTCCCAGGGGTCAGCACTTCCCTGCTCAGCGCCTGTCCTGAGGGATGGATAGTGCTGTGGGTGCCCTGAGGATGTCTCCCCCCCCTCCCGTGGCTGCAGCCTGCCTGGTGCTGTGGTTCTCCTCCAAGTTTTCCCTCCTTATCTCTTTGATTCCTCTCCTGAAGTACAAATTGACCTCTCAGAATTTTCTCCTTTAATGCCCTTGTTCTCAAATGTTAATAACTGGTCAGTGACAGGCTGATTAAGCCTTCCTTCCTCCCTTATTTAGATTGGTGTCACTGCACCGGCTCTAACGGAGCCGTAAAGAACATTAACACCCAGTCGACACTGACAGGGCAAACTATTCCCTGGAAATTGATAAGGGCTTTTTCTGGAAACGAATTTGGCGCTGGCAAAACAAACGGATGACTTGAGTTCCATCCATCTCCCTTCCTTTAATAACTTTCATTTGTTTGGCGCTATCTCCAGTGCCGATTAATGTAACAAATGCTTTTTCTCCCAGCGGGGGCTTCTGCAGGAGTTTCAAGTCGACTGGTTCAACTTTTCTCCCCTTGCTTTTACCTCTTGGTGTGTGAGTGATGTTCTTCTCCTCTGAGCGGGGCTGAGTGGTCAAAACTGTGCCAATGCCCCCAGACAACTACATCTGATATCATCCAGACATCCACATCTGTATCTACTCCATCTGTATTTATATCTGTGTGTATATCTATGTCTGTCTGTATTGATATCTGTATTACCACATTCACATCAGTACTATATATAATGTATATTCATATCCACATGAATTTAATCTATATCATCTATATACTTATCATTGACGTGTCTACCATCTATATCCCAATCATTCCTATTAATATCCATGCAATGTATGTACATCCACACATACACTTACTCCTACTCCTATCCCATTCCTATCTATATCATCCATATCCATACCACCTATATGACAATACTCTTCAAAACCCCTCTAGGAAGTACCTGGTGTCTGCCCTTGCCTGTGACATGGGTAGCAGGAGCCAAAGTTGCCAAATCTGGCAGCAATTGCTTTTCCCCTTGAAGGTCAGTGCATCCAGGAGCCCTGTTTGGGGAAGCAGAAGCTCAGAAGCTCTTTTGGGGCTGCCATGAGGGAAGGGAGAGCAAAAGCATGCATAGGACATCCCTCAGTCTGGGGCTAATGGGCATCCACCTCTGCTTCCACATTTCTCGCTTGGATTATGGCTCTGATAGCCAGAAAAATCTTTCACTTTTTCCTCCTTGGAAACTGAGAAGGTTTTTTCTGAAGCCATGCTGCCAAAGCAAACCCAAAGCTCCTACCAAGCAGCTCTCCCCAGAGAGATGAGGCACTCTCATGGGTTTACCTTATTCCACAAAAAGGCTTTGCATGAACTATTGGAAATGGGAACGCTCCCACAATGGCAAACCAGGGCTTAGAGGTGCAAGTGTCCACTGCCTGATGCACACATCCACCATTACCCGCTCTCTGTGGGTGGGAGTGCAGCAAAGGGAGGAGGTGTGGGAAAAGATGCAGATGATGGAGCTTTTGTCCACAAACAGCCAATGGCACGTGAAGCACTGAGTGCACAATGTACAACCCCAAATCCCTCACAGGGCACAGCCTGAGCCTTCCCTGGGAAGGGTATGAGACGCGAGCCTGGGGGTTTTAATTACCAACAGCATAGAAAGGAGAGGGATTTCTTTTACAGTTGGATGAGTGCTGCATGGGGCAGCAGAGAGTTTTTCTTCTTAATGGCTGCATCCCACTGCTTGGATATAATCTCTTCTCTAGCGAGAAACGCGTGTCACCTGAAAGCTCACACAGAGATGTGCTGCCTTTCAGCTTCAGGGTGGCTGCACTCTGACCTTGCTAAATCCAGATGGGATTCTGCCTCCTTCTTTGGGCAAATGTGAGTTTTTCTCCTGCTGTTGCAGCTGCAGCCCCACTGCAGTGTTTTAAAACGCGCGTGCCCCTCACCAAGCAGCATCTACAATATAGAAAGAATGAGAAAGTGCAAATGGGAGAGAGGATAAGCTTGGTGCTACAGCTGAAAAAAATAAAAGGAGGTAAGCGTAGGTATAAATGGCTTTTCATAAGAGAGAATAAACCCCAGGCTTCAGGCAGCTGCCAGTGCTCTGCAATAGGGGCAGGGGACTTAAATCCCACTTGGACACGAACCTCCAGTGGTGGGGTGAGTGCCTGCTTGGGTCTGGAAAGTGGAAATCTCTCCTGAGGAGAGATTAAGCCTAACCACGAGTGCTTGTGGTTCTCCAGCAAGGAGAAACTGGGTGCTTGATCTCTTGCCACCATTTCTGAGCCACTGCTTTATTTGTTGTGGTGGAAGGGCTTTGCTCATCCTTTGCTGATACTTTGGCACTCAGTCACGTATAGAAACAAATGCAAAACTGAGGCCAAGGTGCAGGGACAGCTTCAGGCTTGTTTGGATTTTGCTGTATGTCAGGAGGTATCCAGCTCCATCCTTGTCGCTTTATTAGAATGGTATAAAAAGAAATCCATCCTCCCATTTGCTTTCTCCAGTGCTGGCTGCCCTTGGAGCAGCGGGAGGGTGGAGGCTGCACACCCAGGCAGCACCGCCCTCTCTGCCAAACACAGCACCAGGGGGATACAGGAATTCATGCCAGAAAATCCCACAGTATGAAGTAAAGGTTTGAATCTCCACTGGCAAATGAAGAAAACTCTATTTTGATGCAACTAAATATCAAAATTCCTATCCTCGTCCTCTGTAAAATCAAGTAATTGCTCCAAATGGGGATGATTTAGAGCCAAAAATCCTAGGAGAAGCAGCAAGTGAAGTTTTGAGCCCATGGCTTTGCTTGTCTCTGTGAGAAGTTCTATTATGACACAAGCTCAGTACTGACCCCAATGCAGAGCAGCACAGGGACCAGTGCGGCTGTGCTCCCGATTCCTCATCCATGGCAGTGAGACCGTGCTGGGTCTGAGGGCAAGGAAATCTCAGCTTGTATCAGAAGATATGGGCAAGAGGACTTACATCACAAGGAAAACAAAAATCGATGAAGAAACATGGAGACCCAAGTCACAGTGCCTCATCCAAGTCACAGTGCCTCCTCCAGCTGTTCTATCTGAGAGCAAATTTCAGCCTCTTGGTGCCACAAGAGCCAAATGGGGATTGCTGTGGCAGATAAGTTTTAGTAGAAGACATTTATGTATGAATTAGAACTCCAAATAACTTCTGCCCAGGTTGAAGAGGAAACTTCCTGCTCCATTCAGCACTCTTGTGCTCCCCGCTTCCCACTTTGGTGTCAGCAGCTGTGAACACCTGTTTGAGCTCTGGTTCCTTCACACCTGCAGACAGCAGATGTTATATCTGCTATGCCCTCAAATATCCAGAAACAGAAGAGTAAATACCATTAGATAAATAATGCATATGGGAGAGCTCCACGTCTTTCTAGCTCAGATCTAAGCAGAAGCCTTCCCTGTTTCTTTCCTCCTGATCTGCAGCCTGCAGATTCTCCTTCCACACTTTCTGGTACCAATAACTCATACCAGGTAGAAGGAGATGGGATCTGGATTTGATTACTGATCTGATTTAGTCTGTCAACCTGTGTGTCTCTGTGCAGAGATTGCAAGTCTTTCATGGACAATCTGCAATGGAAGAGAGGAGCTTAAGGAATGATTTATTCTGTAACAACAGCAATAACAATAACTGAGCTGCTGAATGTGGGCAGCATCCAGCACAGGTGTGCCGACATCACTGCTCTGCTGTAACACAGCAATAGCAGAAGATGCAGTTTGAAGGGGAGGAATCTGATTTTCAGCCAGTGGCCAAATTCCTCCAGCACCTTCCTTTGGTGTAAAGAAAGAATATGGACATTATTCCTCCTCTGTGATGGTTCGACCAGTAACTGGGGTGATGTATGTTGGGAAAGCAGAGTTTGAGGCTATGCTCCACTGCAGCTTTTCATTGCAACCCCTGTCAAGCCACTTATCTTCTCCCTCTGCTGTCCCTGCAGTGAGGACAGCCTTGTGTCACCTTGCAAGGATCACTGCATGATCTGGAGGCTGCTCAGGCTTCAAAGAAATGAGTATGGTGAAGAGACAGCAAATAGGCAGTGCACCAAAGCAAGCATTGCCTCTCTGTGCATCAGTCATGGGAACAGGCTGCTATCAGATGGTGAAAATCTCATTCTTCCTCCACTCATACTTGAGCTTGTTTTGTTATTCAGGGAAGGATGTGTCTCACCTGAGAAGTCCTTAAGATGCCACATACAGGCTCCTCACTGATTAAGTGCTAAGGGAAGCTCCTAAGAGGGTCGCTCAGCACTGCCTGGAGAGGCAATGAATGAGCAAACGTGTCACATCCCATTGCTCTGCCAGCATGGAGTGACAGCATGGGGACCCTGATGGTGGGCTCTGTGGGTGTCCCCAACACCAAGTCATGTCACCGAGGTCTTCAGTGGCGTCAGAGATGACTCCCAAAGAGTTCCTGAAGATCCTGGAGGTCTCGGTGACCCCATCTCCTAAATCCTTGTTCCCAAGCATCAACACTTATCACTTCATCTGAACACATGCCAGCCCAGATATTATCACATTGCATTTGTTACAGCCTCACTACCCACTCAGAAGAGGATGAGCATCTTTTTGTGTACCACAGCCAAATCCTTCTTTCCTCCTCCTCTTCATGTAGACACATCCTCCACCATCTCTGCTTCTTGTGGTCCAGCTCCTTTCCACCATCAGCTCCTAGAAACACTTGCATCCCCAGGCAGCAAGAGATGCAGCCACCAGGGCACTGGATCTCTCCCTCTGCACGTCACCATGTCATCTTTTAGAGCAATTAAGCTCAGCATTCAGGTGTATCACTGCAGTGAAGCTCACTGTCTCCTGGGCATTTCTTTGCAGTTGTGTTTGTCTGAGAGCCAAGTCCAGAAGAGTTCCTTGACCCCAACTATTGCCCACACATCTTCTCCACGGAGGAGACCTCTGATGGGAAGGAAGCAGAGGAAGCCCCTTTGTTCAGATACAGGTGATGAGAGGTCTTGGTTTCTTTGTGCCCACACAGTTGCTATGCCTCAGTTTGCAAATCAAGCCTCAGAAAGAAGCTTAAATATTTCCCCTCTCAAGTGAAGGACAGCCTTCGCCCACCTTGGTGTCAAGGAGATTTAACTCAACCCCAGATGATCCCGACCCACTTCGCTCCCTGTAGTCAAGGAGATTTTTTGTTCTGAAGGAGCTGCATCTCAGGTGCGCTTGAGCTTCTCACAGAGAAGGGCTGTGGGAGCTGTGCTCATAGGTGTAAGTGAGAATCCAGCTAATGAAGTGCCCTGGGAATTGTGAGCTCTGGGTTATTGCATTCCCTCTGCCCAAAGCCCTGCACCTTGCAGGTGACACCAAGGACAGCAGGGATAAGCATTGCTCCGTGCCATACCAAGTGACCCATCGTAGTGCCAAGGGCACACAGCCTGCGTTGCACTGTTAACCCAGAGTTAACCCAGAGGACTTCTGAAGCACATTTCTGATGAAATTCAGGGAATTACTCTGACAGGGGAATTGCTTCAACTGGCCAAGGAGAAGGAAAAAGTTCCCCAGACCTTTCCTGCCTGCAGCATTTTACTGCTGTTATTAGGCTCTTGTATTTGGGGGTGTGCATGCAGAAACACAGCTTTCCTTGCACCTCATTGTATAGATTGGACTGGAGATGGAGACTTACAGAGACCCACGTGTTTATCCAACTGGCCTCACCTTCCCACAGGCACATCCAAATGCAAAGGGGTGCACACAGCTGTGTTATAGACACACACGTGGGACAGAAGCACATCTGAGGGATGCATGAGTTACAGGAACACACACACAGCAATGAGGACGCACCCAAACTGAGATGGACCATATCTATATGTATTTAAATCAGGAACAAATAGAAGCAAACACGCATTGGCAATGTGTTACATAATGCTGGCAAAACTCCTTTCAGATTCATCTCAACAAACCAAGCCCTGTGCATCTCAGAGCATCACAGGGTGTGCATTCCTCCTCAGCCCCATCCTTCCCAGGGCCTCTCCTGGGCACATTGGGAGCTCCAGTAGAGGCTGCCCTGGCTCTCCTTACAGAGTTGCATCGCATACCACCAGCTGATGGGGAGGTCCCTTCCAACCCCTATGAGTCTGTGAAGTGAGGAATAAGGCACTAAAAGGGCAAAAAGCATGGCTTTAAGTCAATGCACCACCGAGATTTTTTTGATCAGTCTGTGCATCTTCTGGAAACATCGTCTGAGGAGCACCAGAGTGGTGTGAATTCAGGATTATGTTAATGAGATGAATAATTTCAGGTTAAAAAAGACTTAAAGAGCGGAAAACCTCTGAAAAAAAAAATCACTGAGTTGTTTCATCCCAATACCTCTGAAGTGAAAGGCTTTGTTGCAGAAGTGCCAAAATATTTTGCTGCCTTTTTTTTCAAAAGCACCTAAAAACCTGGGGTTTTTTTTTTTGGGTTTTGTTTTCCTTTTTCTTCAAAGGGCCAACCAGATGTTTAATTAATTGGCAAGCCCATAAGTAACGCTGTAATGTGATGGAAAGTGCAGGAATGACAGCAGAATCGTGAAGTCCCAGGCTGCAGCAAGGGAGGATTTGCTCAAATGCAACAGCCATAGATACAGAAATGAAGAAAAGAAGCTGCTTACTTTCAGAAGGCCACAGGTACAGAGAGATCTCCAGCAAGATGCCCTCACCTTCACTGCCAACCCTTGGGGCTTAGGCAGTGAGGGCTGGTAAGGGGTGGATCCTGGCTGCAGCCCTTCCATCACTCAGTACATTGCATGCACCTGAGCTCCCCTGGGTTGGCCCTGCCTTCCCACCAGGTGCTCCATCACTGCTTCAGGCTGTGACTCAGCATTGCCACTGCACCATACCTGAACACTTGTCCTCTTCACCCAGCAGGCAGTGCAGCCCCTTGGGGGGTTCATGATGCTGTGTCTCTGCTCACTGCCCTTCCCAGCCC
The DNA here is from genome assembly GCA_016647715.1 of Pavo muticus. Classification (NCBI taxonomy): domain Eukaryota; kingdom Metazoa; phylum Chordata; class Aves; order Galliformes; family Phasianidae; genus Pavo; species Pavo muticus. The sequence continues at coordinate 1,918,166 of JACDJE010000072.1, read as the reverse complement.
TGCACCCCCCACCCACTGGGTCCCCTCCTGCTGCTCCAGCCACAGCTTCAGCTGTACATCCTTCAGCTGTTCCCCATCTCAACATGAATTATATATTTTTCTTGCTGGATTGTAGAAAAAGAAAGAAAGTTAAAAAAGAACAAAAAAGCAGTGCAAGATTTATTTTCCAAAAAAGCACATTTTCTCTTTTGTCTCCATCTGAATAGCAATCCTTCCATTAACTGCAGCTGTCTGAGTGCCCTGCTGCACAGTGTTTGTTTGCCTGTCCCACCTGTATTAACTGGTTTCTCTGTGGGTAGGGCTCAGCAGGATGGTCCCTACTGCAAACCTTTTTCTGGGGCTCTCACTTCTCCATTGGTCCCTTTGAATCCAGCCTGTATGAAAGCACAGCCCTTTGCAAACAGCTTCCAGATAATTGCACTCCAGGAGGACAAACGGGAGAAAGGGACAGGCTTCTTCATTGGGCGAGGTAATTATGCTGATATCTCACCTTAATGACAGCAGCAAAATGAGAGTGTGCTCTAATCCCTGGTTGGAGTGGGGAAGGGCCCTTCTGGCTGAGATTTCCCCTCCATCAGTCACAGTCTGAGTTTGCAAGACTGGAGAATGGCATTTTTAGATCCTCCCATTGCTTTCGTGCTCTTTTGGAGGACTTTGCCCATCTAGAAAATGGGATATGGGGATGCTGGCATGCTCCCCGCTAGGATTTCCATGCAATTAATTGCATTGCAGCTTTGGTTGTTCCCTGAGCTCTGCCCGTTCCCACAGCTGAAGCCCCCCGCTAGAGCAGCTGCGCTCCCCAGCTTGTGCCAGGCGGACACTGAAATAAAGTCCAAAACAACAAGAGAAAGAGAGAGAGAGAAAAATGCTTTCCTCCGAACAAAATAAAACCCCATTCAGTATCTGTATATATCATAAAGGTGCAGGGAAGGGCACAAACACCATTTTTATTTTTTAGATGTGCAGTTCACATTTAACCCAGCACCATCTGTTTCTCCAGCAGCTCTGCAGCCTGAGATGCTCCTCTGCAGCCGCAGCTGAGATCGCTCCACTTCCGCGCTGCTCCTGCCCTGCAGCTCCTGGGTGGGATTTTCCCCCTTCAGCTGTGTCCTTTCCCAGAGTGTCCCCTGGGAGCAGGCAGACGTGTGCCTTTGGGCACTGATGCCTTCTTAGCCCCCACATCTGGGCTTCATTGGGGCTGTGGCTGTGTGAGGAGATTTGAGCCTCTCAGGATCCCCCATAGGGCTGAGATGGGTCTCTCCGGTGGGGACTCCTCAGTGTCTCATAAATGTTATGTCCCACCCATGTGAGACATCCCATCCCCTCCTCCATCCCATGACCTGCTAGTGGGGTTTGTGTGAAGCCCTCCTGCACAGTTCCACCCCCCTCCAAAATTTTTTCTTCTGTGGAGACCTGGAGATGTCCCCAAAAGTAGGACCCTGTCCCACGTGGTGGCCATGCAGCCACGTCAGGCCACCTCCTCACCTCCTCACTTATTGGACATGCCAGGAGCATGTGTGGCATGGCACAGCGCAGGGGAAGCCATCATCCCTGCTGTTAATTAGCATGGCTCGTTATTAACTAATAACGAATGGATTAGTCAGCATGTGGGAAGCGGCCGAGCAGGGAAGGACTGAGAAAGACCCCGGTGGTGCTGCTGTCCTCAGGGCTCAGCCTGGTGTTTTATTTATCTAAGGGCAGAGAGGACACAGAGCTGGAGGGGCTCCTTGTTTTTAATATCCACACGAACTGGAGCAGCATTTTCAGCCCCTGGCTCATCCTCCTGCTCAAATCCGCCTGTTCCTGCTGCTGACAATGAAAACCCGGGTTGGGATTGTTTTAAGCAGGGAAAGTCTTTAGCAACCTTTAATTAAATGGCATTTGGGGAGCAAGAGCTGACAAGAGGTGACAGGAGGAGTGGTGGCTGCTGCCTGGATATGACCTTATCACACTGCTCGGGCTGTTAGCACCGTGATTGGCAGCTCCTCGTCTGCTGGTGGTCCTGAAACTGGGGCGATGGGAAAAGGGGCACAGGCTGGCTTTTGTCTTGGGACAGCAGGGCCAAGGATGTTCCATTTCCAGTTAAGGGTTGCGTGTGACCCCGAAGCCCAAACTGGATGGTTTTGAACATGAAGCATCATTTTGGCTTTTTTAATTTGTATTGTTCTAGATTCAGAATGGCAACGTTATCTATGAGAAATATTTCACCAGAACAGCTTGACTTTGACAACTTTCTTTCTGCATGCATTCATTTCCCACTACGCGCAGGCATTTCTCTCCACTTTATATCTATATATGTTTGTTCTCAAGATGTCGTGTTCCACCTCGGCCTTTTGTGACAAAGAGTTTTGGGGGATTTTCCTTTTTCTCTGACTTGGTTTTTTCCTTGCCCTCCTGCAGCAGTTCTGGGAATGTCCTTATGGATGCTCCCATCCGCATGGCTGCTCCAGTGCTCCAGAAATCCTCCTCCTCTCTGTAGCTGCTATTATATGTACAATATCCATACTGTGCATTATATTATATTGTTCTGTTGTAGCAATGAGACCTGCCCCTGCTCCCAACCCTGCAAGGCACAGGATGCATAGTTTGGAGCAGCTTGAGCCCTCTCTGAGATTCACAGCACACGGGGAGCAGAAATCTCCAGCCGTGAGATTTCATTACAGCAAAGCAAACCCAGGATTTGAATTATGGGTGCTCACCAAAAAGCCATTCCTCACCGCGAGGCCACTTTGCATCTCTTCCATCATGACCTCACACCTCATCCCAGTGATGCTGGGGCAGCCCCTGCCCACTCCCCCATCCCACAGTGCCCGGCCCCTCGATCCCTGTGCCCATCGGCCCCTCCATCCCTGACCCTTACAGGAGCCCTGTGGGGCAGATGGAGGCTCTGGGGACGCAGCTGGGATGGAGAGCTGAGGGCTACACGGGGAAGAGGACGCGAGATAAAAACATCTCTTGCTTTGCTTCCACACTTCACCGAAATCTGTGCACATTGCATGCTTTGCTGGGAGTGATATCAAACACGGCCCAGATCTGCTGGAATATGTCCAGCAAAAAAATACAGATAAAGAAGGAGCGATGCGTGCTCGGGGCAGTGAGTGCTCAGCAGAAGGCAGGCATGGGGAGAAGGGTGGACATACAGAGCACTCCCAAAGGGAAACGTCACTGCTTTGGGGACAGAGAAAGCTCAGAAAAGGGTCAGATTGATTGCACTACACCGCTATTTTGTGTTTGTTTAATGCTAATAGCAGGCAGGAGGGAACAGCTACGGGTAAAGCTGCCGCACACCACGCAGTCTGATGATGCTGAAGAGATTATCGGAGCACCAGGAACTCTGTCATGGCTGGAATTAGCCAAATAAATCATTGCAAACCATTCCCCCGATGGTTTCAGCCCTCTGTTTCTGGTTTATGAGTTGCTCATGGTGGCACTGGGATCTTCACAAACCGTTGGGTACAGTTCTGCATTCGGTGTGGATTCATGGCACGGAATGAGACATTTAGAAGTTCAGTGTCTGATCCAAATGAGACATTTAGGCTTTTTCTTTTTTGCACACTGGGACCTTTTCATAGTTCTTTAACAAAAGCCTGAACTGATATATTTTCATTGATTTTCTTGTTCCCGAAAAACAGATTTTCAATAAAAACCTCTTTTAAGCTATAAAAAATAAAAATAATATAAAAAAAAAAAAGCAGCCAAAGTGCTTCGGGTGAAAATGTTATGAAATATCCAGCAAAACAACTTTCCGTCATGTTTCTGATGCTATTCAAAATGTTCCTCTCTTGCTAAGAAGCAAAAAAAAAGGCAGTTTGGGGATCAGACCCATCCTGTCTCTTATTTATTCCATGTTTCGTTTGGGCTTTGTTGTAATGCTGTGCTGCTCTGTGGTCGGAGGGCTGAGCCCTTTTGCAGCATGTGATGCACTGCGGAAATGCAGCCCAGAGCTGAGCCAGGCTGGAAGGAACCACACAGTGTCCGGAGCTGCAGCCCCTGCAGGAGTGACTAGGAGCAATGTGTTTTGCAGTGTATTTACACCTGGAGCTGGTTGCCTCCTCCCAGATGGGATGAAGATGGATGCTGTCCAAACATTCCTCTGCTCTCATCCATTGCAAACCACGGGGTGCTCCAATCCTTTTGACCCTTACATGCTGGAAATGGCCCTTTTCCCCTTGGAAAACTTTATGGAAAACAAAACAAAACAAAACATTTTGTGGGGTCATTTTAGTGGGTTATCAATTAGAGAGGAAGGTGGCCAATGGCACTTAGGAAGAAAAGCCCGAGGAAAGCCCCTACCATCAGCTGCATGGTAGCCTTCTGCAGAAGGGGACGTGGGCCCTGCAGGTCTGATTAAGGAGAGTTATTATTTCCCTACAGTGAGTGGGCTGCAAATAGAGCTGTGCCTGTCTGTCCTTCTGTTTGGTAAGGCATGATATCTGCTGATTTTGTTTCAAGCAGCTTATTGTGCTGGTTTCAGTGCAAAACTCCCTCCTTGGAGGAGGCCGGATGCTCCTGGCTTTGGGGAGCAAAGTAAAGAGCACTGAACATCTCCATTGCCCTGAGCTGCTGGGCCGGACATTGCCTCTCTTCTCCATAATCAACCAGAGTGTGCTTTTCTCAATTACAAATGTAGCTCTGAGATGACAAACATCTTTTGCAGCCAAGGGGTATCCAGAGGCTCGGTGTGAGCTGTCTAAGCAGCGTAGTAGGGATGGGATGCTGCTTCCAGCTCTCAGCCTCAGAATATTATTCTGATGTTTCCATTAGGGCTTCCCTTGCAGCACTGTGGCCGTGGTGCTGAAGTGCTCATTAGCAGGCGGGAAGGGAGAGCAGTGTGAGCAGCACCAATTCCCCTTATATCGGTCCACATTAAGCACATACATGTTGACAAAAAGAACAAAAATACATATTGAATGGCCTGAAAATTCAGATAAGCCCCTAATAATCTGTGGGAAAGGGGGTTTGACTCACAAAGCCTATAGGTTGAAGGTTTGGGGGCTTTTCCCCCTACATGAGCTGACTTGCCCTGCAGCGTGCCATAGGACAGGGAGTTATTAAAACAAATGCCACCGCAGTGTCGCCTCTCAGCCCAAGCACTACTGCTGAGCGATGCTCGGCCATCCAGCAGCACAACAGGAGCCCTGAGCACACCGTCACCCTCCAGCACGCCGGCAATGGGGTCGCTGGGGCTGCACCGCGCGCTCTGAATTGAAGCAGCCGACTGTGAAATAGGAATTACTGACAGCTCTTAAGTATATCAAGAGAACAGCCCTATTCCTTAATACAGAGCCACTAATAGACATCTAAAGACCTATAAACCAGACAATTCCTCTATATCATCCTAGTTAAATCAATGTAGTTATATTACCCTCATCATTTTCCCTTTAACGTTTATTACATTTTGCCACTGTAATTTATTTTTTCATATCCATCAGCCGATTAAAGACTTTATTCTGAAGATACACACATCCTTGTGACCTACTTGAAGCTGACCTAAACTGTTAAGTAAAAGCAATTTGGTGGAGGAGGTGAGGGGTTTATTTGCCCTTCCTCTCTCCCTGTTTTTTCCCCTTTCACTCACACTGAGAGCATCGGGACGTCCCATCCGTGTCCTTGCAAAGTCTTTAGTAATATTTGTCCTGCTTTTAAGGCAATGACAGCCCATGGCTTTGCCTTTTTACAGCGCTGCAAGGAGAGCTGTGATGCTGTTTGAACACTCAAACACTTGTCCCCCACTCCAACTACTGCCACTCCACCATCTGCAATTATTTGCAATGGGAAAATGGCAGTTATTGAATCCACCTATTGGAAGTCTCTACGAGGTGGAGGAAAGCACCTGGAGGAATCCAGACAGTGCCCCACAAAACGTTGAGTTCAGCCCAGTGCTTCTCCCTTCATTCAGATTCACTCTGACCTCTTCCTCCCCTGCCTTGACCAGGCATTTTGCTTTTATTCATTCCTCTGCTTGAATTATTTAAGCATCCCCACTTAGACATTTATGTATCCGGAGCCACTCCTCTTCCTTTATTTCCAAAGAGTATCATCTTTCACCCTTTAGCCCTATGTATACAGTATGGGAACTTTTGAATCACGGCCTGAACCTCTGATTGACCACCTGAGGCAAGCGCTGAGTCAGCCATGGGAGCACAGGTGAAGGCAATGCAGCTGTGTGCCCGGAAGGGGTGGAGCCAGGCTGCACCTCTCCTAGACCCCATTTAAGGGCTGACTGCCATTGAGGAAGGATCTTTTTCTGGAGATTGCTCCTTGTGGAGTTTTTTTGTGAGCCTACAACACTGGTGAGCATCTTTCATTTATATCTAATTATCCTTTCCAACATGGTAATCTTACCAACCTAACTTCTCTGTATACTATAGAACATCTGTATACCTGTTAACCTTGCAGTATGCCAATGCTCCCATGCTATTAGATTGATTTTTTTTTTTGGTGGGTTTTTTTTTTTTTTCCTTTATTTTCTCCTTTAAACTACCTAAAACCAAGGGAAAAAGCTGCCCAGAGCCTGCCAGGAAGCCAGTCCCATGGGAGGCACTGAAGGGGAAACCCAAAGCTCTTAGATCTGGCAGTGCTGGACATGGCTCTCCCTTAGGAACAACAGCATTTGGGGCAGAACCATGTGCTAGGGACCTCTTAATTTTATTTATTATTTATAATGGCCTTTTTGCTACTTCTTATTTATTGCTGTAAATAACAGGTAATTCTATCAAACTCCTTCCTTCTGCTTTGTTCTCTTTGAAAAAGAGCCATGCAAACACAGAGCAAAGAGCCTTACTGAGCGAGGGAAGGCAGGTGGCTTCCACATCCCCACACTGGGAGGAAGCAATACAAAAGCACTGGCAAACCATCAGCCAGAAGCAGCAGCAGGGCAGTTCATCTCCCCCAGCTCCTCTTCACACTGCTCAGGGTGCTGCAGCCTCTCTGAAGCCATCCTCACTCATCCCAGCACTACAGCTGGGAAGAGCTGAATGTTTTCCATGTCTGACAGTGAGCGGTGAAGGGACATCCATGGATGTTATACACAGTGATGCTCCTCTGTTCTGCACCAAAATTCTGCTTTCTGACTCCCAAATTGGTCAAATAACAAGTCTGTGTTGACACTGAGGAGTAAGTAAAGTTCTGCCTGCAATCTGTAACTGGAAGTTAGTTTCATCGGGAGCTAGATTTATCTCTTCCCTCGTACATACTTAATACAGCCCATCACAGAGAGGGCACTTTTCATAACCAATTGATGGAGAATTGCAGGATAAATTATGCATCCTGTGCCCAGCTGCAGCTCAGTGCTGAGTTATGGACTTCTCCCTCCTGCTCTGGTGCATGAGAACCAGGCACTGAAACCCTCCTGTGCCCTTTGGAAGTGCCACGACCATTAGGGCTGGAATTACTGCTGGGCAAAGGGCTTCTTGGGCTTTGTGCAGAGCAGATCCTCACATCCCAGCAAAGCAGTGGTGCTGGGGGTGAGAATAAAGAGAAGGCAACATGCTGAAGATGAGGAGGGGGATGAAAGTGCTGCATTTAACAGCTATGAAATATACACAGAGCTCTCGCAATGACTGAGGGCAGCCCTGGCCACGATTTTACAGTCCCAGCGAAAAGCTTTCAATCCAGCTTGTAAATCACGTTCTTAAAATTCATTCTGTTTAAAATATTAATCCCACATGTTATTAATAACATGGGGAAGAAATATATATTTTAAGTGAGGTTTTTTATCATCTGACTATCACTTTAATTCGCGGTTTGTCCTTTTCAAGAAGAAATCCATTCTGCGGACATTGTTATAAGATAAAAACTTAAATCACGCTCGCTGCTGAATTTTTCATCTGAGCCTGATTCCCTATTAATAACTTATTTTTATAAAATAGTAATGTGCTCAGCTTATAGGGGGGCTGATAAAAACAAGCCTCAAATGGATTTTAAATAGGACCTCAGCCACCCTTGACTTCATTTTGAGCTGGATAAGTTACCGGGGACTTTTGTCACCTGGTTGCAATGCCTGCCTTGGTGTCTGGTGTCACCAGGATGCCATCCATCTCTGCCTTCCTGAGGTGACAATAAGACAGGTTGGAAATGCAGCCAAAGCATCAGGCAAGGGCAACGTTAAGCTGAAGAAATAAAAAATAATCGAGCATTGCTTTCCCCTTGACTTATCTGCCTTGGCAGAAGTCCGGTCCTGCTGTTTGGGAAGTATCTTCCCTCTCCCCAGCTCTCCCAGGGGATGCTGCCAGCCTGGGCTGGAGCTCTATTTCCTCTCTCCTTCTTCCAATTTGCTCCCCAAAGTGCCTCCCCCTCCCATGCTCCATTAGTTGCCACTGCAGATAACACACCCACTGCTGAACCTGCAGATCTGTCCACATTCACTTTCACCTGAGGAAGGCTGGGCTCCTGCCATGCAAACCAAACAATAATTTTTAATTAAACTGGCAGCCATGGGGCTTTCATTGCCAGCATCAGGCAAGCAAAGCCTGGCGGTTCTCGCAGGCTCCCCACTACCTACAAATGCTGGCATTGAGCTGCGCTACTTTGCCAAGAGAAGTGTACCAGGTTTCCTTTACACCCATACTACTCCCCGCTGCCCTGTGGGCAGTGCTCAACTTTGGAGCACATGGAGTATGAGGGAGTGCGGCTTTGGTGCCTGCATGGCCTCACCATGCTACCCCAAAGTCATGCACTGTGCTCCTGGGGAGGCACGCGGCGTTGTGCAAGTTGCAGAAATGCAGGAAAAGGCCACGATATTCGCTTGTGTGAGAGGAAATTTGGGGATGATAGCAGAACTGGCAGGACCCCAGCACCAGGAGTCCATGGCTTTTAATTAAGTAAGTTCAGAGCAAAATTGGCAGGGTCTTATCTGCAGCTCACACTTCCATGCTGCAGATGCACCGCTGCACCCTGTCCTGCTGTGGAAGGGAGGGGTGGGGTGGAGGTTGCACTGGGGCACAGCTCAGGGGACACACAGCAGTGCTCCCAGCCCAGATGGGCTCATCGCATTCTGTTTAGTGATGAAAGCAGGGCAGCTTGGGCTTTATTTCCCCTTCCTTAAGAAAAAAAATAAAAATTAAATAAATCGCATTCAAAGCTGTTTCTTTCTTTCTTTCTTTCTATCCTCTCCTCTATTTTTTTTTTTTCCAGCTGCCCCAATTATCCCATTTGTTCAAAGCAGAATCTTGCAATTCGAGGCAGTTTATTTATTCTGCCCAAGCCGTGTTTACAACGCCGCAGCGGAGCGCTGGGGTTGAGTTAAGCGGTGCTGGGGGTTGGGGCTGGGCTGGGAAAACCAAAAAAAAACTAAAGGGAGAAAATTAAAAGGAGCAATTTTAAAATCTCAGACATCAAAGGCATCATTTATATTTCAAATCATGGGGAAATAACTTCATAATGAGGAATCATAACGGGAAACTGAAGACTCCGGCATCATTACAGCTCCAGCTTCAAAACCCTCGCATTGTTCTTGGTGAGAGGGGAAAAAAAGACCTGAACAAGTCAGGAAATGAGAGGAATGGGGGAACGTTGCACTCAGCTGTTAATCCTTACAGGAGCAGTTTGGTGGTAGGAGGGCTCCCTGCCAAACCGAACACCCTGCTCAAAGCACCCCTCTCCCCTCTGCTCCTCAGGTGATAGGAGGATGGGTTGGGGATGCTGATGGCCCTGGGGTGCTGCTGAGCATCTTCAACCCCAACAGGCTTTTTGTTGGGTTCATAACGAAGGGTTTTATCCCAGGGGTTTGGTGCTGCTCATTGCCACTCTTTCAGGAAGGCGTGATAAAAAGCAAAGCACCTTTTGTTGCTCCACGCAACCATGAGTAAAAGACAGGGGAGCATTGTGAGGATTAATTAGTTAATGTCTGTAAAGCATGATATGGCAAGCCAAGTATTACTAATACTGTCCCATTCAAAAGAGAGCTCCCTGCTTATGATTAATTATTATTATTACAACCACTTTGGCAGCAGCAGGGAAAAAAAACATGATGGGTTTATTTGGAAATGAAATGCCCAGTTTCCCCTCTGGAGCACTGGGGAGAAAACAGATAGTGCTATTTGCAACGCCCAGGGAAGCAGCTATGAGGAGATAAGGACTTCTTGGGAAGAAGGGACTGCAAAGGCAGAGGCAGGAGGAGCAGAGCCCTCCTGGTGCCTCTGTGCAGAGCTGAGCATCCACCAACAGAGCCAGTGCAGGTACCTCAAGCATTCCTGAGCCCCAGGGAAGGCTCAGGGAGGTGCCAGGATGCAGTGGGGCCGTGGTAAATCATGGCCAGAGCTCATTTCTCCCATTTCTTCCATCTCTTGCTGGGCCTTAAGGAATTTGGGAACTTGGCCCCGGTGTCATCAAATTCCTCTTGTTCTTTGTGATTGGTCTCATGCATCTAAACCCCTTCGTCAAATCTCAGCTTCAATCTCCCTGTGCCCCACTTCATCATCTGTTCAATTATTAACCTCTCTAATTACTACTAAACACATCTCTCCTCACAGCTCACCAGCTGTTGGCTCCAACGACGAGATCCCAGTGTGCTCATCGCCTCGTGTCCCACACCTATTGATGACTGAGATTCCCATAGACAACACATTGGGTTGAGTGGTGGATTTATGCCACCCAATATAAGTGCTGGCAGAGGCTGGAGAAAGAGCAGTGCTGCACTGCACAGCTGCCTGGGGAGTGGGGGGTCACCATCCCTGGGGGTGACCCAGAGTTATGGGGAAGTGGCGCTGAGGGACGTGGGCAGTGGATATGGTGGGGTGGGGTTGGGGATCTTGGAGGTCTTCTCCCACCGGAATGATTCTGTGAATCTGTGAAGGGGCTCCTGAACCCCGACAAGGAATTGGGAACCTATAAGAGTCAGGGCTTACCTGGGGAGCCCCACACGAGTGGGATACAGCTCTACGCGTTCCTCTATGGGAGCTCATCAGCATTCCACGCCACCCTGAGCTCGCTATGGGTCCTACCCTTCCCGTGTTTCAGTTTCCCCCCAAAACACAGCGCTTGTGATGCTCAGCCTGCAATCACTGCCTCTGGAAAACACTGTGTGTTGTTTCCAAACTTCAGCAAAACTTACCTACAGATCTCCCCCTTCATTCCAAGTTTCTGTTTGTAGCAACAACGGATCAACACTGCTCTGCTGTGCACATTTTAGCACTTTTATCTCTCCATCAGAATCACAAATTCCAGCAGAAAACCGAACACTGCTTCTCCTTCTCCCCTTTGCCTCTTCCAGGAAGGAGCAAACACTTTGTCAGGAACAAGCAGGCGGATACATTTGTGCTTGTTTTGCGTCCTGCAGCTGGCGGAGGTGTTTGTTATGCAGAATTGCTTGTGCCACTCTCCTGGGAACACCATTTGGTTGGCAGATAAATCCTTACCTAGGCTGCTCCGTGTCAGCTTCGTACAGTAGTTGAGCATTAGTATGCTGCCCTGCTGCTGATGATTTATGTCACTAAGCAACACAGCATGAACTGCAATTTTTACAATCAAATATACAATTTACGCTACATTTTTTGGTGCATATTTTAGGAGATGAGCTTAAAATTGCTTGCCGGCAGTGCTCGAGCCACTGAGGAGTTGGGAAAGTCCCAGCTGGTGCTGCAGCCCCAGCTTGGGAGTGAGTTACAGCTCACTTCTGTACTGGGGGACAGTTACGTCAGTGAGCACCAATGTCACATTGCTGCCAGCAAACAGGAAGCTCCTTGTTCTGGGTTTTTCACCCTAAATCCTACAAGCACTTCTCATCTCGCTGCCTCGCTTTCCCCCTTGCACCCCTGGGGTGCACCTTTAGGGATGCTCAGGGATGCTCAGGATGATTGAGGATGCTCGGGATGCTCAGGGATGCTCAAGGATGCTTGGGATGCTTGGGATGCTGGCACTGGGAGAGCCTTCTCCAATTGGATCCGCTGGATGCCACCATGCTGACAGCATTCCCAGGGGCTCAGGGAGGACTTTCCCCCGCAGCCGATGGCAGGCGTGCAGCAGATCAACACTTCCTGGAACAGCAGTTATGAATTTTTCATAGGAGCAAGGAAATTTGAGACCTGGTTTGGTTGTTTTATTAAACATACAAGCAGGCATCCTTCAGGGAAGACATTGTGGGCAATTACGGAGCTGTGATTGGCATGGTGGATAACAGAGCTGTACAGATGTTAATACCTAATTTGCTGCAGCGTTTCGCCCCAGGGAGATCTAACTATGAAAGAGAGGCAATTTGTTTCGGTTCAAAACCCCCGGAGAAGTCCACCCTGCTGGAAAGTGGAGAAGTTTGGATAACTCAATTAAGCACCAAGGGCCTTAACCCGCAGGTGCAGCGAGGGCTGCAGACACAGCATTGTAAGGCAGAGGGGCTGCAGAACTGCCTGCGCTCCCATTAGGGCCATCTCCTGGCTTTTGGGGACATGTGGCAGCTCAGGCCTCATGTGCAAGCTATTTCGTGTGAATTGGTGTTAACAGTGCCTTTCCAATTACAGAAATTGCATTTTAATTTAAGGGAAGGATTATAGAGGCAGAAGACGAGGAAGAGCAATCTTGACCACTAATTAAAAATAAATAACTTTCCTATTGAAAAACTTTGCCTTTCTGTAAAAAGCAAATGGTTACACTGCGTTCAGTGCAAATACTCCCAAATGACAGCATTGCACTGCAGAGCAAGGGGCTGCCACGTCCACAGAAAGGATTCTTTTAACCCAAAAGGTACAACATCCTGTTCACAGCAGCTGGAAAACCAAAAAAATCCCACTCTGCAAAAGGAAACACGAGTCCAAAACCTGCTGAGAGCCACAGTGCTGAAGGTGAGGAGGAAAGCTGGGAGTGGTGCTCCCCAGCCATGGAGCTGATCAAGGCCAGGTTGGATGGAGCCATGGGTGATGTGACTGAGTGCCTGATTTAGTGGTTAACAGATCTGGCCACAGCAGGGCAGTCAGAAGTGGGTGAGCTTTGAGGTCCCTTCCAACCCAACCATTCCATGGTTCTACGATTCTATGATTCTGTGATTCTGTAGATAAATCTTAGAGAGACTGCATGATACAGATCTTGGTGTATGAGCACTGCTGCAGGATTTGGACTCACTCCCCAAATTCCTGTAGCACTGGAAAAGAGATTAGAATCAAGAGAGCAGGAGCAATGATGTCTGTGCTGCCTGATAGCATTCTACAAAGCCAAGAGAATAAAGGAGGAAATGCCCGAAGCCTGCAGCAACGCTGCGAGTTTCATAAAAGCAGTCTGTGCATGAAGTTAAAGCCACTCTTCTCCAGCTGGGGACATATAATGGTCCATATATCCACCTCCCTGTCCAGAAAATGGACTCCTGGCTGCCTGTGTATGGATGTACGACCACACTCGGCTGCGCGTTCGGGGACTACGAGATGTGCATAACAGCAATTCATTGCCACTTTCCCCTCTTCCTCCCACTAAAAGTTCGTGCTGGTATTTCTTACGGCTCATTTCCAGCTCTCGAGTTTTCTCTTTAATCAACTTCAGGTAGGAAAAGCCCCAAGCTAAAGCACTGCCAGTTCTTGGGGTCGAAGTAATGTGAAAATTGGTGGGTTTTGCCTTAAATCCTTTGATCCTAGAGTTGCATGGGAGTCCCAGCTTTTATTAAAAAGCGAGGTTGGTGACTTTGGCAGGAATAAGCCTGGAAACAGGAACCGAAAATGGCCTGGGAGGAAGAAGGTGAATAAAAACATCCTCCAAAGCAGTCAGAGATGTTTATTACAAATGGGACTTTTAAAAATGGCTTTGTGATGGAAGAAGCCAGCCTGTGGATTGCGCCTGGTGACAACCTGGACCAGCATTTATTGGAGCAGCAAAGCACACCTTCCATCCAGCATGCAACTGGAGGGAATTGCATCCTTTCCTGGGGAGCTGCAGGTGTTCCCAGCTCTGATTTTTATATCTCCCTGTCCAATGAAGCAGCTCGCACTAATGAGCTCAACTTGTCCACAGGCCCAAACCAACTGGAGCACTGGCTGGTAAACACACCATTTGACACCAAAAAGGTGAATGTGCTCCAAAAGACAGTGGCAAGCTGTCAGCTGCATTGACAGCTGTCAGTCTTGTCCATCATCAGAGCAGTGCTGCACTCGGAGAATTAATTCTGCTGGTATTTATCACATTCCTGGCTGAAGCCCGGCTCGCTTGAGAGCACAAATGCAGATTGTGATCACTCCATTGCCTGGGAGTCTCGCGCAATTTGTTTCCCATTATGGCTCTGCTGAAGTCTGAAGGCATCAGCACGGACTATTTTCCCTGCCGGGTGCTGACATGGCGTGTTGAGGAGTAATGAGGCTCTTTGGGGATGTAGTTCCGGTAAGTGCCACTAATGCCATTCCTCAGGTCTGTCCCCAGTGCTCCTATGATAGATCCTACTATCTTTTATTTTCTGCAGCCTATGCTTTATTCCTGCATATATTCTGCTTTGCCTGGGCCTGTCTGGCTGTGAGGCTGCTTGCAGGATGCAGATGCTGCACAAGCCATCACCCAATTCTCCTCCCCTTAGCATTCAGGACCTTCACCACGTGCTCTCTGCCCCATGGTGACTCCCAGCTGTGACCAACATTTCCATTGTCTGCAAACCCTGTTCCATGCAGGTGACACAGCTGTCAACCTAGAAAGTGCCCTTTGGTACTGAAAAAGAAACAAGAAACAAAACAAATACCACCTCACTCTGCAGATTTGCATCCCACCACCTCAATGGAAGCACCTGAAGAATCAACACAAGCAGATAAGTGCCTGCTTTGATCCTTGGAGGTATGGAAGGGAGTGGAAGCATTTGCAGATGGCTGAAGTGCTGGAAACCCAGCAATTTGGTGAGAAAGGACCCCACACAGATTCTGAGGGACTTTGCTGTGCCCTGCAGCTTGATGAGATGAACATAACCTACATTTGGGGCACAAGGGGTTAAATTAAGGTGCAAAAGGTGCATGATCCTTCACCATGATAACCTGATGGAGACTTGGGATGAAGCCTATCGTCCCCTCTTCCTCTTCCCACACCCGGATATGTGGGACCTGTGGGGCTCACCTGCAGGGAGCTGTGAGCCTCGTTCAGCGCACTGGGCAGTGTTCCAGCCACACCGGCTGTTGCTTTTTCTCCAGGGAAAAATAAATGCTGAAACCAAGATGATGCGTAGAAACATTCTGTGAACTTCATATGCTACCTGTCCACGGACACCTGCTTCCAGATTTCCAGGCCGTGTTCCCATCTGGGATGCGAATCTTGCTTATTTTGTGATTTCTTCCTCAACACATGGAGCGTGGACGTTGCTGGATCCTTCCTGCTGTTACTGAACACAAATGCAAAGCATGCAAATACTGCAAAAAGGACTTAATGCCTCCTCTGGAAGAAGGTGGGGAAAATGAGTCCTTGGACTTTGCACCAGGAGAGCAGCATCCTCAGCAAGCCCGGCTGCTATTCCTATCACCCAGAGTGGAGACTTTAATAACTGGAGAGGACAAAAAGCCAGGCTTGTTGTCAGAGGTTTGCATAGAGAGGCTGATGCTGTATCAATTAAGATAAGAGTGCGGTCTGTAGGCAGCGCACAAAACCAAGGAAATGCGTTAACCTCTCATTTCCTTGCTTTTGAGGCACATGATATGCACTGTGGTGCCTAACCAGATATGACACACTGTAGATTATGGCTGTTAATGAATGACCCAATTTTTATTTATTTCTTTTGTTCCTTCCTGGGCATTAGCAGGTCCACAGAGCTGCTAGGACGCGGAACAACATCTCTGCTGAAGGTTCCTCTCTGCTCAGCTCCTTTTGTGGCAGTGAACCTTTCAGTGGCAGCAAGTGTCCTTTCATCACACTTGTCCCTTCAGGGAGGCTCTGGAATCTCCCTTCATCTCCACTTTGAGAGCACTGTCCCTTGTGCGGAGGGGTCTGGAATGGAGTTGCCTGGGGATTTGGTGGTAAGGAGCTCAGCTGCTTCACTGGAACCCTCCAAAACCGAATCAGGAACCCTGTCCCGATTTCAGCTCGAGACCTTCCTGATGCTGCTCTGGTCTCTGATGCAGTAAGGGAAAAGGATAGCCCACCTGCTAACTGCTTGTCCATCCAGGGGTCTTCAGCTCTGAGCAGCACTAGGTATTTCAATTATTCATGCAATTACTGAATATGACGAAGTCTGTCACCCGTGCAGCGTGGTCTTGTTTTGCAGTTGGGATTTTAATTGAGAAAGGAAGGGTTGTCATGCACATTTGCAAGCACACCAGGCAGTGCACGGGAGTGCATCAGTGCACAGTCTGAGCCCATTCTGGCCCAGTGCCGTCAGAAGTCTCCCCTGGAGTCAAAATCCTGACCCAAAATGAGCTGAGAAAGTTTAATGCATAATTGAAATAAAATTTCTATTTCCTCTTTGGATTATCTTACAAAATTTTAATTTCACAGAAAAGTCATTACTTCATTTGTTTTGCTAATCCTTCAGATCAGCTCTGTACAGAGGATGATCTGGAACATTATTAGAGTCCCTAATAAGATATCATTTCCTCCTCAAGCACAGTCACTAAGGTCTGAACAAACAACGCGAAGCTGCTCGTTCAGCTCTGCTCTGGGCAGTGTGGGCCAGCAGCACCCTGAGCTCTGCGTGTGCTTCTTCCCCTCCTGCTCCCCATGTGTGCAGATGGCTGCGGCCACCTCCCTGCACCAGGAAGATGCGTTTTGGGGCAGCAACAGAGCCAAAAAAAAACCAAAATTCACCTATGAGAATCAGTCCCTTTGTGCACTGAGATGGTTCCTCGTGCGGAGATGCAACAGGGAGACGCATTTTAGCTGCACAAGGATGACAGCAGCTGTGCTCACCCACATCTATGGAGCAGTGGTTTGACCTCCACCCTACAGGTGAGCAGAGATCCGCTCCCAGCATCTCCCCCGTCCCCCAGACACCAAGGCAGGAGCAGAAAGCTCTGTGCAAAGTCCAGTGCTCCCCACTGTGGCCATGGGCTGCTCCCTCGTGGTGGGAAGGGCAGAGGGGACCTCTCCACCTGCCCACCATGGCCACGCTCCTCCCTTTGGAGCAAAGCTCAGCATGAAGGCAAGAGGACGGCTGCCAGGAGTGACGGAGAAGGCACTGGGAACGGGTGGGTGGGAGCCCCGCAGGGATGCGGGGCCCGTTCTTCTCCGGATGGGGGCACCGAGTCGAGATCTGCTCGGGGTTGTGTGTGACCACGGCTCCCACTAGTGGCTTGTCCTAAAAGCAGTCTCTCTCCAGGTGTCCTGACCCTGCTTCCCCTAGATTTTGGGGGCTGCACTCCTGCTTTCCTCCCCTCCGAGGCACAGAGGGATGCTGAGCACGGCTGCAGCCCTGCAACAACACACTAGTTCCACCACATCAAAAATCTGCAGACTGCTCCAAAACACCACTTCTATGCCGTGCCCACTTACAAAGCGATGCCCAACATTGCGCAGCAGCCCCTTTATGCCTGGGGAGAAGGGAGCAGGGTGAGGGATGTCCTGGATCTGCTGGGTTGACAGGTGATTGAGACATCCCAGGGCAGTGCTCTGGAGACTGCATTTCCAATGGGAACAAAGCATGGAACCATGGGGAGACATTTCTACTCCATTGGAAAGCATTTCCTTCATCAGCTCCGGACTCACAGCTTCGTACAGCACAGCTCTGAGCATTTAGCCAACAGCATCCACTCAAATCCATCACTTCTTAGGTAATTACTGCTCCATTACACTGAGTTTACAGTGATTTATTTGCAATCATGGAATGAATTATCTCTTAAGAGAGAAAAAATTTGGGGGGAGAGTGGAAAAAAGCGAATGCAACCAGAAACAAAAATCAATTGGCGGCTCCGTTAACACACAGCCAGGATGCTGCTCACCACAGTCTGCCTTGGGGATGCTGAACAGGGATGTGAGGCTCATGGGTGGCCATCAGCAAAACAAAAGAACAATTACAGAAGAAAATTAAAATCACCTTTTTAAGTGAAAGTTCTCAAGACAACTTCCTGCGAAGATTTAATAAGGAGAGTATTGACTGCCGATGCAATAATTGATTATTAAATCACCAGGTATACCCACATGGACAAAGCTGCAGTGCAATTTCCCTACTGTAATAAATATTTTTCTTGGCATTTACTTAATACATGCCTGCCCACGTGAATTTAAATGATGTATCTTTAGAAGCTTTGATGCAAAACAGAGCCTCAGCAACACAGCCATCCATCAGACACTAAGTTGCTGCTAATAACTTTCCCTTGGGGGAAATTGCAGGCAAGTAGTTACGAATTTAGTGAGAGGGAGCCTCAAGTCTCCCTTTCTTCTTAAGGGGAAGAGGTGATAAGGAGTGCAAGGAGAAGGTATGAGTCGAGCACCCCTAGGGCATGGATGGAGGGAAGGGTCAGCAGAGAGCATCCAAATGGCCTCAGATCACCCATCACCTCTCCGTGGTTCTCCTGATCCCCAGAATACAGAGAATGCAAGCAAAAAGAGTGGCCTGGAGGGAAAGAAGGATCAAAAGTGATGGGGATAATAGAAAATTTAAATAATAGATATATTCAGAAAAGTCCTCCATCAGTGTTTTAATTTCTCTCCATTTGGTCCTTTCGAGATGCTTCTCCTTTGCTTTCATCCAAAGGCAGCACTTGTGGGAAGGTGGAGGAGGAGCAGTGGGCACCAGAGAGCCGCCCATGGGATGGGCAAACTAAGCAGTGCTTGCAGGAAGGGGATTTCTCAAAGCCAGGCAGGAGGCAGCCAGCATGGTGGCTTGAAAATGGATAAAACCCATCTGCAAGCAGGTCCCGTCCATCCTTCCAATCCAAAGAGCTTCCCCACTCCTTTTCTGAAAAGCAGAGTGGTTTGACACCCAGAAATCCTATTCCCTGCCCAGGATGGGCTGAGGAGGGGGGCAGTTGCACATCATCACCTCCTGAGGTCTTTCCCGGAGCTCATTCACGTTCCTCTGTGTAGGGTTTAATGCCATTATCCTCTTCCTTTAGCTCAGATAAAAATTTAACGAGGACAAAATAAGCCCTGAATGAGGATATTTTCAAGGCTGTTTGAAGGTCTCTAATGAGAGCAGAGAACGATGCATAATTGAACGTACAGCGAACACACGGCAGGCATTGAGGGCAGGGGAGGGGGAAGGCTGCCCACCAGCCAAGCCCTCAGCCATCATCCCCCTATTCCCTGCCCACACCACCTCAAAAAATGAGCTTCTTATTTTAAATTTAAATATCCCCTGCATTTTCTAAGAGAGAAACTGAGGCACAGAGGACTGAAGCGCTGCTTCTAAGGTCACAGTGCCATAACTCCAGAGCAAAGATGATGCTTTGATGGGATTTGTTTTCCAGGTTATTTCTCAGGATGATGTCTCCTCTATCCCATTGGCTGGGGCTCTGCACCCAGGCATGGAGTAAATCACGGGTTTGGTGTCACTTTCTGAAAGGATAATAGTTTTTGCTTGGGAAATTTATTCCCTTTCATTCTCATTTGACAGACAAATCGCACCATGCCAGGATTTCCCCCCCAAACTTTTGAGCAGCTAACATGGCCCTGGGGGATTTATTTGGCTATCAAAGCAGTTTTATCTTGGGGGGATGCAAAACTTCGGGTCCACCCGCTGTCTCATTGTGTTGGGCTGAGATTCATCGCAGGGATTTGCATTCCCTGGGTTGCCTGATTTTAGTTACACTTTCATTAAAAGTGGAGCAGTGAAGGGGATGGAGCCTTGATGGGAGAACACTTCACCCACTGCTGTTTCCAGCTGTAAAAAGAATTTGGGGATGACTTTCCATCTCAGGCTTCCCATTGAACACCAAACAGTACTGATGACCACTAGGAGGGAACCTCCCATCCAGGGCTGTATGCGGCTGCAAAGTGCCCATACACACTTAGAACCTCAGAAAGCAAACAACTTGGGATGGATTGATGCAGAATGAAGGATTTCCAGGCTATTTTGTAAAATCACATTGTACCAATCAGCGTGCACTGGCTTGGCTATGCTGGCTGCTCTCAGTGGCTGCTCATCTTTTCAGTTCTCACTTAAATACAACAGGCACTTTGGAGACAGTAGCGTTTGCTGTGCTATACAGAGCTGGATGCTTTCTAGTGGTAGGAAAGCAAAATACACTAATGGCTCTCAGACGCTTTACAGACCTTAACAACATCAGGCTCACAACAACTCTATAAGAAATAAGAACTATAATTGTCCCCATTTTAAGGGGAAAGAAGAATGGATACCACTGCATTAAGCAACAGGCTAAGTAATATCAGAGATGTGGTTGGCTCTCCGTTACCCGATGTCTCAATAGCAAGACCAGATCTCTTTCTGTCAATCACACACCAGCTCCTACAGGAAGAAGTGGCTCATGAAAATAAAGGCTCACCTCCTTTGTCCCTCCTTCCCTTTCTTCAAAAACATGTCTTTCCCACTGAAAAATGAGAAAAGTTCACTTTTCTTTAGACAGCTCCATACAGATGCGTAATGCTATAATGCAACGGAAAGTACAGCAAGAATGGTGAGATGGTAAAGTCTTTAGCTGCAGCAAATGAGGACAAGTCCAAATGCAACTGCTGTGGGTGCAGAAATGAAGAAGCTGCTTACTTTAAGGAGGCCTCAGGTATACAGAGGTCTCCAACAAGGTCCAGTTGCATCCCCCGCCAATCCTTAAATGAGGGCTGGGAAGGGGTGGATCCTGGCTGCAGCCCTTCCATCACTCAGTACATTGCATGCACCTGAGCTCCCCTGGGTTGGCCCTGCCTTCCCACCAGGTGCTCCATCACTGCTTCATGCTGTAACTCAGCATTTCCACTACATGATGAAATGGGAGAGTGCAGCAGAGAGCATAGAAAGTGGGGAGAAGACAGCAGCAATGCAGCAGGGGTTGGTGGCAGATTTCTCAGGGACAGAGCCAGGGCAGGAGAGATGGGGCTACACCCCCCATGTTCAGGCAGTGCTGGGAATACCTGCTCCATGCACATCTTGTATGGATCAATTTGAAATATCTGCTATTCTAAGGCATAGAGCATTATCCATGCACCAGGATAACAAGCCATCCCCTCTGCCCATGTCCATCAAGCAAGCAGACAATCCACCCTCTTTATTTCCCCTGGATAAAGGAGATGTCCTTCTGACATATGGGTATCTCAGACTTCAGGATTAGATGGAGCAGCAAAATGAAGCACGATGTAAACGAGTCTTTCCTCTCCCGGATCGTTTGGCGTGGAGTAGGGAGGTTGGGAGAAATTACAGCTGGGCCCATAAATCACGGCATTAATTACTTATTCAGCCAATGTTGCCAAGGCTTTCTGTTTGCAAATTGCCTGCAAACAGATTGAAGAAGTCCCCGCCATATTCCTTGTTTGAAAATATTTACAAATTTCTTCACGGTCTAAGGATCAATTCCAGCTGAAAATGTGATTATGGAATCTACAATTCACATCCACACCATTCCTGCTGACCCAGCTGTGGCCTTTTGATGTTTCTGTTCCATAAATATGCAACAAAGAAGTCAGAAAGTCACAATTCTAAGGCCAGAAGGAAACAAAACCTTCTAGTCTGACTTCCCAAAGGTTCTCCTCTGCTGAGTGCCTCTCTGAGCCTAATGAACTGCCCACAAAAGCAACTTTTAGAAAAATTCAGCATCTCGATCCAGCACCTTGAAGTAGTGAAGAATTTACTGTCTTCAGTTAGCTGAGCCAGGGCTTAATTACCCTTGCCGTTTAATTTGTATCTGAACGTTTCTAATTTGCATTCAGCTCCTGTTACGCCTTCTCTAAAGATCCCTTGGCTCTCTGAAGCTTCTCCCGGCGTGGCTGTTCATAGAGCAGCAATTACCGCCGCTGCCTCATCCGTGGCTCCGAGTCCAGACCCTTCACCTGCACCGTGGGTTCCGATCCAGCCCAGCCTGGATTCAAAGCAACGGGGCATGTCCATGACAAGTGGGAATGTTGCAATCAGGGAGATGTTTTGAAATGCTCCCAGCGGGGAGGATTTGAAGGAAAAGTTTGCTTTCTGAGAGAATTTACGCTAGCGAAGCTCAACTGGCTGTTCAAGGTGAGTGAGCACAAAAGGGTCAGGCTGAAGCTGTCTCTCGAATTAGAATAAATTATCCTCTTTCATATGCCTCCTTAATGGCTCTCCTCTGCCGTGCTCCGTACCCAACGCCGTGGTCCGACCACATGCAGCTAGGAGGTGAGCTGAGTCTTCTCCTAATGATCAGCTTATTACAGCCATGAATTATGCACACAGCTAGTTTATGCAAAACAAGCCGGTTATTATTATTAAAACCCTGACAACAGCTAAGCAGCTGGTGTCTCACTGTCTATCATGCCTTGACTCCTGTTTAACATGCTGACCAATATTGCCTCCTTGCTACTTTTGGCTCTTCCATCTGTCTGCCCACACCCACCTATTGGGTTTGCCTCTGGCACCTTTCATTCTGAGCTCAACCGAGATGATCATACCCAACAAATGAGGGAAAAAGTAAGCATTAAAACTTCTTGTAGACATTAGATTGAAGGCACTTAAAGATCTTTGCTAAGCTGATGGCGAAGAAGTGCCAGGTGCTGCACAAACCCAGAGAGCTGGTTCTTACATGGAAGCATTTGCAGCCCAAACAGTTGCCAGCTCTGCCAGGTTTCTGCTGGCTTATCTCATCCCGCTTTCACATCCTCCTGGGGGGGTCACTGAACACACTTGATGTGCACATTGCGCCTGGACTGTGCTCTTCCACCTGCTAGCACGAGGCACGAGCCTTGCAGGATTTTCTAAATGCTGGTGTTTTCCAAATATTGTTAATTATGATCGTTTAAACGAATTTGTTTTCCACTGTTTGCTCAGCTCCGCTCAGTGCACACTCAGGTTTGAAATGAGAGCTGAAAGCGTGCAAGACAGAGATGGAGCAGAAGGAGGTAGAAGGAGACAAACATCTGGTCCTATGAGAAACTTGCTTGAAGCTTTGGTCTTCTTCTCAACTTCTCTGATGGTTGCATGTGAGCAGCCCAGCGAGGAACCTATGGATGGGCTGTACGTGGGGGCCTCTGACAATTCGGTAACCACGTGTTTCATTTATCTGTCACCTTTGTTTACTCTCATTTGTATACTTAACTAATTTGACTTGACACAATAAGAGCATGACCATGAGAAGCAAAAGACATTGCTTAAATATTTCATATAATTCTTTTTTAAGAAGCACGTGAGAGTGCAGTAGCCAATCCTTCGTCCTGCTCATTCTTATTAGGAAGAAAGGAGATTGAGGAGAATAGCCATCATTGTATCAGATTATGCGTGAATGCATAATAAAGCTCCTAAAGATATGTGAAATATCGGTGCATTCACTAATGGGAATTGATTCAGAATTTTATTCATTTTTAACAAGATTTAATGAAGTTTCCTTGTATGTTTCTCCCCTTGGTTCATTATTCCATTAAGTGCCATTTAATCTGGGTGATGTGTGTAGAAGATAACAGCTTGCGATGGGTTTTGTTTAACAAACTCCTCACCAGCTCTCCCACGGGCTGTGAAGCAGTGACAGGTACCATCCCAGCACAGGGGCCACCACGGCTGCCTCCATGGAGCCGCATCAAAGATGGATGGGATCAGCTGGGAGTCAACTGGTTTTGGCAGAAGCACAACTCGCTGATGGGTTTGGAGTGGGATTAACAATTTAAAGCACAGCTCTCCCCTGCATGCAGCATCTTCGTCTCTCATTAGCAGCAGGCGCTCATGCTGCTGAGAATCTAGTTTTAGGAAAACAGCAATCTGGACTGAATGATTTCCCATTGTACTTTGGGTTGTTACGCTGCTTTGCTCCTCGGGGCACTTGGCAACCGCTGTTGTAGGATCCTAGGGCTCCTGGCCACCTCCCCCACCCTGCCCTTGACCAAGCACTGCCTGCAGCGCTTTTCCAGCCACAGGGTTAGGTCTGTCCTCACTTCATCCCTTCCACCAGCTAATCAAATTTAATCTTCTGAGGAGTTTGGCTTATTCTGAACCAAATTGCTTTGCTGGTTAAGATCTTTCTTTTGTCTCCCAGCCTAAATTTAGTCGTTGCTCAATGATGGCCTTTAACTTAAGCCATTATTTCCTCCCCTAGTGTTTTCTTCTCTGACATATTTATAGAGAACAGCCAGGTCCCCTCTCTGTCTTTGCTTAGGTAGGCTAAAGGAGCCCAGTTCTGCTCTTTCCCTCTCCTGAGATTGCTCTCCATTTTCAAGGACAATGTAGTTGCTCTTTTTAGCAGCTGTTCCAGGGCCAGTTCAGCCTTTTCAATAGCAGTTATTAAATCTGTACAGTGCATTTCTGAGGCAATCTCACCTGAGCCCAGCACGCTAGGAGGAGTACCTCCTCATCTCTGCCAGAAATATCTTCCATTCAAGGTAAACACGGAAAAAATACTTCAAGCACTTAAGAGCAGCAAGTGGATTTTGTGCGTGGCTGTCCCGTATCATAGCCACTCGAAACTGGAGCACAAGGAGAGCAGATCCACAGGCCAGGTCCATGTTGAGGATAAGCAGATATCACTGTCATAGAATCATAGAATCATTACAGTTGGATAAGACTGCTGAGATCTCACATCCAACCCCACCCCACTGTACCCACTGCCCATGTCCCTCAGTGCCACATCCCCATGGTTCTGGAACACCCCCAGGGACAGTGACCCCACCACTCCCTGGGCAGCCATTTAACACCTCACCCACCTTGCACAAAGCTGCCCAGAGCAATGCTACCGATGCCACTACTGCCAGCATTGACAGAGTAAAGCATGTGGGGATGGCTGGCTGGCGTGCACCGAATACGCACTTAACAGAATGCAAGCTATTTGAATGCAGAAGTTAATTGGAAATGCTGAATGACTGCAGCCATGGGGCTGCTGGAAAACCTGCCACCGAATTGCTTTAGGTGAGTGGGACCCAACCACACAGTCTGCAGCAGAGCCAGCGACTGAACAGAGGTACCCAGGGACTGCGTTAGGCTCTGCGCCATCACCACTCATTCACTGCAACTTGAAAACAACTTTTAAGGGCACAGTTATACCCTCAGAGAATCCTGGTTCCACATAATGTTATGGCTGGTGACACACGTTGCATTCAGCAAACTCGTGTCACCCTGACCAGCGGTGACCTGACACATCCCCACCCTGGCAGGTGCTTGTTCTGCATTGCAGCGAGCTGCTGGAATAAAGGAAATCAATACAATGCAAAATAAAGGCCTTTGGAAGAAAGGGGGTGAGCCATGACTCACTTTGCTTCAAATCCTTTGCTCACACCTCCTGTCTAACCTGCTGGCACGCACGAGCCGGAGAGCAGCGCTGGATCCCCTCCAGTAATTACAGTGATCAGGAGAATTGAAATGTTTTGCAAAGCTCGCTTGGCTTTTATAGGTGTGCTGCAGAACAAGACAACTTGGAAGTCTCCTTGCTTTTAACAAAGATGCCGTTTCATTATTCAAATGAGCAGGTACCATATAGTGATGATTGCACAGCTGGTATCTGCCTTTCTCTGTGGCTTTGGGGGGGGGTCTTGCTGTCTGATATCAAGGGAAATGGGAACAACAGGGCAGGTGATTGCTCCTCGGTGGGCTGTGGGTAGATGGCATGTCCCCCTCCTGATTGCTTTCACCTGTAGGCATTCAGGCTGTGCTGATCGGTACACTCTCAGCCCAGAGCTCTCCAAAGCACTTTGCAGGAGGTTGGAGGTGCTGAGCAAACGGGGAAACTAAGGCAGAGAGCAACAAATGGGTATTTGGAGCTGACCCAACCGAGAAGTCAGACCATGGACTGTCAGATGTGTTGGTCTCATACCTCTGTGCCTGCCCTCACCTCTTTATTGAGCAGTGCCACGCCAGCACCAAGGAAAAAAAAAAATGGAAAAAAATGTTATTTAGAGGGAAAAGCATTAAAAAAGAATCACTTCTTCTCTTTAAGTAACGACAGCGGAGTTTGAATCCTTCTCATCATTTCAAACTGCTGACTCATTTACCACTTGAAATGAATTGAGGGCTGTTAAAGGTTTTATAGAAGATTTCATTAAATATGTATTGAGCCAGCTTAAGATGGAAATTGTTATAAAAGCTGGCATCGGCTCAAAGAGCCAAACGTTTCAGTTTATTACAGAGATATTTTACTGCTGCCTCTGGCCTGCACCCTGTTTTGGCCACCAAAATGCTGTGGCACCCACAGTGCCCGTGGAACCACAGGGATCACAGAATCATAGGACCAGGGAGTGATCGGGTTGGAAGGGACCTTAAGGCCCACACAGTCCCAGCTGCCATAGACTGGCTGCACCCCATCCAATCAGGGTGCCCAGCGCCCATCCATGGCCTTGAGCACCTCCAGGGATGGGGATTGCAGCTTCCAACCCAAAGGGACTTGGTTGATGCACACCGTGCTGTGGGCAATGCTCCCAGATGTGTGTGTGTGCACTTCCAGCCTGGCTCAGACTCTGATAGGCACTCTTTAAACTCTCCTTTGGGACTCCATGTTATACCAAGCCAGCTCTGAGTATCTCCATGGGTTTTGGGACAGTTATGGATGGGTAGGGGCTCACAGTGGTGTCCAGCTCTCAATTTTCCTTTCAACTTTGCAGATTTGAGGGTGTACCATGCTGATGCCTGTATCCTTGGCTGCTCCCAGCTCACTCCCTGCTCCCATCACTGCAGCTGAAGGAGGAGACTGGCTCAAGCAGCAGCTCACTGTCGAGGAAGGCAGCCGAATAGTGGTGCATGAATGAACTGGTTTGTCAAGATCAGGGCAACATTAATGTTCCCCCAGGCTAAGCACAGATGTGTTTTCACTCTAACATGATCTCAACAATTAAAACAACTGTACCTGCATTTATCATATTGATGGGATGAAACATGCTCGGTTGCACCAAGGAATTCTATGAGTTCATTATTCATGGGGCCTAATACATCACACAACTACTTTCATCTTGCTTTGTAAATGCATCTGAAGGGAGAGGGGCTGTTGGAAGATGAGGAGGAAAGCCTGGCAAGGCATCTCCAACACAACTGGCAGCAATATGGTGCCCATCCATCTGCTGTCGTGGAGAGGCCGCGGCACTTATCAGATCCAGGATGTTCTACCTCATGTCAAAATGGGAAATTCAGCAAGACAGAAATGTTTTCATCCCTCATTAGTAAGAGGCTTTAAGTACCATTCTCCATAACAGTGGATGTAACTAAGCTGCACATCCCGCATCACTACACAGCATCCCATCACTAAGGTTGTTAAAGAGCTGAGATCCCCAATCCAACCCCACCCCGCTGTGTCCACTGACCACATCCCTCAGTGCCTCATCCCTACAGTTCTGGAACACCCCCCGTGGACAGTGACCCCAGCGATCTCTGGGCAGCTGTGCAGTGCAGCATCGCTCTTTTGGAGAAGAAATTGTTCCTAATATCCAACCCAAACCTCCCCCGGCACAACTTGAGGCCATCACCTCTCATCTGAAATGAACCACAGTGGCAATGTACTGATTTCCTTCTTGCATCTGCTTGCTTCCCTCTTAAAAACCTCAGAAGAATGGGGAAAAAAACCCTACATGCAGAGGTGAGAAAGGAGCTGAGAAAGGATTCCCTGCTGGAAACAACAGTCTGGGTTATGCCAGGGCAACAGGCAGGGAAAGACAGTTCAGGACAGGGATGCCAGCTGTAACCCATATGCTTCACGTTGGGTTTCTGCAGAAGGCTGACATCTCCCCAAGGCTATCTTAACACCTCTCTTCTCCACACCATGTCCTGCATCTTAAACTGGATCTCCAGCTGTTTAAATTCCCCCTCGATTCCCTCTTTTTGGTCAGCAAAAAGACACCCAGGCTCTTAGCAAGCTGGTTGCACTTACCACCAATTGCCTGTGCCAGCTCATCAGCAGCTCTAAATAATCCCATCTCCCCTAAAAATGAACAAAAGCAGGCAGAATTACACCAGAATGGGGAACATATATAGTGTAAAATCCCCCAGTGTATGTTTTCTCCCTGCCGGTGATGACCCATGTGCTGGAGACAGGTTCATTAGCACCAGCACTCGGAGCAGCCGTGATTAGGGATGCTTGTGGCTGCCTCACTCAGATGGAGACAGCTGTTTTTAAAAGAGGAACAAAGTAAGTTACTTCACATTTGCTGAACCCAATTGCTTCACAGTGGAAGGAGGCAAGCTGAGCTGCTTGAGTTTCTATGTATTGAGCTCCTTTGATTTTTCTTGGACATCTACCTGGAACATTAAGTATACTTCCTCCTCTCCCCACAGTCCAGTTAACACAACAAAACACGAGAAGCCTTCAGCTCCTATTATAGGAGAAAAACCTTCAGCTTGTGACAAGAAAATAAAATGTGCCTCTTCCTGAGAAAGGAGGAAGGATTTACCAGCAATGCTTTGAAGAAGCCACAAAACATAGCAGTGTCTCCCTGAGTGAAAGGAGCAGGGTTTGGGGGTGGCTGCTGGGATTCTTCAGAGCAAAATGCTCTAATGTCAGCCCCTTTAGATAAAAGAAGCAGATTTTGGCTGCTTCTTTCAATTTCCTTGTTCGTGAAGTAGGATTGAGAATGGGAGATGAGATCTTGCTGTGCTCTGGGATTCTTTGCAGCTGTTATCTCTCACATAGAGAAACATTGACCATGGCAAATCAAGCCTGCCAGCTGTCTGCTCCTTGGTGACCCCAGCATCTGCCACATGCCATCATTCCCTTCTTATATGTGACCCTCTCCAAACTTCCAGGATAGTCCTGGGGCACAAAGGGATTCCTGTCCTTCAAGGTGTGTCCTGCCATGGGAACACACCCATCAGCATTTTCAGCGATCACCATAGACCCCAGCAAAGGCTTCTGAGGATTGCTGGAGGCCCACGCAAAGTTTTGGTGAGATCCACAGAGGCTTTAACAGCAGTGAGGAAAGAAAGGTCTTCAGTGGCTGCCAAACATGCAGCAGCACTACAGGTTGGTGGCAGGAGCAAGGCATGAGAACCATGGAGAAACGCAGCGCAGGAGAAAGGCAGAGCTGATAGACTGCAGAGACACAAGTCTTACATGATAAGAAAGGTAAAGATTCCAGGATACTTACACCTCCAAGGCCATTTTGCACATATCCAAATGACATAATGGGTTCAGGTGCTAAAACAAGCTGGAGCAGACCATGGTACCCTGCATTTAACACAGCCCTAATTTGTAGGAATCTGGGCTTGTTATTTCTTATTTCATTCTCGTGTCTCTTTAAGGCTGTCCTCTCTCATTGGTGGGGCAGAATAAACCGTCATCCTTCCCTTTTTCTTAGATCCCAGTCTGTATTTTTAGCCACAGCCTCAAGCAGGAATGAGCAATCTCCTGCTTGGGGCTGTTCCTGCTTTCTTCCCTTAACCTCATCCCACATGGGTCAGCTTGCAAAGCTTTTCTCACGGCAGAAGCTCTTCTCTGGAGCCCTTCCAACATCCCCAGAGACATTTCTTTTTCATTTTGTGGCAAATAAGCTGTGGTTTTGCAAAACTTAAGCAATGCAGCCAGCTAGAGGCAAACAAGAGGGTGAAACCTTCTCACTTGCTCCAGGGCTCTGTGCATCCCGCTGGGTGACATGGAAATACCCAGGGAAGTGCAAACATTTTCTCATCCAGTTGGGTTTCCTTTTGAATGACAAACAGATGCTTGCTCAGAATCATTATTTTGGGAAATTTTTGGGAAGCACCCCAGTGCTGGGTATCAAGGGATGGATACTGTAATGTGATAGAAAACACAGCAATGACAGCAGAGCAGCAAGGTCCTCAGCTACAGAAAGTGAGGATTCGTGCAAATTCAACAGCCATGGGCACAGAAATAAAAGAAAGAAAGAAGCTGCTTCCCTTCCAAAGGCCTCAGGTATGCAGGTATCTCCTGCAAGAGATCACCTCCACTGCCAGCCCTTAAATGAGGGCTGGAAGGGGTGGATCCTGGTTACAGTCCTTCCATCACTCAGTACACTGCATGCACCTGAGCTCTCCTGGGCTGGCCCTGCCTTCCCACCAGGTGCTCCAGCACTGTTTCAGGCCGTGACTCAGCATTTCTGCTACGGATGCCATGGCTCCATTTCTCCTGTACATAATGCTGGTGCTGCCCCTAAGCCTGCTGTGGGTCAGTGTTAGGTGGCACCTCACCCACATCCTGCCTTCACTCAGCCTGGAACTGCAAAGAATTTCCCACAAATGTGAACTCTGTGGGGCTTGTTTGGAAGTAAATGGGTTGCTTGGGTGGTTGCAATAACTGCAGGAATGAGTTATTTATTTATTTGGAAAACACGAGACCTTAACATGTATTGCTTTCACAGCAAAAACTGAAGGGATGAGGTTTTGCTCTTGCCATGTGCTAGAAGACTTTGCAGAACAGTCCAGATCTCCCTGGGCTCCCAGCACAGCCACAGGAGCTGACTTGAGACCCACCTGCAAGGCTGGAGACTCCTCTGTAATGAAGATTAAATGTGTACAAACTTTTAGCTATGTTGTATAATTTCCTCCAGGGCACATCAGGAGGAGAGCACCAGCCCTCTTTGGCTTTGATGAGGCAGCAGTTACCTGGGGAGGCCCTTGTCTCTCTGGCTATGAATAGTTCAGACAAGCAGCTGTCAGGAACAGTTTAGGCAGAGCTGGTGGCCTGGGGACATGAGCTGGGACCGTGCGACACTGCCAGCCTCCTTCCAGCTTGTACAGCTTAAAGAGGCTCCCAGAAACGTGGGGGGGGTCTGGGGTTCACACCTGCAAACACAACAGCAAGCCTCTATTCCTTGAAAAACCCACAGCAGATACCCCAGGTGAGTTTTCTGCAGTGCTGATGGGGTACAAGCACAGAATTCGTGGGCAAGGTCCTGAATTTTGGGGTGTTATGAAGGATGGGGCACAAGGACACCCCCAGAGCAGTTGTACCAAGGGAGGGAAGTCCTGCCTTGGGCTGCCAGCTCTGCTGGGAGAGCAGACTTATGGGGGAAAAGCAGCAAGCAAATGAAGTGCATGGGAATTAATCTGAGAAAATCCACTTTGTGGCTTATTAGCCAATTGGTAAGCAAAAGCAAGAGGTTGATTTTTAAAGTGCATTTAACCCTGCAACGACAATTTTATTTCCTTGTAGGTGCCAGAATGCAGCACCGAGGCAATTCTGCAAATATTCCCCCAAAAACTTGGCCAAAAGGCTTCATGTGGGGCAGCCCCCAGAGGAGCAGGGAGCTTCTGCCCATCACTCCACGTAGGATGCTGAAATGTCAGAGACAACAAATTAACAGCAATTGCCTCATTTAGCTTCCCCAGTGGGCTCTGCTTTGGATTGATCCACAGGCTCAGTTCTGATGTGGGAGATGGCATTTCTCATTTTAGGACATGAACCTCTCCTCAGTTATCAATGCAAAGAGCTGTCCGGTTAGCAGGCGCCAGCAGGATCTGTAATTCCATGCACTGAAGCAGGGCAGCTATCTCAGGGCCAGCGAGCCTCTCCTGCGAGAAAAATCTTATTTGATTAGAAAACGCAAGTCCAACAACATTTCTGTAGTTTATTGCGAGGCTGAATTGAAGTCCTGGCCCTATTAAGCTGATAACAAAACCGCCTTCAGCAGGGCCAGGGCTTGCATCAAAATGTTGGCAGGAGGAGCCCACAGTGGTTTGAGATCCTGATTTTTTAGGGGGGGAGCGTAGAGCTCTGGGGATGAGCAGACTTGGGCTGAGATCCAGCAGCCCAATGGAGGAGTGGACAATGGAGGAGCTGAGAAGCTCTCCCCGGAGCACATGAAAAGAAGTTGGCTGCTGCCCGTAGTGGCTCAGTGGGTGCTTCAGTGGGGTTTCCCACCAGCTCCATGGAAGGCTGCAACCTCAAATCCTTTTTTCTTCCTCCCCAGAATCCATCTTGGTCACGTCGGCTCCCGACGAGCAGCCAGCACGCCGGCTCCTTCTGCTTTCGAGAGCACTTGGAAAGCTTGGCGGCGCGGGGAAGGAGCTCATTTGGCAGGTGCAGGCAGACAGAACAACTGCTGTCCATCTGCTCCGCTGCTCACGCTTGTGTTTCTAATTGCGTCTTCAGGACGAAAGCTCTGCTCTGAGCCCCGCTAGCCAGGAGTAATTTAAATAAAAGTTGTCTCCTCCGTGGTTTCCTTCTCTGCTCTGGTCTTGCTGGATTTCCCCCCTCGGTTTGCAGATGGTGGCTGTCTGGTTGCTCCCCTTCAGAGCAGTGTGGGGAAAAACCTGGTGACCTTCCTGAAGGTCCTGGAAGTTTTGTGGCCACAAACTCTTCCTGAGGTGCTGCCATGGGGACCCCATCTTCCTCATCAGTATCAGGATACAACTGAATTTTGTAGCCAGAGATTAATGCCAAGTGCCTCATCCCCAAATCTCACATCCCAAGTGCTGTGTTTCATAGCAGTGAACCAGTGGGAATGGAATCTGCTGGGAGAACACCCCAGCTCTGCTCTGCTCCGTGCTGCTCACACCGATGTCCCACCATGAGACGTCCTCCTCATTCCTTCCCTGATGTACTGGAGATGATGAGAAAGCCGGTCAGTGCTGCACACCCCTGCATTGCCTATGGAGGTAATGAGAGCCATTTCAAACAAAACATACCTTCCTTTTTTCACACTGAAGGAGGTAAACGTGTGCTTCTATTAGAAAATGAAAGTGATGCGGGCACATCATTGCTAGGGAAGGCACTACCGAGCCCAGAGCAGGAGGGAGATTAAATACACCAAACTCACCCAGACGCGTTGCTGTAGATGTCACCAGTATGAATCCCCTCAGCTACGTGCCTGGCAGATTGCCTTTGCCCAACAGCGTTCTTCATGTCATACAAAACCACGATTTCACTCTCTGGTCCACAGAAAGGAGCAGGAATTGGGTGCCTCCGGGATGCTGATCCCAAATCTTGAGTACCAGGCCCAAAAACACACACAGATGGACAAAGCCATGGGTTGGGTGTTTTCTTCCCTGCCACGGAGGCAGCTGCTTTGATTTGAGTTTCAAAACCCCACCGTAAGGCACAGGGAGGAAAACCAGAAAGCAAACGTTTCTGATAAGCCGGGTTCAAAGGCGAAGCATGAAATTTGAATGAATGTGGATCCAAACTAGTCCAGTCTCGGCTCAGAAATGGAAAATGAATGCAATAGAGATTTAATTTAGATTTAAGGAGTTGTTTAGTGTGCATATTAGAAAACACTGTGGTTATTAATTCTTTTCCTTTTGGGATTTTTTCCTGTTTGCCTGTTTGGTGTATTTTTTTTGAAGTGTACACTTTCAAAGTCAATTTAATCCCGGGGGAAGGTGTTGGCTTGACAGGTTTTAAGCTGAAATTTCTTCATTTACATGCAGAGATAGCACTAGATTGGGAAGAGTAAACTTCCCATCTGGTTTAAGAGACACAGGCTGGGATTGCAAGGAGGGAAAGCACATCTGGGAGGGATGGAAGCCAGAGACTCACAGGTATCACCAAGTTCACAGTGCTGCACCTGTATTCAGGTGAGTGGGAATCAGCATCCTGCACAAACTGTGCTTCTGTCTTCTGTTTCACCTTTGCAAAACCCAACTGAAATGCAGCAGAATTACAACAGTGGGACCAAAAAGAGTGAATGTCACAAAGAGATTTTGCTTTACATAGGCAGGGCAGTGCTTCCTTGCCCTTAGGATGGGGCAACACACCTGCTCTGGGAGCTGGACAGAGCCCAGCACATCTCTTCGTCTCTCATGTAGGTCACCAAACCAGCAGCAGATGGGGATGTCGTGGAGATGGACTCTAATTCCATCATCACTTAAATCCAGAGCAACGCTGCAGCATGTGTGAGGTGACACTGCGGCTCTGGTGGTGGCTTGGGCAAGAGGCGTGCAAAATAACCTCCTTCTTCCATTAATATTTTAAGTTCTGAGGAGCTTGGAGTGGGATTCACTTGGGGTATGTCTGAAGTTTCCAGCATGCTGAAAAATAAGTACAATTTTTAACCAAGGACTAAGAAGGTATTTCACAAGATAATCACTTTTAGCCTCTCCCCCCCAAACAGCCAAAGGATGCTGAAAGCAAATGATACATGGGGATGCACCTGAGCTCGTGGCTTATCGCTTATCCTCTGCTTTCTGCGGTCCCTGTGTGCCCCCGTGAGCAGGCAGCAGCACTGAGCAGGGAGCTCTTGTGTGCAACAAACTTCAGAGAAGGGTTTCAGAGAGAGATCTTGCAAAGCAGAAATCCCCCTTAAGGCTGCAGCCAGACCCTTCTGCTGATTTCTGACCACACGCTGGCCTCCTGTGAAGCAGAGACCATTAAGCTCACAGTTGCCTTTGGGTTTTAAAAGAGGAAAAAAAGGCCAAAGACACTTCCCTCTCCTCCCCCCCCCTTGCTGATCCCCTCAGCCTTTGCAGGTTATCCAGCGAGGAGCACTTTGGATATAAATAAATACAAATCCCCGGGTGCACAACTCCAACAGTTTCAGCGCAGTGAAGCTCTTGAAGTTCAGAGTTTAATGCAAAAGTCTGAAGCAACCACAGTTTATTCTAAATTGCTTCGCTTGATCCGGCAACCTTGGAGAATTATCTCCAGAGAAGACCCGGATCAGTGGCAGAGGCAAAGCAGAGGTGCCTTGCTCACAGGGCTGGAACAATGGCTGGAGTTTAAGTAAGCCTTGGGAGGCATCTCTTTTTGGGGGAGAAAAGGGACTTTTTGCCCATGGGAGCAATCAAAGCCAAGCATCCCATTGGAAGGAATTGGTGGTGTTCATCTGCTGCTCTGCCCATTGCTAGCTCTGCCAGCACGTGGGTGCCAAGAGATACCCACTGGCACCTCCAAGCTGGTGATGAATTCAGGCTTCAGCCTTCACCCCTCCATGGGTTTCACTCCCTGGCTCCCTGCCCGGGGCACTTTGCAGTTGAACTTGAAGCAGCTGCATTGAGCACTGGGAACTGCTGCAAGCATCCAACTGATTCACATCTAAACTGAAGCCCCCAAGGAGGCTCTGTGAGTGTCACCTGGGCTAAAAAGCATACTAATAATTAAGTTGACTGAACCAAACGGCTTCTGAGTGATGCACACTGGCACACGTGCACCCGGGGAAACAGCTCTGTGCTGGGAGCGGGGTCAGGGCTTCACTTGTGCCTTCGGTGTTACTGTTGGTTTGTGAGCTCAGTTCTGGAGGAGACAAGTGTTGCTTTAACCTCAGCTGTGTCTCCAAGGAGAAATCCTCTTGTGGTACTCCTGTGAGCCGGGTCTGGCCTCTCTGCTTGCACTCAGGGCAGGATTTCACTTCTGCTAAATAATTAAAATGGATTCAAAAAGCTCCAAAGCCTTCCAGCAGAAATCTTCAGGTACCCTCCACATGCTGAGAAGCGCCAGGTGTTGCTTCTACTTTGAGGCTGAAGCTATTTGCAGAAAAGCAATGATTTCATCAGCAGAGTTCCCAAAACCCAGGTGGACCTTCTGGGTCAATACTGGAAAATGAGATACTCCAATGAAAGCCCTGAAGGCATTTGTGCTGAACCCACAAGTCCTGGCGAAGCTGGGCTTTGTGACAATGGATTGAAAACAGCAGTCACATGTTTTCAGGAAACCCGGCTCCATCCTTGGCCATTTCTCATAACGAACCCTCCTCGCTGTCTCAGCTAATTACACTGAGGGATGATGGCCCT
This sequence comes from Pavo muticus, assembly GCA_016647715.1. NCBI lineage: Eukaryota > Metazoa > Chordata > Aves > Galliformes > Phasianidae > Pavo > Pavo muticus. The sequence goes on along the minus strand of JACDJE010000072.1, from coordinate 1,882,642 downwards.
GGCTGCCAAGCTGAGTACCGCATCCCCCCAGCCCCCAACCTGCTTAGGGGACACTTGAGCCTCTACAAGATGAAATCAGACCAAGGAGCTGCTGATCGAAGTCCCAGCACAAATCTAAGCCCCGGGGCTTCAGCCTGGGCTGGCTTACACCAGAACTGCGGATTGCAGCCCCCGGTGACTGCGTGTCACAACAAAACAAATCCCATTCTTTAGGAAAGCACTCCACTCACACCCGACCAACCTCTCACATCTCAAAAGGGCAACAAGAGCCCTTCAATCCCAGCCAAAATCCTGCTCTGAATGTCTCCCTTTTCTCCCACGCCTTTGCACAGAGCAGGATCTCAGATCTTTGCTAGGAGGCAGATGTGATCCCATTATCCAGAGCCGTATTGCACTCAGCAGGAAACCCATTACCACTCCAGTGCTATTCCTCCTGGTACCGGGTGCTCCCCATCAGCACATAGATGGCATTTAACACAGAAGGATGCACTAATAAGCTGACTTCTTCCCCTGCAGGAAGGCTTCCTCAAGCACATGTCCTGGGGTATTTAGGGGAGTGCTGACAGAGGGGAGGATATTAGGCTGATTCACCTGTGGATCATTATCTAATTAGGCTGAAATGAGGCTGTTCTATAAGAAAACGTATTTCCCCAGCTTTAAGAGTGAGGGCTATGGAGAATAACAACAGATGCAGAATAACACCCCGTCTCAGACCAGCAAAGATTAGTGTTATGGCTAAATTATATCCTGGCCCAGTAATAGGGTTATTTCTGTTCCCAGCGCAGTATTTAGATGAGGAAATCAACAGCAGGAAGTGTATCTTAATTTGCTAATAACAGGAAAGCGAGCAGCAGCTCAACCACTCTCGGTGACATTGGCGGGGTTGGGCAGGATTTGGGCAGATTAAAGAGCGCAGCCGTCGGGTAGCAGATGGCATTTCCCCATCTACCATCAAAATGCGAAGTTTGTTAATGAATTTCTGACACAGAGCAGCACGGCAGGAAAGGCTCCGGCTGAAAGCAAGTGGAAAAGCAGCGAATAACGGGAGCTGAGGGGAGTGGGGCTCCTCATCCCTGGATGCTGCCTGTGGGTGTGTGGCTGGGATGCAGGAAGGATGTGGGCACCATCAAGGACAAACCTGCCTGCTGCTCGTTCTGCTGCCATTCACTTTATTACCCATTCGCTCCGAAAGCAGTTCCCTTATCTGGGGCAAGTGGCCGTCTCAGACGGGCGATAAGAGGAGCTTTTGAGAACAGTGCAAAGAATAATTCTCCATTTGCCAGCTGACCTGGACTATCAAGGGAGAGGGGGAAAAAAAGATTATTGATCTAAAATAGCCCTCCTTTGGTCTATTTTATAACAGTTGGAAGGAGGAAAAAAAAAATAAAATAAAAGTGTTCCCAGTTCAATGGATGGCAAGGGGGTACCATTTATTACACTGATTCATTCCTCTTTAAATGAGTGCAGGTGTTTTTCAAATGAGACACCTTCCCCAAGTGAGCAGAACAAAAGGGCTTAAAAAAATAAAGGAAGCTCTGGCTTTTTCCAGCCGATGGATATTTGTTTTAGGTAACTCCTGGCAGTATTCTGCTAGGTAGAAATAACTTTGAAGGACCTTTTTCTGAATGTGGCTTGTTGGAGTCTGGTATTTCAAGAGTTAATTCCCGCTTTTCCACTTTAAAACTTCAGTTCATTTAATTTAATAGAGAAAAAGGAAGAGGACAACATGTTCTTTGGCTTATATAACAGTCTGGAGACACTACAATTATTGTATTATATATTCTGGAGTACCTTTATCATACCAACTCTCACGCGCAAGCAGGAGGATAACAAATTCTTCACTCGGTCTTTAGTGCAGCTTGTCATCACGAGGATGGTTAATTAACATGTCCTTTTTTGCTCTAAAGGAAAAAACCCAGAAGATCCATTCTCTGATATATTTGTTTTTAAAGCAGAGAAACGAAAGCTGAAATCTGCCAGTCGATGGAGCAGAGAAAGAAAATTCAAGAGGCTGCTTCTTCTCCACACTCTGAAGGACAGAGGAAAACAAGCGCAAAATGCAAACCTCTGGTTACTAAAGCATCCCCTAAACAAAAGGGAAATAGCAAGTGTGGTCTCAAGTCCTACTTCTTTAGCTGTAGATATATGGTTTCCACAAGCAAGAAGTCTTGGGGGAGACCTTCAGAAAGTGTGATCCCAGCTTTAATGAAGGGCTGGAGGAAAGGAGCTGAGAGCAGCTTGATCAATAAAACAGTGGCTCAACCAGAACGCTTCAAAATGTATGCTAAAAAAGGGCAAACAAGCAGGTAAACAAGGCCTGGGAGAATGATGAAGCAGCAGCAGCTTATGGACCATCGTTCTCTGATGGAGAAGATCTGAGCTTCTCCACCGGGAAAAGTGGGAAAAGAACGGAGAATTTTGAAACAGTTTTGAATCATCCATCCCTGACTCATGAATCTTTCCTGACGGCTGCCACTCCTCAGGATCGTCCCTTGGATTCCTTATTCCCAAGAGTGAAGCCAACATCCCTATCTCCGGGGCTGAGTTTTTGGAGCAGTAATACCCACCGCCTCTCCAGGGAGGCTTTGCACAAACCACTTGGCTCCCACAGCTTGAAAACATTTCCTACAGGACACTTTGTTCTGCAAAGAAAGTTAGACGAGATTCAGGCATGGGTGCCTGGAAGACATCTGGGGACCAAACTCAGAGCAAAGACACCTCTGTGTGTTTTCCACCCATCTGTGTGCAAGGTCTGGTTGGGGGTGGTGGTCACTGTGAGCCCACGCGTGTTCTTGTGAGCTGCTCTTGGAGCTGCTGCTCCCATCCCAGGTGGCTGAATGCTCCGTTTAACTCATTTCTAAATATACCTCGCTCAGCCGTCATCTGGCGGCATATCTGCTGTGTGACCACAGGCAAACTATAGAAAATTCTCCCCTCAGTTTCTCTCCCTCCGCTTGACCAGAGCCCATGCAGCAACTACTGTCCTCCAGCTGTACTCATAAAAGCAAATAAAAAACGTTGAGAATGAGACCCAGGCATATTTTTTCTGACTTCCAGGCAGAAGTAGATTTACTAACAGATGCCCTCTTGGGTAGACCCAAATAAACACTCATTCTGAATGTAAGCCACTGCAGAAGCCTTATAGACCAAAACAATGCGAGGAAGACATCAATTGCTTTGAAATGTTTCATTTTTATGCCATTAAAATGTGGCTTCTGGCTTTTTGCTTTGCAGAGCTATTGTTCCACTTCGGAAAGGATGAGGATGGGATGGGAGAAGGAGCAGAGGAAGAATTTTATAAAATACTGTCCCTTTCCACCCCAAGTTAACTTGGAATTCAGGAAAAGGTGACATCTTTTTGTTGTATTTGAGTTGAACTATTTTTTTATCACTCTTCTTTTTTTCGTTCCAGAAAATGAACCCTAGACTTGTGACTCTCTTATCCTTGGTAAGAGTGGTAGAAAGCTGTTGGAGCTTTATCAGGTCTTTTCAACAAGAACTGCTGAGAAACTCCATTCAGAATGCAGCTGGTGGTAGTTCACACCTCTGTTTTGTGCAGTGTATCTTGAATGCACACATTATATACGCATGCACAGCTATAAATGGAATAAAGTGCTTGAATCCTTTCTTATATTGTCATAAATCGTTTACTTTCATCATCCCAATTGCAACCAGAACCATATAATCTGGGAAATTAATCCTCCTGTTAGGGGAAATATAGGCACTTCAGTGTACGCAAAACCTTGGCCGAAGCATCTCTTGTGAAAAGATGCTGACATCCACAGTCACTCTAAGCATATGTGTGCCAGCACTTCAAGTCAGCAGCAATTGTCTAACCAGAGCACAGGAACCTTATAGGGTCTGTGTGCATGCTTTGCTTTACTGTTTTTGTCTGATTAAAGGCAGTGAATGCATCCATAAAAAGCAATTGCACACACAGACATGTGGTGGCATTCCCTAGGAATGAGGACTTCCTGACTGTGACTTACACCAGCAGTTCTGGGGTCAGGCACCGGAGCTCGATCTCAAATCTAACCCCAATTTTCCCTATGATGTCTTTACAGGCAGTTTGACTTAGGTGGTGCACAAAAAATATAAATACAGTTGCAATGTGAAAATAGCTCATCTGACAGATTGGACCTGCTTTTAGGGAAGTGCTGGCTTCATTACATTTCAGCAGATTTTCTCATTGACCTCCAACCAGCGCTCAGTGGAGGATGTGGAGGAGCTGCAGAAGAAAAGCACATGGGGGGTCAGTGGGCTCTGAAAGGCAGCAGGGCAGGCAGGTCGCTGGCTGCATTCACATTGCTCTGAAATTCAGACTTCTCTGGTCTTTCAGTGGGTCTAACAGAGAAGGATGCTTGTATCCCCCTCCTCTTCTCCTCGGGCTGATGCAGCACCCTGCCGGTACCAAGGCTCTATGTTACATGGAGCTGAATCTCATATGTGTTGTCTAATCCCCCAGTGCATCCTTATGTGAAAAAGTGCTTCCGGGGCTTTTCAGAAGAGATCTGGTGAAAATAGTTTTAATTCGGCCCTTGGCATCAGTCAGAAAAGAGGACTTGGGAATGCAGGAGAAGAGATCCTTTATTTTTCATTATTTATTTTCCGTGACACAGAACCGTCTTCTTTCTGCAGGGAAGCTGCTCAGCCAAAGCCGCTGCAATAAATAAACAAAGCAAAAAGTTTCTTGGGAGCATCCTGACTTGATTAATTTTGCCACAAGGAACTTCTCAGGAGAAAAAAAAGTCAACTCTGCAAAGCAATTTTTATTTTTAGCTTGTCATTCATTGCATGTGTCACAGATCCCTTCCTGCCCCACAAGCAAGGGGTGCTCTTGCATGGATCATCTGCACCACTGAGATCCTCTGCAGCCCTTCTGAAGCTCAGAAGAACTCTCCTCCACCCACACTCAGCACCATGGGGCCGTCCTCGCCTCAAACCCAAACAGAGCACTTGAGCTGACCCGCTATGGAGATTTATACCATAAAACCACGTAAGTGTGCTGGTATTTCTCCAAATGAGGGTTTTTTCACTTATTCTCTCTTTCCCTAACAGCTCCCACACACATAATCAGCTGCCACATGGAGGGGGGAAAAAAAAGCAAGAAAAAAAGATGGAAATGACAGCAGAGTAACAGAAAAACTAAAACATTTTCACAGCCTTGTCTGCTGGTTTTAAGTGCATTTCACCACAGCTCAAAATTACATTATTTAGTATCAATTATCCTTCGATTGAAGCTCAGAGAGGTGGCAAGGCTAGCGTTTTTATCTCATTAGCATGTCTTGCCTGCTAACCATTTGCTATATTCCCTCCCTTTGATCCTGCCTTTGATTATATTGTGTGACAAAAGCCCATGTAATCTACTATTATTTCCATTAATAGCAAATCTGCCCTCCTCTTTGACAAGCCAATTTATTATCATTGCAGCGTCTTTGTGCATCTCAGCCAGGTTGACACCCTGTTCCCCGCCCCAGCAGTGCAGAATTGGCAGGTGCTGATCCAGCCCGGGTGCACGGGGACCTTGGAAGTGTCACCAAACAGGGCTCTAATGGCAAGCAGGAGGGGATGAGACAGTGCAGAGTAGTGATGCAGTTCGAGTAGTTTTGCTCTTTGCCCCAGAAGGATGCGACACATGAAGATGTAGAAAGAGGTCTTCGGGGAGGTGAGATCCATTTGGTGACCTATGAGCATGACCAACTCATTTGCTAGCCCTGAGTAAGCTGTACCTGCCCCTCATCAGCTGCTTCTGCCGTCCTTCTGCACCCAGACACGAATCCTGAGGGCAGTAAAAAGAAAAACATAAATCTTCATTCATGTTTTCAAAACCAGTTTGAGAAAAGCAGCCTGGACGTGCCATTGATGCTTGCCTTTTTAAAGACAGTTTTGCAGCCAGAAGTGGGAGCTGAGCCAGAGTGGGTCTTTAAACACCCAAATTGGATGAACCAAACCATGCGGGTGTTGCAAAGCCAGCTTGGATCATTTTTGCTATGATTTGGCTAGCCCTGGTGTGACGGTGAGGTCCTCCTCCGACTGAGACTCTAATAGTGACATCCCCATAGCAGAGACTCAGTGACTATAAGTTGGATATCCCCGCACAGCCACAACCCCTCCCTCCCCAGGACCATTAACTGGCCCTGTCTGCACATCCCCATCTACTCCAGGTGTAAACATTCATTTTTCACCTCAAAAGAGACACACTTAAAATAAACTGCGGTGTCAAGAAAATATCCAGCTCCGACAGCACAAAAGAATAATCACGGTTCTCAACTTAAGCACACACTGCACAGTGCTTATCAGCTTTCTGCACTCTTTTGGCCTGAAAGAGTAGTGAGAAACGTGGTCTTTTTGAAGAATAAAGAGGTTTTTGGTGGGATTCCTCTATCTGCTGCAGCAAGGAGGAGAATAAAGCCATTAAGAAGAGGTGGGTTTATCAATGTGTGTGTGTTGAACCTCAGCGAAATCTCCTGTTGGAGATATAAAAGATTCAGGTCCAGCTAACAATGGTGCTTCTCATCCTCTCCTTTCGTTAAATTTCTGCCTCTATCTTGAAGTCAACAGCCCTAAGTGTTGGGATCCCTTTGGAGGCGGTTGGGCTCTCATGCTCTGCCATTGCCATGGAGTTTCTTCTAAATTAACTCTGGGTCCTGGCAGCCCTTGGGTATGATTCGCAGATGTGGTTTCCTAGCTGGCTGCAATTTAAGAACCTCAAACGAGGTTTCTTGGTGCTTGCTGGGAGAAGTTCTTTGGCTCAGTGTAGGGAGAAGAGTGTGCATGGCCATGCAAAGGGCATCCACACGTGTGTCAGAGCAAATGTCACAGTCCTGTCACTGCATATAACACAAATACAGTCCTGGGGGAAAAAATCCCAGATGTATGTTTTGTTTCTCCACCTTTCCTGCAATTAAAACCTGAAGAATCCAGTGACTGGATACCTCCTGTAACCCTGTTTGTGAAGGAAGGAAACATGGCAGAAATCGTGGTGTTTGGTTAAAAACACACATCTGATTTTTCTTACCTTCTTTTCTAACAGAATTTTGCTCTTTTTTAGTTAGTTTGTTTTTCATTTCACCCAGCAGCAGTGAGTCCCATGGATAAGTCGTGCTTAGTGAAGGGTAGATCTGATTTATCTTATGACACAAATGAAGTGCAAATGTATTTTCCACTTGCAGTGTTTTCTCATGTTTCAGGGTGACTCCCAGCACTGTAAAATAATCCGAAAGGGGGGTTCTGAATTACCTTTGAACTGCAGGATCCAGACGTGGGGATCAAACATGGGGCGGATAACTTTAAGCCAGTCAGAAGGCTCGTGTCCACCTCACAATATGGATAGCAGCAATCTCCTTTGAGAGACTCCCACTGGCAAAGGGATGCGCCCATTGCAAGAAGTGCTCCAGGCACGGGGGAACCTTCACCTGCTGCTCTGCACATCAGCACAGGAGGAGGTTTTTACTGCCTGAGCATGGAGGTTTTGTAAATATTAAAGAGGGGGGTGAATTTAAAGTGTGGGAGAAAATGGCAGAAGTGTTTTTGCAGTAAAATACGATGATTATTTCTCCTTGGTTCTAGTTTGGATAAATATTTTAAAAAGCTGAGGAAAGACAAAAGCGAAAAGAAGCCTTTTTGGGGGGCTGAGAAGCGTCCACACGTGGCTTTTCTGGCCCAGATGTGCAGACAAACCCTTTGGGGGGGGTTGGTCTGCAGAGGTGCTTCTACTGAGCCCCGCTGCTGCCAGGCAGGAGAGCAGACTGCATTATCCCCCAGATCTCCTCGGATTCTGAAATCTATGCATGTTAACTGCTTATTTCTCTCTTGCTTTTATTAATTCATAATTAAATGAATGGAGTGGGTTGATTCTTCTCCTTCTTTTTTTTTTTCCTTTCTAATCTTTGAAGTATTTTAGAAGAGAAATAATTGGCAAAGAACCTATCCCTTTTCCCACCAGCTCTACAGATTCATTTAAGTTTTATAAGTGTTATTTCTATTAGAATAAAGCTTTTATTTAAATGGCTGTAACAACACTCTTCTGCATAGCATACTCAAAGCCCCTAAATACCACTTTTTATATTAGGAGCGTTACCCTTTAAAACTCAGAGATGCACTCCCAGGGGGTCCCACATAGTTAGAATTCACCCAGAAGAGAAAGCACCAAATGACAGGGCTTTAGGGATAGCATAGCATGCTCCTAAGCTCTGCAGACATCCTACATTTGCTTTGGTGGTGGGTTGAGATGGAACGAGGGAAGTGGTTAAGACCCCAGCGCTGCACGGCTGCCCAGGGAGAGGGGGGTCTGGGGCGTCCCAGAGCCATGGGGATGTGGCACTGAGGGACGTGGGCAGTGGGCACGGTGGGGTGGGGTTGGGGATCTCAGAGATCTTTTCCAACCTGAAAGATTTTGCAAATCTATGATTTTGTCCCGGGTTGTTGAGATTTGTTTGTAGCATGGTGGTAAAGTCAGTGAACTCACCTGGACTGTTTCTTCCCGTTTTGGTGTTAAAAAAAATCAGTTTCTGTCTCCCCAGAAGAGTCACATCAACAGAGGGGAGCCTTGAAATGCCACGTGGCTTTCTCTGGCTGCTTGCTCTTGGTAGATGTTCAGCTGGAGATTCAACGTTATCAAAGATCATTAATTGCTTTGCTCCATTTTCATGTTATGTTTCAGCTTGGCCAAAAGCCTGGCTGTACATAGGGGAAAACCTGCATGTAGGGAAAACCCCTATTTGCATTTGTGAAGTCAGAGCTTGGTAATTATCCCATTATCTATGCATTATTTTTATCACCAAGTTAAAACTCTTCTGTCTATTATCCAGTGTTCTACAAGCACATACAGTAGGTGCTCACAAACAGGAGGGAGGTTATGTGTTCTCTGAGAGTGAATTAAAAAGGAAACCCAGGTGAACTGATCAAGCTTTATTATCTTTCGAAGGCAGCTTTCTGGGTTTTCATAGAAAATTAACCACTCCAGTGCTATATACAGAAGCGAATTCACTGAAAAGAAAATTGCAAAGCTTTCCAAGTTATCTTGAATAATAGATTGTAACTCAGCTGAACGTTCTCACCTTTTCCCATGTGCAGCCAGGACAGGTTTAGTGCTGCTTCCAGATCTGCAGTGTGCTCATGCTGCCAAGGTGTTGATTTCCCCATGTCTGCTCTAGCAGTGAGCCCAGGTTTCCTTTCTTTTTGGGTGTATGCCACCCTCCAACAATGGTCTTTGGCCGTTGCTCTTGCAGAAAGCCATTCCCATCTGCACAAAAGAGCTATGCAAGAGCTGAAAGTAATGAGCGGAGTCCTATGAGCAGTAGATTGATCCTAGCAAGGAAGCAAAGGGAAAATATGCATGAAACAAAGAGGAGGCAAAAACTAAAGACCATTTGGCCCCATTTTGGATGACTGAAAATTTATCCATTAAAAAAATAATAACAAAGAGGATCAGGGTTTTATCTTCTCAGGATTTTTGGATGTTTCTTTTCCTAGGTAAATCTTGCAGGTAAGAGAGATCACATGTAGCCCTCTGTGCTTTGCTGAGCGTGTTTCAGCCCAAATCAAACCCAAACTCACCCAGGAAATGTGCCGTCTCCAGAGCCCATCACTGCCATGAGGCGAAGCTGCTGCGCCTCGGAAATACACATTCCTGTACCCTCAAGTCATGGGGGGAGCTATCAGAGTGAATTGCCAGCAAACAAACGGGGGGAAAATTAATCAGAGCATCCCATTTCAGCATGGCTGGGAGCAGTGGGGCTGCAGCAACTCTGCAGAATTGATTAACTACTTATTAAATGAGAGTGGTGGCGACAGCTCTTAAGAAAAAAAAAATCAAATTAAGGCAAGCAAAGCTCCAAGCAAAAAAGAAAAAAAGTGGGACAAAAATAAAAAGGGAAATGCAAGTTAATGGATGCTTCAATCACAACACGGCGCAAGCCACAGGAGGCTGTAACAATGACAACTTGTGCATACTGCTGGAAAACTTCTCTGCTGGAGAAGGCATCAGATGTGGCATGTGTGAGGATGGTGAGATGGGTCTGGGGATCATAGAGATGGTGGGGATCGTTTGGGAATCATTTGGCTTTCTGCCCCAATCCGTGCCCTGGGCGCAGGGTTTTCCTTGCCTGATTCATTGCAATGTCCCTGGCAAAGAGCAGACACAACCAAGTAAAAGCAGTGCTGTGTCTTCAGGACCTTTCACTTGTGACCGCGGATGTCTTCCCCCTTTATAGAAGAGGTTTGAAACCAGCCAAATTCTCGCCCTCATTCCGGTGGAGTTCAATGGGCTGAGTTATATGGGCAGACAGGAGGCTCTATGGATCCCTTATGACACTAAAAACTATTGAAAAGCCTTTTTGCCATGACCCATTTAGATCCTCTCGCCGTTTCATTTCCTCTCCCATCTGTCACACCTTTAAAAGCAGAGCTTTTGCATTTCATCTCATTCAAGTGTTTCCAAGGCAGCCCCAAGTAACTGTCTCTTCCACTTCTCAAAAAACTTTCCAGGCTCTCTCTCTATTTCCCAACACTAAAACCAGCTGATGCTGGCCATAACAGAGCTGTGGGCCCTTATAGGAGCTCGGTTACATTCACATAGGTGGAAAAGCCAAAATCCATCCTAAGCCAGGTACATCACTTGAGCTGCTGGCTGATCCTGAGCCGTTTGCATCTCCAATTACCCTACACTGCAGCTCTCCACTCCAGCTAATTGCCATGAATTTGGGTGTAACTCCTTTTTACTACCCACTGATGGCTGTCCGCTATGAAGATGAATCAGTACTTTAGGTAGCAATCAGCTTCCCTGGTTTAGCCAAAATGCATCCATTCCTCTTCAAACCTATTAAGGGCTGGATAAACTTTCAAGTTAATGCACACCGCAAGCACACAACCACTTGACATGTCAAGCACCTAAATATTTTTTGTTATTCACTAATGAAAAAATTCTTTAGGATAGGAATAAAAAAGAAGAGAACAGTGCCAATAGCACTTCTGAGCTCCAATTAACACAGGTTTCGTTGTCTGCCTCTATTTGTCACCAGCTCTGACTTGCTCAGTGAAGGTCAATTCCGGCCAGGTTGGAGCAGTGCATCGCACCAGGTTCAGCACCACCTGCTTTCTGAGGATCAGCAAGACCCAGAGGATGCTGATGGTGAGGAAGGCACTGAGCATGGGTTTGGGGAGGAGAGCAGCTCCCTGCGTGTCTGCCCAGGTACTCCTCGGCTGCCTTTGGGGATAAAGGCAAACAAAAGAGTTCAGATTTTGCCCTGAAAGAAAACATCATGCTGAAAGATCCTGGAGATAAGGAACCCTCTGAGATGGCACTGGGATGAGTGCTGATACAGTCAAGATCAGCTCCACGCTGCAGGGGAGGGCTGAACACCAAACAACCCTCTCAAAGTAGTCCTGAGGCAGGCAGTGAGCATGAACAGTCACTGCACCTGGCCATTTCTACCTGAATTTCTCTGGTTTTGCAGCTGGAATCAGAAAACATCCTGGAGAGATTACATTTTAAGATGCCCAAATTCGACTCTTCTTCTTTTACCTTATTAGGACCCTGCTCACAGAGTGCTGAGCACGAATAACATCTGGAAATGGCACCAGGGAGGAGGATGCATTGGTGTAAGATATGTTACTGAATTAGCTTTGGCCTTTAAATGGGCTGAAAGGAAAGTGGCATTTATCTGCGAAGCCAGCCCGGCAGAACAAAAGAAACATAAAACAATAAAAAAGCCATCTATTTCCTATCAAGAGCAGAAGGCTTGGAAAGGCATCAGCGAAGCAGCCCCTGAAAGCCAATTCTTCATCGCTATCCTTCCCCTCGTTGTGTGTTTATTTGGGGGTAAAATATAGCAGAAACGCTAACGTTGCCATTTGGGAATTTTGTTAAGCTGAAATCAATACGTTATTATTTTTTAGAATTGGGGGGGTGGGGGTGTTGTGGGGCTTGGCTTTGCTCTAATGCTCTCAGCACACCATGGTCGATCCACAGGAAGGGCTGAGCACAGCGACGGGAGCGATACACCAAGATGCTTCAGATGCCCCTCTTGCAATCCAAAATCCAGAGATGGGAACTGAAAGAGCAGATTGGAAGGGGCACAAAAGCTTGCAGCAGGAGCTGGCTGGGGGCTGAGGAGCTCTGCAACCCACTTTGCAAACTGCCTCTGCGCCCAAGCCCGCTAACGTGGGGGGAATTTGCCTCTCTTCCTGCTCAGCTGCAGATGCAACCACTCTAATAAGCTGTAACTTTCCTTTCCATTTGGAAGTAATGAGATATAATCTGTTTAATTCTAGTCTTTGAGCTCTTTTGGCGGCCCTTTTCTATTCCCTTTTTCTGATTTTTTCCCTCTTTTAAAGGAAAACTCCATCACGAAGCGAAAGATTCACTAATCACCAGCTATAATTACAAAGAAGAGTAAATTGCCATAAACTTTTTTTTTTCTTTTTGCAAAATTGCCTTAAATATAATGAAGAATAATTAAAAATCAAATAAGCAGCTGCAGACGAGTGGCTGGTGGAGGTTGGGCAGGGGGAGAGTGGAGGAAGGAGCCAAAGATGTTCGTGTAAATCCAGATAGGTAGATATCAGCTGGGGTAGCAGTGATGGCAGATCCCCAGTTGCAGATCCCCATCATCACCGTCAAGGAAAGAGGATCTTTCTGGGGATTCATTTGTCCCTCAATGGGTATTTATTGATTGCATCATTTTTCCCACTGACAATTCCCCAAAGTGGGTGGAATTTGCCCCAGCACAGACCCAAATTCCTGCTGGAACATTGCCACCACATCCGACACGCACCCCTCGCCGCCTGCCGGAGATGGGGAGGCTTCATTAGCAGCAATCAATGGTTTCCATAGCTACAAATGTTTCCATCAAATGCCGTCTTGGGAAAAGAAAGGAGAGAAAAAGTGCTCAGGCAGCTCCAGAGGTACAGGTTTTAGTTCCGAGCGGTTGTTGCGCTGTAAGGAACTGGGGATGAATGCGGGACCAGCAGGCAATTATTTCTGGTTTGTGCACACCCTGTGGGTGCACAGGGCCTGCTGCTTCTCTCCATCAGACTCAGAGCATCGTGGCCCCAAGATATCCCCAGCAGGACGGGTGCAGGCATTGCGCGGGCAGTGCGGCACAGCTTCACCCTCAGTACAGCCTCCATTGACTGACTTCTCTGGAGCTGCTCAACCTGGAATGAGGTCCTGGCTTGGCACGTCTCTGTCTGGAAAGGGAGAAAACTTCAGGGATTGGCACCTGAGAATTCTTACCCGGAAAATAAGATGCTCTACTTTGCTCTGAATGCCGGCAAGTTGCTAAAATGCATCCAAATAAAGTTCAAGTTGGGGTTGCATCGGGGTTATTACATGCAGTGATAGATTCACAGGGTTCATAAATCACCCTATTTCACAGGTGTCAAGGTCTTCTTTGGTGCAGGTCTGTGCTGGCAGTTGTGTCCTTGCATTCAGCCACTATACCCAATTTCTTCCCTATCCTTTCTGCCACTGCTGTAATCCTGCAATGCATTTGCTTAGTAAAGTCTGAAAGGGAGCTCGAACAAAACCCTGTGCATTTCCCAGGTAACTCTTCTCATGAGCAATGAGCGGAGCGAGCATTTCATCACATCAGAAAGATGCAGAGTGGGTCAAGAAAGGAGTGGGGAGGCAGCCGAAGCAGTCTCATACCCAACTGTTCTCCTCATTCAAAAAAGCAATTTTTGTCAGAGCCCTCCATGTGGGTTTTGACAAACTGGTGTGGAGCAGCGAGGAAAAAAGAAAACGTATAAGGTCGGGCTGGCAGCTAACCAAGCTGATTTTCACGCTTTGCCAGAGAGCTGGCAGAAACCCTAAATAAATCCCTACAGGTGTCTGGAGACTCTCAGTACTCCCTGTGGATAGACCTGTTGAAAATGCTGGATGTGGGTGGCTGGATGTGTACCTCCTGGAATCAGTGGCTGTATTCCATAGCAGAGTCTGTACCTCTCCCCACACCCCCATACTGCAGGTCCTGCACCTCAGGAAATGCAACAAAGCCATCATGAGCAAAGTTCCTGCTTAAATTCCGCTGGAAGCCATAGGTTTCCACCAGGTGCTGATCAGCTCTGGTGGACAGGGCTGTGTTTCCCATGAAATCCATGTTTCCAAAGCTGGAGCAGGGCAGCTCACCTGTCCGGCCAGTGCTAAAGTTTGGCAAAAATAGAGCAATTGCACTCTTTTAAGGAAAAGAAAAACTGATTTAACAGACTGGCAGGAAAGGGCTGTGATGTGAGCTCAGCCCTTATCAGACACCAGGGAATCCACATCCAGACCCACACGTGGGCTGCAACATACGGGCTGCAACTCTGCCTACCCTACCCAACTCTACCCTATTCTATTCTAAACCTCCTCTTTGCAGTGAATTGCGCCATCACCCTGCAAAAAAATAATGTTAATTTTCCCCTTCCCATGTCTGAGAAAGGGGAAAGGTGAGTGCTGAGCCATTTGAGCTGTGTTTTAATCCGGGGGTAGAAATCACAAGGAATTTGTCACCACGTTGATCCCCCCAGGCAACCCTGGGGGAGCTGCTCGCATAGCTCTGATTAATTCGGATGCCAAGGGCTGTGGGGAAACACGACGCTGCCTTCGATACAGCCCACGCTATTAAGGAAAGTCATTTGGAAAATAAGGTTTTTAAGCGGTGTGATCCACTTGGAGATTTTTCAATACCTAATCACCGATGGAGCGCTCGGCACAGTGCTGAAGGTTTAAATAAATAGCATTTGCAGAGCATTATTTCATTTCATTAATCAATCGACGACTGCAGGCTCCTCGGTTGGTGGGTTTGGGTTTAGGTTTTTCTTTCCCATGGAAAGTATCAAATTCTGCTTCTTTTACTTAGAAAGTCCCACTGCACAAAGGTCTGAAGTTTCCAAACATCACCCCCAGCCATGCAGAGTCCTCTCAGTGTGCTCTGAACATGAGCCCCCAGGTCAGTGCTTAAGCAACATCTCTGCAGCACACACAGCTATACGGGAGGGGGAGAGCAGCCCCACTGCTACCTGCAGGAGAAAGCCACCAGTGCTGCAGTAGCTGGAAAATATCGATGATGATTGTGACATTCGCTTAACGTGGGCGGTTACAATTAGATGGATTTTATGGGGAAGAGAGGTAAATTGCATTTGGGGAAGTTGTTGCTTTATTATATTACCCTCCTGATTTTTCAGTGCAGGTGAAAAATAAAAAGGGCGACGCGCTCAGCAAACTCGGTGCAAACTATTTTTTGTTAATTGGAGATTAATTATTCAGAATGACAGATATACCTGAGACTTAGCTGAATAGCAAGTAAACAAGCTCCCCCTTCCAGCCCCTGCTCAATCTGCATTGCAAACTATTATTTAAAATTAGATGTAAACAAGACCGTCTGTAGCGCTGAAACTTCCAGCACCTCCAAATGTGTTTTCGCTCAAAATCAGAATGAGAAAGAGTGAAATCTGAGATTCACGAAACTCCAAAAAGCTTCACTTTAGAAACAGGCAGCTACATGACACCCGATCTGCACCAGGTGTTAAAAATGTGTATTAATATCAAATGGCAGAGCTCAATTCTGCGGCAAATGCAACATCTGAAGGTTGCCAGAACTCCGATTTTTTTCACGTTATCAGCATGCCGTAAGAAAGTTGAAGGCATTGATTTCTTTCACATTGCAGAGCGCTGTCCGAGCAGCCCCAAATTACACAAAATTTCTCTTAAAGAGGAAAATTTCTCCTTCTAAAGGGCTTCAGCCCACACTGCCTGTGGCACATCTCTGCCGGAGCAGCAGGGCTGAGCCCCTTCCCTGCTCCAGGGCCGTGCTGTATTCCATCCTGGTTATTGCTGAGGTGGTTGGCACTGGAGCAGGGCAGAGCCAGAATCTCGGTGGGTTTCTTCATCCTCCATGCACAGAGAGCAACTTGGGCCTTGGGCAAGTGCTCTGCATTCCAAAAACCCTCGGAACAGTCGAGGGATTCAAGATTTCAGCTGAGCAAGTGGTGTGGAAAGAAAAACATGCCTCTGCGCAGCTCCCTCTGCAAACCATTAGGAACGTTTCCACCTCCCAAAGGCCTTCTCATGCTCTCCTGCATCCTGCGTGACCCTGCCTGCTCCCCCCCTGCTCTCCCCTGGCTGAGGGTCCGTGCTGAGGCTGATGTGAGAGGGCAGTGTGCGTGATGCGGATGGAGTTGGGGGTGCGGTGGAAGGGGCTGAGCGCAGCCCCTCCTGCATGGCCCTCTGCTCAGCTGATGTGACCCGATTGCACGTCCTTCCCCTCTCACTAATTCCATCGCGCCCTTCACTCTGCGTTAGGGATGCACACGTAATGCCCGAGAGATTCATAATTTGGCCTCAGTCTCCATTGCGCCCGCGTGACTCTGCGGGTATGGAGGAAATCTGAGCATTTTAATGTGCTTTAGGGTCGTTGTTTTTTTTGAGAATAGCACAAGGACCTCCTTACCTCCTCTGGTTCCCCACACCACAAATATCTCATAGGGTGGGCTCCTCCAGGGCCACAGGCACCACAAAACCATATTCTATGCACACAGAGCAAGCTGTGCTGCATGCATATCCTATTACCTACACCAGAGCACTGGGGTCAGCAGCCTTTCCTCCTTGTTGGATGAGTTGTCCTCACCTCCTCAAATGAAAAACAATAACAGAGGCAGAAAATACTATTCCAAATGATGGAGAAGCCCGTGGGGAAATTAACACACTTTTTTTTTTGCTTTTCAGGTTTCAGTTATACAGAAAAGTCTATAAAGTTGTGACATTTTTAACCATTTTTGCTCACTGCTTTGAACTTCCCAGCCTTGTATTCAGAGGCACCGAGGCCCAGAAGGGCCAGAAGATGTAGTTTAATGAGACAAGTTTTAAAGGTCACTCTGTGTAATAAATCTGTGCTTTTTAATATTTAAACTTTTAAGGCATTTAAACCTTTAGGCTCCTGGGATTTGCTCTACCAGATCCAACCAGATCCATCAAGCCCAGAAAGCCTCTCGCCTCTGGGACTATCCAATTTCTTATGCTTGAGATGAAGAGGGTCTCTTTATCCAAGTCCATTCCTCTGTCATAACTCAGGTGCCTTTATATCCTATAAATCACTCTGGAATGCTGGACGAAGTATTGAAGAACATTACTCAAGGCCAAGCGTGAGGAATTCCATCCCACCTTGTTGGAAGACAGCTGAGAAAGGGGACTCAGCAACAGAGAAATGTGCTGTCTCCCAAAAATTTGCCCAGAACCCCTCCCCTTGCTTTGGCCAAGCTGTTCTGACTCAGATTTAGAGGAAGATGGATTGAAGGTAGAAAATCTGCCCATTTTAAAGCTTGGAAACGCAGGTTGGGATTTGCCTTCAGAGCATCACCTATGATTTGGGCCAGATTTGCTTAGGTTATCTCACACCCCAGCAGCATTTTGAATGTCTCCAGTTGAGCTCCCCCTGCCTGGTGCCAGCTGCAGGCTCCTCTCTAGCACAGTGTCAGAACTGATGCTGTTAGCACCCAATTGCTTTTCCATCGGAAAGCATTAAGGATGCTCTTGCTTGCAGACGGCTAATGCACTAACACACTCCGAACTGCTCAGTTGACTGGCAGTTTTCCTTATTGATATTGCAGTAAAAATTAGATATTATTAAATTGAATCATTGTCTCATAATCAGGCTCCAAACGGGGATGTGGGCCAGAAGCACGGGGGATGGTCAGGAGGCACGTTTGAGTTGGGTTTGCAAACTGTGCTTCCAGGAGCTATGTTACAAAAAGGGAATTAGAAGTAATTTTTCTTTCCCAAAATCAAGATGCAGAACATTCCCAGGGGTCCTCCAGTGCCCCAAAACCCGGCAGTAATATTTAAATCTGGGAGAGCCCTGCAGGACAGGGAAACTGATGTGGTGCACTCACTGCATCACAAGGCGAGCAGATTCCTTCATTATCCATCTGTATGTTAATGAGGCCATTTGTACTTAGTAAGCGTTGCCAAGGGGCAAGGCTTGTGGCCATGCAAGAGCCTTGTTGGTCTAACCCAAAGCTGCTGTGGTCCTGGCTGGCTGCGACACCTCCTGTTGGTGGCCTGGGGATTTTGTGGATGGGGGAAGATGCAAAAGCCTCCAAAAAACCGACATTTCAAATAAAAAGAAAGGAAATGTCCTGCTTTCCAGAGGGGTGCACACAGGTCCTGGGGCTTCTCAAGGGTAGCTTTGCAGGAGATGGAAAATAAGAAAGTGAGGTCAGGAAGGTGGGAGGAGAGGACTTTGCTGTCTGTCTTCTGAAAAGTTTCCGTATATAACAAGAAATTGGCTCGCCTCTTGATTATTCCATCTCAGGCGCATTATACAAAGGCTCCTGATGCATTACGGCAGCTTTATATTATTGCTCTCGTGATGGATGCGTTTTGCTGCGTGCGGGATCTCGTCCCCAGCCCAACATGAATTCCATTAGGAGGC
This sequence comes from Pavo muticus, assembly GCA_016647715.1. Lineage (NCBI taxonomy): Eukaryota > Metazoa > Chordata > Aves > Galliformes > Phasianidae > Pavo > Pavo muticus. The sequence goes on along the minus strand of JACDJE010000072.1, from coordinate 1,864,229 downwards.
CAGATGGGAAATGAGGTCTTTCAAGATGTAAATCCTTAAATAACTTTTTCTTTTTTTTTCTTCCTAAATTAGATGCCGGTGTTAAGCCACCTATTTGACTTCAATTCAGCTGTGAGCTCTGGCCCTGCCGGCCTCGCTAATCTTTTAAGTTATCTGTGTTTGAAGTAGGACCTTATCACTGCTTGTTCATCTTCTCCTCGCTCCAAAGTCAGAGTTATTTCCCCACGTTTGTAATTATGGCAACGTCATCAGTCGCCTGGAAACTCTATCCTAAAATATGCTTGTGCTTACACTGCGGCAACCTTGAAATACCTCCAGTGAAAGGCACGCAAATCTGCTTTTGGAGGTTGTCCCATCCGCATCTCTATCCACGTTCCAAGAAACTGGATTGAGCCAGGGATGCTAAGCGGCTTTGGGGGAAAAATGCACATTAAAAGCATTGTCTGGGGTGGGAGCAAAGCCAACTGCCTGAAGGCAATTGCATCAGGAAGAAGAATTAGCTTTTTACAATCTTACCCTGGTTTTGAGGTGAGAAGGGAGGAAATTGGAAGTTCGGTGAAGGAAAGCATCTCTGGTTTGTGACTTCCAGGTGGGAAGAGAAGTGGAGAGGATGCTCACCCCAAAGGGACGTGGCCTCATGTGGGGTGGCTGTTGGCAAAAGTATATAGTTTGTGGTTATCATCTTAACCCTACCGAGTTAATTCCTGCTTGTTTTTCAAATCAACACAGAGGGTTTAAGTGCCTTGATTTTCGAGTTAGTCACATTTCTGATGGGTTTTGACCCCCCCCACTGGAGAAGGTGGTTCAGCTGAGCTGCGCATGGTGAGATGCGCGTGGTTCCCTGGGAATTTCCAGGTGGGAACAGGGAATGGAAAGTGCTCACAGGTAGTGAAGGGGTTTTGCAATGAGTTCTGCAGCTCCCCAATGGGATGCTGATGCCCAATAAACTCAGTGTGCCAACTGGTGTCTCCTTTGTCCCTGTTTCTCCCAAGCCTAGTTGGTGGCACCAGAGAAGTATGAGGTATCCAAACCATGTCCCCCAAAACCATGAAATCCCAAATGGTTTCCCCTTGCAAGCAAGCAGCAGAGGAGCAACGACTCCCTTCTCTTCTCCTGAGCTGTTTGGGGGTTTTTTTTGCAAAAGAAAATTGATGCATCAAGAAATGTAACATCTGCTCTTCTCTGCTTCCCTACACATTTCTGAGCCTCTCAAATCCACAGAAAGTGCCCTGGGTTTGCTCCTGGTGGGAGCTCTCAAGCCTTGTTGTGTTTGGCACAGGAAGCACCGCTGTTTGCTGGGAAGTGAGCACAGAAATGATTTATCAAATGATCAATTTGTGTCTAATGCCTGGGAAGAAAAGGTTGGGCTGGTTTAAGCTAGAGACCTAACCCTGGCAGCAAGAGGTGAGAAACCACCAAAAAACAGGATTTTCTAGAAAAAACACTCCTTGAAACTCTTTGAATGCATCAGCTAGCCTTTATCCAGGCACCGGTGTCAATCTGAGCAAGAATATTTCTTCTGATCAACATCCTTCTCCTTGCCCCTGTCTTGTTTGAAGACTGTGCTTTTGATGCCATCCCTGTGCACACTCAGCTCAGGCACGGCGTTTTCCAGATCAGGCACTTAGTTAAATGAAGATCGGCAAGAATAAGCTGCCTAACTTGAATAACCTGCATTAACCCAATCTCTATTCATGAACGAATTATGTTGAATTAATGTTGTTATAGAATTAGCCTCCTAAGAGGCTTGGAGATGTCACCTCCGTTAAGTTGCTATTATTTGTAGCCCTTTTTGTGTGGTGAATACAGTCATAAGGAGTGGTCCAGACTGTCTAATCATTGGGTAATGTGCCGAAATTAGGAAAACACATGGGTTGGGTTTTTTCCCCTCTTTTTTCTTGACATTCAGGCCTAACTTTTCAAATCACTGAAAAGCAGAAAAAATCTTCCACTGCAAGACCAGCTTGGTCTTTTCTTTCTGTTTCTTTCCCTTCTCCACTGCAGTCCCAAATCTCAAATCCACCCATGAAGGCACTGCCTCAGCTAGGAAGCAGCACACAGCAGGATGCTCCTCCTGCTTACAGGTGCAATTATGAAGGTTCATCAACCTCACTTAGACTTTAGTAGATATATATATTTTTTTGGAACATCAAGGTTTCCCAAACTTTACATTTGGGAAAAGCACTGTGAAGGTCAACGTAAGGCAAAAAGAGAGCTGGGAGTTGAGTTTGCCTTCTCTACTTTCCCGCTGCTCCTTGGTGGCTTGGTTGAGGATGACCAACATTTGGAGGCATCTCCACACCATTTCCCAATGGGATCTATGGCAGCTCCCCATCTCCTTGGGTCCTTTCTCCCGCATCCAACAGGCCCTCCTGGTTTTATCCTACTTTGAGGATGCTCACCAAAGTGGATGAGTTTCATCCATTCAACAAAAGCTGGTGGGCACCCCATAGCAATGTGACAGCTGAAAACAGAATGTGGAACGAACCAGTGAGGACAGGAGGGGGTCCTGCTTGGAGGCAGGCGGGGTCAGCAGGGCAATGGTTGGGTTTGGCATGTAGGGCTCATCCCGTGGATGCAACGATGACTCACCAGCCTCCTCCACCATGCCTCATTGTCTAACTCCTTTAAAGGAAAATAAATTAAAAGAAAAAAAAAAAAAAAAAGAAGAAAGAAACCCAGGAGTTAATTGAGTCTTACTTTTTCTGAGTGCAAACAAGCTTGACACTCAGTTCTCCACCTATTTCTGGAGTGCAGATGCCTGAGCACACATCATCTGCTCGCTCACCACAGTGGGGCCAAATAACCCAAATGATTCACCAGGAAGGCTTAAAGACTGGAGAGGTTGGCACTTCTTGCTAAAAATGCCTCCGCACAGGGCTTTCAGGTTGCTCATATGGAAAGGGAAGGGAGAGGAAAAGGATAATTTCTCTCAAACTCAATGTTGCAGGTGATTAGTGCACAATACACCCTGAGCAGCTTTAGTATTTAACATGGAGGTGATAGTGGGAATTTATGAGAGCTCGTGGACAATAACTACTTTCCAGAGAGGCTTTGATTAAACATTATGGATCCACATTATGCAAATTTATTGCATGGTTAATACGACTCCAAAAGAACACTGTGGCACTTTAAAAAGCAGTTTAAAAAAAAATAGAGAGAGAGAGAGCCAGAGACCACAGTGATCCTCAGCTCGGCAGAAAGACCTTCAGGATAGATCAGCACTGAGGGAGAAGCCATGGAGCAGCTGAAGTGCACGAGATAAATGGTGGAATACAAGGAAGATAAAGACAAATTCCTACCTGGATATTTCACCCTGATACTGACATTAAGTCAGTGGTGACTCGTGGCCCATTGCCCAGAACAGTTAGAATGATACGAGATGGAAATTTGATGCATCTCCCAAATTTTGCACTCCTCCCATGAGAGCTGCAGGAAAGGGGTTGTGTTGTTTGTTTTCTTCTTTTCTACACTTTTGGGTGCCATTTGTCAACGTCTTCTACAAAATAACATGATTTATGCCAGCAGGCTGATTGTACGGCCTTCATTAACTTGGACAGATTCGCTTGTTCTTTATAACTGTTACTATGATAAGGCATACACTTATTTCCTTCTGCAAATCAAGGTTAGCAAGAACATATCTCATCAGTGTCTCTTTCTCAATCAAACAGCTAAAACACAGAACTAACATGGATCAGAGACAGCGATTAATAACCAAGTCCTCTTTGACTGACTGCTGATAAGAACAGATGCTTTGGCCAATGACCATGAACTAGGAGCTTCTGTAGGATGTTATTAGAAGGACCTCAAGTTTGGGGAGGCTTGAGAGCATCCCATCTCCACCCATGCTCAGAGCAGCAAAGGGCATAAAGAAAACTTCCCTGGTGTTAATCAGAGCGCAGACTTCTTTCCTCCCTCCCAGCTCCACCAAGCCTTCCCTTTTAAGCTATATATACTTTAAAGGATGTAACCCAGATAATAATCGCTGCTTGTAGATTATTCAAGGCTGCCTCCGCTTATTTCTCCGGAGGATACTTATGGCTGCTGCTGCTGCAGCCGCTGCTGGCGAGAGGGCAAATTGGCAACACATTAAATTTTTAATAAAAATAGAAGCAGAGGACACATAACAAGGCTCATTTAGGGCAGGGAGAAGGCAGGCAGTGAGCACAGACCCAGTGGGCAGAAGCATTAGGCACGGGCGGGCAGCCCTGGCACTACAGCCACAGTCAGGCTGGGGGGGGAAGAAATCCCCTCCTGGAAGATGCTGGTGGGGATTCGTGCAGTTGGACAAGAAGGCTTTCTCCTCTCATTTTCAAGCTATTTGCTAATGCACCATGAGTCTGCAGGCACTGGGGGTGATAAGGAGAGGCAGTGAGTGCACTGCACCGATTTGGGGAGCAGACGCGTCCAGTTGGAGTCCAACCCCTACTGAGGAGGTGCTGGCAGCAGGAACAACCCCCAGCCTTCTGCTTAATGGTGCCAAAATTGTTGCTTTCCATGACTCCATGCTTGACTTTGGGATCTGTTCTTAATTTTGCCCTCTGACTTGGTTTCCCTGTGCATGCAGTGTTGCTCCGCACTGAAATCTTCCAAACAGCGGCAGGAGGATTTTGGCAGGAAAATAGATAAGGCGTCACAGGGGTAGCCCAGCAACCCTTCTTCATCCTGGGGTCATCTGGGTATCCCACGTGAGCTTCTTTGCCAGGGGATTTTAATGAGATGAACACCCTCAATGCCCGATGAACTGGATTTAATGCGTTTTTAATTGTCTGGGGTTGCATTTTTCTACCGGGGAGAAGGCAAATCAGAGCCGTAAGAATGAGTTAATTGGAGCAGGGCAAAATTTCTGTGCTGTCAGGGACAGTTTTCAACAAGGCTCTGCCCCAGATTGTAAAGGGAAGGTTGGTCAATGCTGGGTGCACTTATTTCATAGAGAAAAAGGTGGAGATTGTTTGTTCTCTGCCATCCCAGGCCTTGAGATTTCACCTTTTTATTCTATTAAGAGAAAGAAAACGGAGGAGGCTGGAGGGTGGGCTGCTGGGAGCCACTCATTGCTCACCACTGTCTCATTTCATTGAAGAACCTTTGTCTCTGGGGCTACACGTTCCTGTAGGTGCTGGGAGGAGTTTCTTGCAGTACTTTCCCCTCTTCTAGCAGCTTTTATCCAGTAATCTCAAAAGCACTTTCCAACTAATAATTAATTAAGCTTCATAGACTCTTTGTTCAATTCCAGATTATTAATAAATTATACTTTATTATTTATAAATACATGCCATGTAATTTTTCTCTCCTGCTATTACCCTAAGCAGTCACTTATCCTATATTAGCACAGTTTAACTCTGATTTGGGAGGCGTGCTCTTTGCCCTTTGGATGTTTGTCCATGCTGGGGGGCTGTCGCTTAGGAAGAGGAGCAGTAGGAACAGGCTTGCCCACCTCGTTGGCAATGTACATAACTTCACCGCTTGCTTTTACCAAAAGGGGTGTTATTATTGCCCTTATCCACACCTCAAATTAGGTGCATTACTTTTCCCCTCACCTTCAGCCCCCTGCTAACCCCCGTATAATTCCTAGTCTGGAGCTTGTGCCTATTTCATTTCTCTCCTCTAAGACTCACCAAAGCCGCTTATCCGGGCTGTGAGACCAGCGCCCATTTCTGCTCTTCTCCCAAATCCTCTCAACCTCAGCAGCCTCCAGCTTAGCCCCGGAGCAGCACAGACCCACACTTTTTCTCCTGGCACTGAACACGGAGCAAACAGCAGCTGCCTGGACAGGATTTCATTTACCCGTAGGGCAAAAGCCACGAGAGGGGAAGCAAACACGAGTTAAGAGAAATAAGCCGTTGAGATGGTTTCTCCAAAGCACCACATTCCTTTGCTCAAGAAAAGCCAGTGAGGGATGTGCTTAATGGCATTAAAAGGGGAAAAGAGAGAGCAAGAGCCACCCCAGCACCTACAATAAGTAGAGGGGGAAGGCCACTGTTAGGGGGCTGTAATCTCCCCCAGTAGATGCTCTCAAAGAGAGGAGATGAAGGGAGAGCAGAATGGTGGAGAAGCTGATGAGCTGACCTGCCACAAACACCCTGTACCCCATTAGGGAAGATGAAGAGAGCAAAGCACAGAACTGGAGAGAAACCTCACATTCAGCCCCATAGGCTGGCAGCAGTGCTCAGCCCTGACCCTGCTTTGTGCCAGAGACTGCCCTGGGCAAGGCGGTGATGTTCTGCACATCACCCCCAGTGCAGACCCTTCACAGTCTGCACACCACGTAACCCAGCATCTATCAGCACCAACAACTCCCAAACAGACACCCTAAAAATGTCCTCCCATTTTCCTGCATTAAAAAAAAATAATAAGGAAAAAATTCAGCCTTTAACTTCCACATTTCCCAATTATTTGTGAATTAACATCAAGCCTGGAAAGAAAAAGGGGGGAAAGCAGCATTAAAAAGCAAGCAAAATGATGTGCTTCCCCTTAACTCAAGCAGCATCAGAGGCTTTTTCATGCTGCCTGTGACAGCTTCAAGCACCGCGCCAGCCAGGAGCGCTTCGTTAGTGGCTGCGCTTGTCGGCCAGTTAATAATTTAAAGTCAGCAGTGTCTGAACCAAACTACTGCCTTGTGGAAGGCAGGAGGATGCCAGCCATGCTCGTTAACGCTTTTTCATCGGTGTTTTTGGAAATGAATTGGTGGCAATTGACCCGACAGCACCGTGTGGTGTGGGAAACTGAGGCATGGAGGCGCTTCTCTTCCTTCCAATCAAACCCGTGCTCTGGGGCTGATGGTTACACTCGATGGTCTCAGTGGTCTTCTTCAACCTCAGTGATTCTATGGAGATGCTCCTGAGTTTGGTTCTTCCCGGAGTGTGGTTGATGCTGAGGGGGAAGCCAAGTGCAGGCTGTCGCTTCTCCCCGCTTTGCTTCCTTTATTCTTTTGTTTTATTTCGGTATAATTAACAGCTTTGCCTAATACAGTATTAATTCATTGTGTCATTGCATTAATTAGCATTAAAGAGGCCCTTACATCACTGTCTGGAAGGAGAGCAGATCCAGCAGCAAAGTCAGAGGCATTTATGCTATCAAAGCGTGGCACAAAGGCAGAAGGCAAACAGCCAATCTGACAGCACCCAGAAAAAGCCCTTCCCAGGTGGTGACAGCACCTCCCTGCCAGCTCTGTGGTGCCACTGACCAAAAATAGGTTGTTTAAGGGGGAAAAAGGCAAATGTTTGAATTCCCTGCTGGGTGCTCCCATTTGCGAACATAGAGGCTTCTCCAGCAGCGCTGCTCAAAGCCCTTCTCTTCTCACAGCCCCTTCCATTGGGTGCTGCAACCCCCCCAGTGCCTGCAACCCCCCCACGAGCAAATAAAGGCTGAATAACTTTTAATGTGATTTCCCAAACTGACACTGTGACTTTAAACAGAATAAAATCAATGCAATGCTGAGGCATCTCTCAGCTCTATTGACAGCACTGGCTGGTGATTTTTCCCCTTGAACTAGCAGAATAAAAACTCAAAGCTGCATTCGTTTTTTTTTTAATTAAGACTCCAGCATTATCAGGCTTTACAAGGCAGAGCCAATGCACAGATGAATTACCATTTAATTAAGCTTTCCAAGAAACTTTTGAAGACTGGAGATTAAATGTGGGCTCTGATTTCTTGCAGGTTTTTTCCTTCCAATGGAAGTTTTAATTGTTTTCCCTCCACTTGATAAACAATAATAATAATACAAATATTATCTGCAAGATATAGCTTGCCGATTTGCCATTTTCAGAGCATTCTGGCTGTACAGATGTATACACAGGGAGGAGCAGCTTCAAGACATGAGAGCAGCAGTGTATTTCTGCCTGGCTTTGTGAGCTGAGCCCTGGCTGCCCCAGGCTGATCTGGCAGCACAGAACATCCAAGGAGTCAGCCCACAAAAGCAGGGATGAAAGGAGGATTTGGGGAAGAAATCCCCGCATATTATTTGCATTTAACGTCTTTATTTCACCTGTCGGGTGGTCCTATTTGTACTGAGATGCAGGAAGGGACAGAGGGTGGAATTACACTGCCTGGCCCCTGGGTGTAGGGCAGAGCATGGTAAAGCTTGGAGATACAGAGCCTGTCCCTGGAGGGCATTTAGTGATGGGTTTGTGGTTGCCAGGTTTTCCCTGCTGGTGTTTTCCAGTTTGATATGAACGTGTGTGTGCTTCAGAGCCCATCTTTGTTCTATATGTTTGTTTAGGCCCGATGGTAAAATGCCTTTTTAATCCCATTACTGGCTCAGTGAAAGTGTATCCAGAAAAGCAAAACATAGAAGTGATAAGAATTAAAGATCACTCACAAATGCCAGGGAAAGCCCTCCTTGCTCCACGCCCCCACGTTTCGCTCCTTCCCACTGCTTTCCCAGTGAAACACACTGTGCTGGGAAAAAGGGAGAAATACATTGAACAATAACTCAGGGAATGCAGGAAGCAAAAACAGCAGCGCAGAGCAGCTAAATGCAATGTGCAGTGATCAGTGATGCCTGAGCTGACTTCAGACCCTCCCTGAGCCACCTGGGGGGCACTGGGAGATGCGCGCATCCTTTTGGAGCATCCACAGACAGATCTCACCGTGCCCCCATAGGGGAAAGCCCTGCAGGAGGGCTGCAGGCAGAAAGAGATGCTCAGGCTCCTGGTAGGAGGAAAGAGGCACTGATGGGAGAGGTGGCTGTAAACAGGAGACCTGGTGGGCTGCTCTGTGCCAATCAGTGCCACACACTCAGGCATGTGCTAATACATGCGCCCAAGCAGGCATCGAGCTGCACTCATGCACACACCAAGAGCTGCACAAAGCCCCCTTTCAGCCCCTGCCAGCACCCTTCCTCCATGCCCAGCCCTTTCTGGGTACCTGTGTGGGCTCTTGCACTTCAGCAGACCCCATGGTCTTTCCCATGAAAGGGAGGGCCTGCAGGGAAAGGGTTTTCTTCTCCACATTCTGTATCTCCATTTATTTGATTCTCAACACCCCGTCTTTACGAGCAGCACTTCTCCACAAAGAAGAGAGACCTCATCCGACCCAAGCCCTGCACCACATAAGCAGGCATAAGAAATCTGAGTGATGTAGCCCCCAAAGCGGATTTTCTCTTTCCGTTTACGTTGACATCCATGTACACACACCGTTTTTTTTGGCCCCAGAGCCCAGCTCTGCCCACCGAGGGCACGCAAAGCTGCGGCTGCAGTGCCACCTCCCGGTGCGCGGGGCCAGCGCAACCCCGCACGGAGCTGCTCCGCAGCAATGCGAGTCTCATGGGGGAGGAGGTGGCCCTGCAGGAGGACAGCACCGTCCCGGCAGGGCTGTGTGCTCAGGAAAAAGAACGCCGTCATGTCATAGAAACGGCCGGTTTCTCACATCGTTGCTCCGACATTCTGCAATGAGAAATCCTTGTGGGAAGAGAGATCGTGCGGTCTTTCATCTACAATTAAAAAGGAAAGAAAAAAACCGTTGCAAATAGCTGGGTGCTCCTCTTTCCAGCCCCTCCGAAACACTGAACGGGGACGGCGCCGGAGCCACAGCTATGCGGGGCTGTGCAGACCTGGAGGTGGCAGTGCAGCCTTTGGAATGCTCACACAGCTCCTCCCGCCCCTTCCTGGGGATGCCCGGAGCAGATCTCGGTGCCCAAAGCTTCGCCCGCATCCTAACCCGCATTTCCTTCCTCGTACAACTTCCAAGACCACCCTCACCTGGGCTCCCTCCTGCACCCAGAGCCCTCCTCCCATGGGCAGGTAGAAGCCATCAGTACCATAAGTGGCAAAAATCTCCTTCTCACAGGATGCAGAGAGGAAGTTGTCAGAATGTCAGATCTTTTCCCCCACCTTCCTGCCCCGTAATGAGCCCAGCATGGCTTTAGCCCATCAGCAGTAGAGCAGAGGGAGGCTTCCATCCTGCCCACTCCCTAGAAGAATGATGGGAATCACAATTTTAGGATGATTTCAGAACCTATTGCCTCAGAGAAACATAGCACCAGCCTTTGATGCCCTCTGGCAGCAGCCTGCATGCACAGCCCTCTCCCACGAGCCAAAAGAGGACAGTGGCAGAACTGGTGGCAGATCTGACATTAACCCAAGAAGTTTGCCGAATTTCTCCCTCTTCTTCCTCAGTGTGGTCCTTGCAGAAGCATATTTCAGTTTCTGCCACTTGCTGTGTTGCAATGCTGCCTGGTGGTTGCAAGCTCCCCCTGCTCCCTGCTGGCAATACACCCCACCAGCACCAGGCTTCACATCCAGCCAAGAAAACCGAATAGGAAATGCAGTGGAGTGAAGTAAAAGGAAATCAAAGAAACCTTCCCTGGCCTCTGGCTGTGCTGATTTGTGGAGCCACAATTGTGAGCACAGAGCAGGGAAGCGCAGCATCCTGCTCTCTCCAGAAGCCCACCCAGCCAACAGTGCATCTTCATTGGCACCCAGCTGCTCTGTCAGCAGCACATGGCTGCTGTGAGGCTGTCTGGGTACCACCAGCCCATGGGGCTCCTGGGCAAAGCCCTGAGAGGAGGAGTTGGCCCCAGTGCTGCAGACCCTTCTCGGTTGGGTTGAGTTGGAGCTTGGAGGTGAGAGTTTTCCCTTGGCAAAAAAATAAAGTTGAACAAAGTACAATTAAAAAATGAAATCTTTGACTTGCAAAACCAGCCCTGCACTTGGCAAAACAGAGATGCTTAATGAATTCCCCATCCGCCGAGGTTTACTGGTTGGGGTAAACTTCCTTCTAGCTAATTACTGAAGTCAAATTAATTTATGCATAAATTACTACATGGATGCGTTTATTCCTGTTTACAGCCAAGGTTGCTCTGTGCTGATGTAGCCTGGAAACAAACCAGCCCAGTCCCAACCAAAACCATTCCCTGCTGGGGATGCTCAGGGGAGCACACATGGCACCTCCCTCCATCCCATCCTCTCCCTGTGGGCACCAGCACAGTGCAGTGCTCCTGGATCCATTGAGGGGGTGTTTGGGGAGAGCAATCCTGCTTTCAGGTCACTCCTTTCCTTAATCCAAACTAAGTTCCCCTTACAGAAAAGGCTTACCCCTTCCTGCATGCTTTTCCCTTATACCTACAAGTATTTTGCATAGATATTGTGTAAAACAAAGACAAATACAGTCCCATATGTATGCATGTATCTGCAGAGTCACTCTTCTGGGGAAGGAGTTTCAAATTGAAGTGACACAAGCACAGGTGGATGGAAAGTCATCCTGGCAGACGTGTATGTTTTGTGATAGGATGTGGTTTATATTAAGCCACTAGAAATCCCCCTGGCTTCAGTCTGCAAATGCCTTCTGCAGTTCCCATTCTTTCCTTCCTGATCGACATTGTTTGCAACAAAAACCTCAAATCAGCGTTTCCATGGGGCCCACAATTACATTCCCACCCAGGGGAAGATCCCTTAACACCACTGTGATGGCCAAAGGGATTTTGATACAGATTTCTCTGGTTTGGGGTCAGCCTCCCAACTTCCACACCCACCTCACTCCCTCCCTTCAAAGCAAGGCACCAACGCATGGTGAGCTGAGAAATGCACCTCTGACAGCCTCTGCCTTCCCAAAGGCCAAATGCTTTTACCTCTCCTGGCTCTGCTTGAAGGGGAGGAAATACTGACCAGTCACCATCCCCACCAGCAGCATGACCTGAGCTGAACCCAGCACTGATAACTGCCTCCTCACCCACATCCTTTGGGCCAGTTCTTCTCCTTTCTTACCCTACCAGAGGTTAATCATGTTATCAACAACAGAGGTGCACCCAGGCATGACCGGAATAAGGGATTCAGGCTTTAATGAAGTGGTTGTACACAGCAAAAGCCTCCAGCAGCCCAGGGGCCTTTTGTTGTATTTCAAGTGCTGCTAATTCAGTCGGCTGCTTTGGGGCTTTACTATAATATCTGTAAGCCCACAGGACCCAGCCATAAAATATAGAGGCTGTAAATCAGAGGTCCCATCACACAGCACTTCTCTGCTTCTCCCCCAGTAAATCAAAGCCAGTTCTGGTGGGAGTTCTGTTGGTTTTCTGCTGTTTGAATTCAGCTTAGTGATGGTGGAGTCAAAGCTCTGGGGAGACATACTGGACACAAGCATAATAGAATCACAGAATCACTAAGGTCAGCAGAGACCTCTCAGATCCCCACCCCACCATGCCCACTGACCATATCCTTGAGCATCACATCCCCACACTCCGAAACACCCCCATGGATGGTGACCCCACCACCCCCGGGCAGCCTCTGAGCCTTGGATTGAGAATAACTGAGCTGGAGGGCATCAACAGGGGCTAAAGATGGGCATAGTGGAGAGTCTGCCTTTCTTTCTCCTTCAGCTTGGGGAGAAGAGCAATCCCTAACATCTGAGTCCAGTTCCATCGCTATCCATACGCCAAAGATACCATGCAAAAACCCACCAGCTAGTGGGCATTAATCCCATATTAATCCAGTTCCACTGCTTGTTGTTTGTAGCATTGTATGTCCTGGGACAAAAACTCAGGGAGGCAATAAAGGAGATCATATGGAAGCAATTAGCAGAAACTTCATTCAAAAAAACATTAAGGTGCTTGTAGCATTAAGGCTCAAGTGATCTGTACTCTGGGACCATAATTCACTGACACTTAATAGCATTTACCCTGCAGATGTGCATTTTATGCAGAAATATCAGCTTACCACTTTGAAAAATTAACCTATTGAAGGCTGTCAAGAACTGGACACACTCTGGGGAGTATTAGATGTTGGCTATGCAGCCTTCTTTTTCACCTATGGGTTAGGGGAGAGATGGGTTAATGGGGGAATGGGATATTTTAATGGAAGCAAGGGGTGGTGGTTGTACCCTTTGTTGCACGAGGAAGGAAACTTCCCTTGTAAAATCCACCCTGATTCAGATGAGCATCAGGGTGCACAACGTTTGAGCCTTGATGGCAGCCTTCTCCCCTTCCCCACTGCAAGGCTGAAATAAGTGCTGTGCTGTCCTGTGGGACAGCAGTTGTAATTTCCAATTGGTCTTAGAGCACTGGCTGCCTCTTTGGGGAGTGCTGCGTGCAGCTTTTCTCAGCAAGGCGCTATTTGGGGATGAATTATTACCTGCCATCCTAAAGCAAAGGCGGTGGGGATGCTCTAAGCCCCTGCAGAGCCCCATGGAGTCCACCGAATCTCAGCTGAGAGAGTTTGGATGCTGCTAAAACAGAGAGAAGAATGAGGTCAGAGCCACTTCACTGCTGGAGTTGGTGGAAGGGTGTAAAATAGTTAAGAAAAAGCTGAGTTGATCTCATCTGCTCCTCTTTTGCTCACCCCATACACATTGCTTGTAGGAATTTTGCAAAGTGAATGTCCTGTACAGCCTATGCTGGATGCATTGACATGCTGTGTCTGTGGGATACTATATTTTTGCCTGGTGTGTGTGAAAAAGCATCAATTTCTCCACCTAGATGAATAAGCAAACAGTCCTGTGCTCCAGTGCCATCCCTGAAGACACCAATGGTTTTGGGAGGCAATGGGGGGTGAGGCAGTAGGGCTGCATCCTGACCCCTTTCCTTGGGTCAGCCCAACGCCGCTCCTCAGAGCGGGGCCACAAGTAGAGCTGTGCCCACAGAGCCCCACGGCAGATCCAGCTCTTGGCACACCAGACCCGTTGGCACTGGGACATTTTCCCACACTACACCCCAGGGCTGGCTTTGGGAACAGGAATGTTGGAAAAGCTCCCAGCACCACTCCCTGCCATCACTGAGTGGGAATGCTCACCAGATACGCTGGGGGGGGATCTGTGGAGTGATGGCATTCCATCTGGGGGCTGCTTTGTAGCGCCACTTGGTGGAGAAAGAGGCCTCCAGAATTGCAGTGATGCACACATGGCAGGACATGAACACATCCAGCACAAGCGCACGGCCAGGAGCTTGCTGTGATTTGGGCTTTTCCAACTGCAGAACATGGACAAGAACATTTGTCAGGCCCCAGCCTGCACCTGCTGCCTCTCTTTAAAATTTTAGGGTGAAAACATTCTATATTAGTGCATTAATTAAGTGAGCTTGCTTTACTTGGCACAGCCATGCCATCATCTCAACCAAACCCTACAGAAAACAGCCCCAGAAATAAACACATACCCTCCATCCAGCCAATACCATCAGCGATGGGGTTAGCAAAAACACAAAGCACTTCCACAGTAGGTCTGTGTTTTCCAGACACAGCTTCAAGCAAAGAGCTTAACACATATATAACCCCCCGAGCTGCCGTAAACCTTCAGCATCATCAGAATCAAAGGACTTTGCAGGGCAAGCAGTTTGCAGGCTGCCACGGACTGAGAGCTCGCTTTTCAATGAGGGGGAAAAAAAGGAAGAAAAAAGTCTCTGACAGTCCTGGGAATGAATTAGGAAGGTAAAACTCAAGTTCTCTCTGAACACATTTCAATTATGGAGGTGAGTGCTGCTCGCACGCACCGCAGGGACTCAGGGTTATTTATTCAGCCTCGTAGATCACGGGCTTTTCTTAGCAGGAGCTCGGAGCAGGATCTTGTCTTCCCCATCTCTTTGAAGAACAATAAGGAATGGGAAAAGAAAGGCCTTTTTTGTTGTTGTTTTTGAAGGGCACGTATTTAATCTTATCAGAGGCAGGCAGGACAATAACAGGAAAGGGTAGGGAGGCCTCATCAGGGATGTGGAGGGAAGGGCAGGGAGTGAAGAGGGGTTAAAAGCAGAACGCAGCCCAGCCCCCAGGGAATCGCTAATCAGAGGCTGTGGGGCTGAAATTTAGCCTGGCAAAACACTGTTGGAGCCATACAATGGGAAAACCAATTCTGTGCAGACAGGTTAGTAATGAGGAAGGCAGGCAAATGATGAAAGGCTATTTCCCCTCCTGGCTAGCTCAAATATTCACCTAATTCCAGCAAGCTGAGTGCTGCACTATGTCAGCTCAGGGGCGTGAATCATAGAATCATTAAGGTTGGGAAAGACCTCCAAGGTCATCAAAGCCAACCATCAACCCAACCCCACCACTCCCCCTGTAGCAGGACAGAAATGCAGCAACGATAGCAGAGCAGGAAGGCCCTGAGCTGCAGCAAGTGGAGTCTTACTCAAATGCAACAACTGCGGGAACAGAAACAAAGAAAAGAATCTGCTTACCTTCAGAAGGTCTCAGGTATGTAGGAATCTCCAGCAAGAGCCCCTCACCTCCACTGCCAACCATTAAATGAGGGCTGTGAAGGGGTGGATCCTGGCTGCAGCCCTTCCATCACTCCTTACATTGCATGCACCTGAGCTCCCCTGGGTTGGCCTTGCCTTCCCACCAGGTGCTCCAGCACTGCTTCAGGCCATGACTCAGCATTGCCCCTACACCCACAGACCGTGCCCTTCAAGCATGGCACAAAGGAATGCATCGTGCTTTTACCCTCTAAAGGGAAATATTAATAATTCAAAGGTCGCTTCTGTATTTAGCACTGAATAAATATGTGCCTCCACTCTGCCTCAAACTGACATTGCGTAGGGATGTCTCTGCTTCCTTCTTGGGCTGATGGCATTAACTGCTGGAACACTAACTGCAAAATCAGATTTGGCATCTCCCCGGCCTCCCTCAAATGGCACTGCGCCATTAGCATGTCACAATATCTTGCTTTATTGACGGTATCTTTTAATTACACAGCCATACACATCCCATCGGCGAGATCTCAAAGACCTGAGATCAGTGCTTCTTCATGAATATTTTACTGGCCTTTTTATTGCACATGTCAGAAAAATCAAGAAGAAACGGGAAGAAAACAAGTGATTAAAGACTTTGGAAATGAAAGAGGGAAGGTGAAGAGAGAAAAACTGTACATTTGTGAAGATAATTAAAGGGAAAGTACCATAACAAAGCCTCCTGGGGAGCGTATGTGCAGGGCAGCAAGCAGAGAGCAACGCAGCGTTAAATGTGATCCATGTAAAGGAATAAAACCCAATGGCTTGGTTGCTCCTGGCAGCCCCTCCATCCCAAGGAAGGCTGGCAGGACAGATGTGAAGAAATAAATAGCCAAAGTGCAATGGGTGATGCTCGTGGTCCAGGGCGCGTGCTCTGCTCTGCTGGGCTGAGCTCAGAGGAGGGACATGAATCTCACTTCTTCATTTCCAGCGTTCATCTGAGCACTGGGCTGATGAATTTTGCAAGGCAAACAGCTTCTCTCCCTCTCCCGGTGAGCTCTTCTGTTTTGCATCCAATCCATATTCATTGGCCAGGAGAGAGGAGTCGGCGAGGAGCTTTGAACCGCTGCTCCCATATCGGCTGCTGGCTAAAATCAAACTAACAACGGGGGCTCTCGGCTCCAAACATCTTGCAAATCCCCTGTATGACAACATGCAACAGTTCTGCTCCTCCACGTGGCATTTTTCCCTGTTGACGATGCAGAATTGGGCTTTCTTTTGGATGTTGCAAGGCTAAAGCAGCTCAGTGCTGCCCCAAACTCCTCTGATCGCAGTGATCGGATCTACGTAATCACCTCGATCCCTTTCTCCCACCTCAGCCAAGAGGTCTCTGGAGTCCACGTTCATACAAGGTGATGATCTCCAGGCAATTTCACAGCCTGGAAGCGCAGGGATAAAATGTAGCTTCGTCATCCAAGCCAGGGAGAAAGTGTCATGTCTAATGAAACCTTGTTGCTCCAGTCGAGAGCCAAAATGTTTTGCAGGTGCTTGTTGCGGAGACGAGGACAGATAATGAATAAAACATGTTTGTGCTTTAGTCTCCAGTAAATGTGACAAACTCAAATCTTATGGCTGGGGGAATGATATGAAATATGAGTTGGAGCGCATCTGAGACACTCATAACTAATCCAAGATGTTGGGCTATGCGCTCTTGCTGCTATGGGCTATGGGTCGAGCCAGGTTTATAAGGGAGCAGGGAAACAGAGAGGGGCTGCAGTTATCTTTAAAAAGACAGCAGGATGTGACCTCTGGCTGCCGATGATATAATTCTGCGCATTAAAGCAACTGTTGTCTTCGTCTGCTCCATCCAAACTGAGCTGACCCCATTGTTTTTGAGCCCTAAGGAGAAGCGAAAAGGGGAAAAACATTTTAGACGCCAAAGCTCATTACATTAAAACACACATGCTGAAAAGCCTCCAGAGCCCATCCGTATTATTAGTGCTCTGAGGTCAGCGCTGCGTGGAGCAGCCAACAACTGGAGGACGGCTTTAGGAGCAGCGATTTATCCCTGCACGCAGCCCCAGCACCCTGATGTCGTGCCCACGCTTGGGTGCTTCACTCTTTCTGAGGACAAAGTTGTGATTCTCTGCAGGAAGTTTGCATTTTTAGTTTGGTGCTCACAGAACTGAGCCCGTATGGAAAAAGGAGCTGGGAATTGCTTGGGTGGGTCCCTGGGGTGTGGTGGGTGCTCCCTGCACAGCCCTGGTGGCACCCACAAGGAGGAACAGCTCCAGTTCTGTGCTCTGAACGCCCCAATTAACCCAGTAATGCTTTTCTGATACATTTTCATCATGCTTGCATTTCCTTTTACATCATTACTCCAAATATTCCCCTGGAATACCCATACGTGTGGTCTAAATTAAGGGAATAAAGGGTTATGTACGTGCTGCAGGTCAGTGCTGGGCTCGGTGCTGCCGGCCCTCCCTCTCTATTGTGTTTTTCCTCCCCTTCACTCTCATATTCTGAACCTGACCCCACACTGCTTTGTCATTGCAAAACAAGAAAACCAACTCTCAGTTCCATGACAACCCCCCAAAAAAAGCCTAAAATCAGTTCAGAAGAAAGCGCTGACTGTGTAACACATGGGACTGCGTCTCCAGCTCATTCAAAGTATCTTCCTCATTTATCTTCTTATTAATTAGGGCAGAACTTTTTGCTGCTCTGTATTCAAGAGGATTCCACCGGTCGCACAGCAGGCAGCTGAAATCACAAGGAAGTGGAGCTCTCTGTATCTCTGCTCTGCACACCAACCTCTGCTGCCCAGAGATAGGCCCTGGGCTGAGGCCATGAGCTCCGAGACAGAACAATACAAAAAGAATGATATTCCCAGGTCCCAGCTTCCAAAATCAGGCAGGTTTAGAAATGCAAAACACAAAGTGTTGCACTCTGCACATCCTGACATGAACCCTCACCCTCTGCTTTTTGCTGTTAACCTTCGTGCTCTGAGCAGCTGAGCAGCTCCACCCACCCTGCACCTTGCAGAGCGTTGCATTTCTTCCACTTTCAATGCAAATGCCCCCTGGGAACTGACTCAGAGCACTTCATCCCCATGGAAGACCCTACTCTAACAGCTCATTCAAGTGTTCTTTCCCAGCAGGATCTCACAGCTGACCTCAGGTATTGCTTTACACAGCCCTGAGCCTCTGCTCCGAGCTCTTTCCCCTTCATTTCTGTCTGCAGATTCTCTGTATTCTTTAACCCAGATGGCTTTGCCCTGTCAAAAACATTAACTGTCAAAACGACTCCAGGCAGCTGCTCAGCCTCTCGCTTTTGGAGCTGTTCTTCTTTCCAAGAGGAAAGAACGAAGCAGTGAGTGGGGTTTCAAACCCTCTGTGATTTGCCAAAAATCCATCAGCACCGAACGCCAGCATTGCACAGGAGGCCATTACCTGCCCAAGGAGCACTGTGCTGAGCAGCCAAAACTCTATGGAAAAGGTAACATCCCAGGGAAATTGTCATTCTTTTTATAGTGGAGCATGCTGGTTGCTAATTTGAGATGAGATGCATGCACAGGTGTTCATGCTAAGCCAGAACCTCTCTCTGAAGCCTACAAAGCATCTGGAGGGCAGAGATGCAGGAGTCAGCTCAGCCCACAGTGCAGGTGATGCTACGGGAGCTGTGCAAGGTCACCTGGGGGGCAAAAGTCTCCTTTCATGGGTACTTGGGCTGTGTGTGCCTGCGTGCTCACAAGTAGGTGAGTTTACGACTTATTTCCCAGCCCTTCCAGGGCAAAGAATAAAGAACAAGGACCCCAGGCCAGCAGGTTTTTGGGGGACTTGAATCATCAGAGCCCAGTTTTTAAGACTTTGCTCACTTTTATAACCAGGACATGGAGAGGCTGTGAATGCAGAAGGCTTCCCCTCTGTTCTTCATTGCTTTTTGCAGCAAATTTTGTTTATTTGGTTATTTTGGCAAGGTTCTTGTGGGAGCGGGTTGCTGGAGGTGCCGTGGCTGCAGTGAAATAGAGCAGGCAGCAATGACGCCAAACTCGCTTTGCAGGAGACATCTCTGGTTTTAGTCTGTTTTCCTGCCACAGAAGCCAAACTCAAACAAGCAGAGCTTGGAAAGGCATTTTAAAGAGTCACAGGTGGAAGAGTTTGAAAACACTTTAATTGGCTTTTGAAATTGCCTTTAAATTGCCATCGAGCGATCTTCTCCAAGGCATCTTTCCCATTAGCCAAATTCATTACAAAATTAACCTCTGCACCCCCACTGGCTTTTTGCCCTTTTCCCTTTCCTCCCTTTCTCGTGCTCAATCTCTGTTAAAATTAGAAACGATAGAAGGCAGAAGGAGGAAGAGTAGAAAAGAAATGAACTCTCCGGAATGACGGAGTTGAGTTGGAAAATCTGAGCCATGAATGCATCCCCACAACTGTCCTTGCAGTATTTCTATAACTGAGCTCTTACTGCTGACTGCATTTCCTTCATTCCATGGATGAAAAAGGCTATTTCTTTCCATCTGTCTGAATCTATGGGGTATCCATAGAGCTTCCATGGGGAATACCCCAGTGAAAAAAGGGGGAGAGAAGAAAGAGCCTTCATGAGCTCCATGATTGGTGAGAGATCAGCCCAGGCGTCTTTTGAGGTCCCTTTGCTCAACATTCCTTTCCTGGAAACGCCAATGCCAGCCAAGCTGAGCCATGCCAAGGCCCTCCCAGTTTGCTGCAGCAGCCTGGCTCCTGGTTTCAGAGGTTATTGTTCTTCAAAGCAACAAGTAATAACAGAGCAAACTTCAGTTTTGCCAAAACACCAATGGCAAGAATGCATTCACCCAGAAACAGGTGCTATTTCTCTGTGCTCTCCTGGTCAGCGAACATCAAGAGAGAACAGCCTCTTCTGAGAAGCAATTCCCTTTCCCCCTGACATACAGGCCCTACAGCAGCTGCTGAGGATGCAGGGGAGAAGGAGGCCGAGGAAAGGAATTAAGCAAGCTATTCCAAATGAGTAGGGAAGGTGCTGATAGATAACAATAAAGACAAAGCAAGTTAGAAGTGGGTCAGGGCAAAAAGTAGTTCTTCTGCTGCTAACAAATGTGTCTGGCCTGCTTCCATGATGAGCTCATATATCTGACAATATCCTCGATTTAATGCTTTGCAGACCTCAGGTATATTATCCTACCCCGAGCCTGAACCCTTGGGGGGAGCCATGGTGGGGAGGGAAGTGAGAACTGTGCACATTGCAGCAGGATGCTCACGACAGAGGGATGAGGATGCCTACAGTGATTGGAAGGGAATGGTGGGGGTGCTGGGACGTTGGCGGTGCTGGGATTGGGTTGGTGATGGTGCTGGGATGGGGATGTTGGTGCTGGGATGGGAATATTCTCAGTGCTGTGATGTTGGTGGTGCTGGGATGGCAATGTCTGTGGTGCTGGGATGGCTATGTTGGCGGTGCTGGGATGTTGGTGGTGCTGGGATGGGGATATTCATGGTGCTGTGGTGTCAATGGTGCTGGGATGGCAGTGTTGGTGATGCTGGGATGCTGATGTTAGTGGTGCTGGGATGGGGATGCCCACAGGCCATGGACCAAGAGGTGGCGCTGACAGATCGCCGTCGAGCAAAACGCACTCAGTGAGCTCCGGCAGCAGAGGAAGGCAGACAGATACCCAGCACAGACATATTATTCTCTCTTATCTCCATGCGTTCAGGCTGAACAAGAAACTCTCAGGCAACATATCTCATGTCTGTCCTGCACTGAGCGCAGCATCCCTGAGGAGAAGGGGAGCTGCCGGGTAAGGAGCGACACTCAGCATGTGGCACTCATCTCCCAGGTCTGAAGGCCACGGTCAAAGGCAGCTCTAATTAAATTAAATGGAGGGAAGTGTTTTTCTGGTAAAGAAAACATGATTTCTTTGCTAAATGGGAGGCTAAGGGGGTTCAGTGAAAGTGAAATACGCTTACTGTGCAGAAGAGGGAATGCAAACTATTTGCACATCTCAGGCTGTTTCTGGGGAGTTTTCATCCCTAACCATACTGTCTCTCCTTTTAGGTGCAGGGTGTGGAGGGGTGAAGCCCTGAATGAGCCCCTGACACCGGGAATTGCATTTTGCTGCTTGGCAGCTTCCATTGGTTTTTCAGTCGCTGGGCTGCAAGGCACATCTGATCAGCAGGTGACCGCAGGTAAAAACCAGCCCGGCACACTTGGGCTGCCTTTTCCTCAACATCGTTAAGCATTTCTGGTGCTAGATGTCGGTCACTGGAAATCCCCACTGCCTAGTGAGACACTTCCTCTGGGGCTCCTCTTTCAAACACCCCTGGGGAAAGGACAGTGCAACTTCACATACAGCACTGCAGAGAACATAATCAGTCTTCCCAGTATGAGAATGCACTAGAATGTTGGGTAATAGTAAGAAGAAAGGCGCAGAGGATGCTTATTCTGGGCAGCAGGCACGTGCACAGTGTTGAGTAGCTTTGCAAGGAGTCCATCTTCTCAAGGCATCACAAGGGAGAACGAACCTCAGCCTCGGGACAGATGTTAGCAGCACAGTGAGCTCTCCTTGCCCAGCATCCGCCTAATGGGTACAAATCTGCCAATTAAGGGCTGATTAAGGTTTGTCTTTAAACACGTCCTCAATACTCAGCAAAGTGCTCGCACGCATTCCGCTATTAGCAATAGGCTGTTTGGACAAGGTCGTTGTCCCTTTCATCTCAGGATCTCAAAGCACTTGATGAAACTTCACTGCCTTTCTCTGTGGTAGGTAAAAGCTATAATGTTATTTTAATATCATGAACCTAATTTATAGGGATAAATTACAGTGGGAGATAAAGAGCACATGGATCCATGTGGATAAAAATAAAAATCCATATTGCCCCATTATCTGGCATTGGTTAAGCTTCTGCTTGTATAAGTTTTTTTGGCTAATTTCTCTCCTTTTTCTTTTTAATGAAATGCTATTTATTTATAGCTAAAAGCCAACTTTGAAGCCAGAGCCAAGCATTTGGGGAGCTGCTCAGATAGGGCTCTTGAAAAGGAGAATTATGTCTGTTTCAGATGTTTTCAGAGGTTATTGTTTAAAAGCAACGAGAACTATGACATTTCTCCCAGCGAGCTCACCCTCCCCTCATTATTTCTATGGGATGTGGACAAAGCAGATGTCTCCAGAGCTGGGAGAAGAAGTGGTGACAAGTGTGTGTGTGGGGAAAAGGCGCTGGGGGGGGGATCAGATGAAAGGGGATTTTAGTCAGGAAGCTTCAGAGGACCAGCACTGGTGCAAAGAGATCCCCGGTGTCACATCCCAATGCTCACAGGGTAGGAGATGCTCAAAGGCAGCCAGGGGATGTTTCAGCTTCCCCCCCATAAAGCCACCTTCCCAGCAGCTGGCCACCTTTTGTGATGTCCCATGGTCTTCCCTGGTAAGCTTTATGCATGTGAACTTCTCCAGGAATCCTGAACTGAGGGGGGCTGAGGAGGTGAAGGAGCTCTCAGTGGTCATTTTGGAGCTGTTTCTCTGTTGTGGATCAACAGGAGGGCTGAGCTTATGAGCACAACTGCCCACCCTGGATGCCTCCCAGCAGAGCTCTTCTACCACCTCATCTTGTGTTTGCAAGGCACAGAAAAGCACAAATTACACTGAGAAAGCACTTGCAGCATGCCCATCACTTCTTCCAGGTGATAACTCAGCTTCAAGCCAAACCCAAGACCAATGACAGCACACATGGAAACCAGGGGCTGCTTTTCCCCCTCAGTCCCAGCACCCCATTTCGGTGTCTTTCCCACTCACAAGCAGCACCAGGGAAGCTATTTCTGGCCTCTTGTCCAACAACCAAACCATCCACACAGCCATGGGAAGCTCTTTGCCTGGGACCACCGCCTTTTGACAGAGAGACGAGGGGATTATTGTAACACTGACTTTTTCCATGGCTCCTGCTCTGCTGCCTGAATTACATCATGCCCTCCTGACCCACGATAAGGCAAGAGGCAGAAGAGCCTGACAGAGAGCCTTTGATAGCGCTGGGGGACGTTGGCTTGCCTCCAGAGATGATTACAAGCGGCACATACCTTCATCGCGTCGCATTCGGCGAGCAATTCCTGGAGGGTGATATAACTTCCTCCGCTTAGAGGGGCTCGTGTGGGGCTGAGACGAAGACAAGCTGGGGCTCTATCTCAGAGAACAGCAGTTTTTTTGAGGGACGAGAGGGGGAAGATGTGGGAACATCCTCCCACTTGTGTGTGTGGACAGATCAGGCATTATTTAGCAGTCTCCTGGGAAACAAGGCATTCTCCTGCCCCATGATGGACTCCCCATCCTTAACCTATTCCCTGCTGCCCTATGATTACAAACACAAATCACATGGTTTGTTTTCTCCAGGTCTAAAGTGGTCAAGATAGTCTGCAACATTCAGAAGCAGAGGCTGATAACATTGTATTATTCCCCGTGTCTTCCCGTAAATACTCCCCATTCATTCGTTTTACAGACATAACCTACACATCTCTGGAACCATTTTTCCCAGTCCGTTATCAGCACAGAGATGCTCACTTCTCTGGGACTTGCTGACAGCCAAACAGAGCCTTTAGGAAACAAAGCAGGAGCAAAGCAGCATGCTGGCCAGGAGAGAAGCATCTCTGGAGTTGCCCTGGTTTCACATCTCAGCTCCATTCCCCATCCTGCAGTTTTTTCTCCTTTGGTGGGACAGCCCTGCCTCACTTTCCTCTGCTCCTGTCTTTGTGTTGCTGCACTCCAGCCATGCTCTTCAGCAGCTACAGTGAGGCAAGGGAACATTTCAGGATGAATGGGTTTCTTTCTTTTTTTCCCCAATGGTTCAAAGTTGTTCAATTCAGGAACATGCAGGAGGAGACCACCCACATCTGCAAGAACTAATTCAGCAACAGGTGAGGGTTGTTTGGGTTTCCCCATTGCAGGTCCTTCTCCATTCTCTCCTGTGGAGAAGCTCAGCTGCCCTGGCTCTGCTCCCCATCACACACTGCAATGTCAGCCATGCACTTACCTGCACCCATTGCAGTTCTGTGTCAGCCCTGTCTCCCCGTTATCACAGGCTCTCCAGAACTTTCCCATCACCCAGCATCTCAGGGTGTGACAGTGGATGCAGTCCTAGAGCCCACAGCAACCCACTGGTTAGAAATACCAATGGCTACAGCCATGCTTGCTTGTATTTGATGTAACAGCACAGGGGAATGCTTCCAAAACAGAGCTGCAGTGTTTTTAAGTATCTCGTCCAGTGCAACATGCCCACATCCCATATCCACTATGCCACACAGGCCAAGGGGAGGAATAGGGGATCCAGCCCTGTTTGAAGTGCAAATCTCAGCTCAGCCTTCACTCCAGAGCCATTAGCAGTGCATCCGTAATGCTCCAAGATCTCCAGTTGTTCCCCTGGAAATCTGAAAGCTATTAACACGCTTGAGAAAGGGAGGTAAATGAAAATGTGTTTGCCAGTTTTGCCAGATGTGAGGCCAGTGTCAGGGACAGATTTTATTATTCTATAAATACCAGGGGCAGAAGGTTGTTATTAGCCGCTCCGTAATTAATACAACGTGCAATGGCCTCAGACATAGCCCACCACTTAATGTCCAATTAATAGCATGCTGCCCTCCTGAGCACATGTTAAACTCCCCACATGTTGCACAAAGTCAGAAGTGCAGGCAGGAGGATCCCCAAACGTGGTCCTGAGCTCAGAGGACAGTTTTATCAGAGAACAGATGCTGTTACATACTGCAGACATCAAAGCCTGCATGAGCGCATTTCTGCACATATTCGGTATGCATGCAAGGAATGCCTACTGCGAGCTCACAGACCAGATATCTGTGTATTAAGAGGTAGCTAAGTGAACAAATCCCAGATTTGCAGTTAGCCAATGCATGCTAATAGCCTGCTTTCCTGCTCTATCAGCACAGCAGAAAGCCCCGGCATATCTGCACCTCCAAGGGCACTGCCTTCCAATGCCAACAGCCACTGCTCTCTCCAGCACAAGATGCGAAACTGTTCTGCTCAGCCGTATCAATGTTGTTGAAAAAGCATTGAAACTGTTCTCTAAATGGGTTCCCCTCTTCCAGCAAACCAGGAGTGTCTGGGGCTGGAGATATGGAGGAGAAAGTAAAGTAGGAAAAAAGGGTGGACTTTCAAAGCAAGGCAAAGAGTAATTTGAGATGTAGGTCTTTGGATGGTGGTATGAAGGTGGATGGGGTGGTGCTATGACTCTGATGAACTGGGTTAGAGCTGGGCTGGGGAGGAGAGTTCATGTGTCAGTGAAGGAAAGCTATTCCCACAGCGCTCCAATGTGTTGTTATGGACAAAAGGGGGAAGTCCTTCATACTAATAGGGAAAATCAGTGGCTTTTGGTGCTGGCTGTATGGAAAAGGCCAGTAGGGATTGTGATAT
Source organism: Pavo muticus (assembly GCA_016647715.1). Lineage (NCBI taxonomy): Eukaryota > Metazoa > Chordata > Aves > Galliformes > Phasianidae > Pavo > Pavo muticus. The sequence goes on along the minus strand of JACDJE010000072.1, from coordinate 1,838,754 downwards.
ATTTATAACACACTGGGTTTGTGTGTGGTAGCAGAAATGGGACAGGAACCCCAGCCCCGAGCAGTGCTGAGCCAGAAGGGCTGCAAGGTGGGAGTCTGCAGACCAGCAGCAGAGCAAGCAAATGCAACACCACTGCTCATGTTGCTTCCCAATCTGCTGTGCGTACACCTGGTGTCCTCAACATGCACCCTATCCCATGCAGGATGACTTGCAGGCTGAGCACTCGCTGCGATGGGTTTGGGCTCCAGCTTCCCAGTGCTGAGGTGGGAGAGAGCGTAAGTTGCAGTGCAGCTCGCTCAAGTGATTTATTTTATTGCATGTGTGTAAAAGAGTCTTGGCGCTTCACAGAGGGGTCACTGCCAATTTCAGGCTAGCCAAGCTATACCCTGGTGTAAAATGAGATGGATGAACAAGAACATTTTTCCATAATAACAGAGTGAGAGATGCAAGCGATACTCCTCAGACATCCATCCTTAATTCCTTGACCTCTGAGCTGTTTGGCAGCTGGCCCCTGTGATGAGTAGAGGTGATAAAAGCGCTTGCCAAGCCCTTGCTTCCCAGCTCCATCTGGACTATCCAGCAGCAAGCACTTGTGTCCCCCCAGGGCCATGTTTCCAAGCCATTCCCACGTGCTGTATTGAGACAAGCTGGGTGATACCTCTTGGACAGGGATAAGGTTTGGTCCAGCACATGTGATCCCCATGCTGAAGCAACCACTGCATCCTTCCTTCCTTGCTGGACTCTCAGCTTTTCTAAAGATAAAATATTGAGTCTATTGAAAGCTATAGCTCTGAGCCTAGAACTCCTAAAACTCCTAAATTCCTACAGCTTACAAAATATCTGACAGATGAGACCAGCCGGGTCACCAAGGGGTTGCAGAAGAGCATACAAAGCTGTGCACACTGAGGTCTTCAAGGGTGAGGAGGAAATCTTCCATCACTGCACTGGCACGACAATCTGAGCTGTGTTGGTCAAAGAATGCCCATCCCCCTGTGGGGCTCCTCTGATTCCTCTTGTTTACATCCCACAAATACTTTCGGGCTGTTCCCATGCCCTGGTGTAGTCATTGCATCGCCAAAGTGGAGGGGAGCAGCTCTGGGCAGTGGGGCTGTGAACAGGGCTGCTCAGGAGCTCCTGCTCCTGGTTCTTAGAAGGCCTGGGGTGAACAGTCAATGGGAACTGAGATTTAGCATCAAGGGAATGGAAGCTTCTGGGAAATACATGTTGTTTCCTGGTCTGCTTGGAGAGCACTTGGGGCATGGGGGTTTAATCTGGACCTAAGTGGTGCTGCTCCAGCTGGTGATAAGCTGCCCTTTCATTTTCCATCCCCACTGCATTGAGGTGAGCCCAACAACATCATTTCCCTTCTGCAGTCTGCAGGTGCTGCAGAGCCTTTCACCACCTTGCCCTTTTCCTCTTTTCTGCCATTTTCTGCTGTGCACGGGTACAAAAACTGCAAATGCCATATAACAGGGCAGGATGCATCCCCTGGTGCTGACAATTATCCCATAGGTGGCATTGTCTTGCTGCATCCAAGCCTCATTTCATGCCACTGCCAATCTCGAGCAGCTTCACGGCTGTAACTCTATGTTAACAGGGCCAGAAGCTGGCAAGCATTTTCTCCTCTCTTTTTTTTTGGCAAGATGCATCCATCCCCCTGGCCATGGGGCTGGGAGCAGCAGGAGGATCCTACAAGTGGAGCAGAGCTCAGGGGAGGAAGGCGTTGGGATGCAGCGAGGTTATCTCTTTAACAGGTTTCTCTTGTCCTCCAAACATATGTGCAGTAACACATCTCCAGAAAATATGTGAGTGGGTGAGTTTGGACTTGTCTCGCTCCCAGATGGGACTTTACACAGCCCACATCACAAAACCATCAGACACAGTTTGACAGAGCTGCCAGCACCCCCATCCCTTTATCAGAGGCCCAGAAATGTCCATATGATCTCTCCTCTCCCCCAAACCTCCTTTTTGCTCTCATTTGCAAGCAGGAAATGTGTTGGCAAAAGGGCTTGGCCAGGGCAGGAAAAAAAATTAAAGGAAAGGGAGGAACGAAGCTTCAAAAGGGGAATGTGGAAGAGATGAGTCCTGGGGTGGCCTGGGGGTGAATTACCATGGAGCATGCAGCATCGAAGCTGGCACCCCTGAAGGACATATGTGTATCTGTGCTCACATCCTGGGCACCCAAAACCAGCCGGTTTTGCCCCATTTTCCAAGATCAGCTATGTGCTGCAAGGTTGCTTGCAGCATCCTCCCAGTCCCCTCCTGCTGCTGATAGAGCACAGGGAGATGCTGGTGGTTTGCACAGCCCCAACAGGTCCCAGCAGCATCCCCTAAAATAGGCAGGACTCCTTCTGGCTGCACACAGCCCAGGCTCCTTAGGGCTGTTGCTTAATATGAAGCAGTCGGCAGACTGAGCCCTTCTGCATCTGCTGTGCTGAGAGCAAAGTGACATCTGAATTCCACAGCCCACAGCTGGGAAGCATTTCACCAGCTCCAGAGATTGTTCTGGTGTAAAGAGCTATTTCCCTGCAAACAACCAAGCGTAATTCTTAGGAAAACCATCTGAGTCCTTGGCCTTAGCTCAAAACACATTAGAAAATCAAAAGCACTTATTTTATCCCGTTTTTCTCCTGAGCTTTGCTCAGTACTATCCAGAAAGAGTAGGCTTAATAGGCTTTGCCTTGTGACTGCAGATACCTTTCATAGCTTTGCTTTTTCATCACACATGAACTCCGATATTCATCATCTGAAATCCGGTTAGTAGCATGTTCTCATTCACTAGTCCTCTATTTGCATTTTGTCCACTGTTCCTTAATTAATTTGGTATGTCAGGGCTTATAAATCATTAAATTCATTTGCTGTTTGCGTCTCATTTTGTCCCCCAAAACCTCAAAGTAGAGGTCCCATTTAGGTCCCACCAGAGGTGGTGATGCATGGAACAACCCCTCATGCTAAGGCTGGCTGTGATTTAAGGTGCTCAGTTTTGCTGAAACACAGCAGATTGTGTGGAGGTTGGTGGGGTGCAGGAAGGAAACCATTCACATGCTCAGATTGAACTTACAATCAGGCAAACTCTGGCAGTAAAAAGGAGCCCAGACCATCCATTCCGTGTCATGCTGCTTTCCAAAAGAATGTTTGGGTTGGTTTTTTTTTTCAACTTTCAAGGATATTTTGGTCTTAAAAATGGAGCCAGAACAGCAGGGTTTACTCCTGCACCAAAAAAAGTCCTCCTTAAGGTCAGAAGAACCATTTGCTAACTTCCAAAAACAAATTAATTCAGCCTGCTGGCACCAGTTGTGTATGGTTTGACCTGAGCTGACCTCTGCTTGGCTCCTTCTCCCCTCGCTGATGCCTTCCATCCCGTGGTTGGGTTCACATCTCCTGATGGCTGCAGGGACTTTGGCTGGCAGTGCTGGAGCACATCTCCAATGGGGGTTGGCAGCACCCAGGTTTGAGGTGGGCGTGGAATCTGGCAGATTCACACCAATCTGAAGGCACTCTTGCTCTTTTACACCACAGAGATGCTGTCAGGGTGACAAGCATCTTCCAGGAGTAAAAGCACCAGCAGCATTAAGTACAGCAGTCCATATCCCAGCTCCTAAAGCCCCTTCTTCCCTCTTCCCCTGTGTTTCTTAAAAAGCAGAATTACACTGTTTTCCAAGGAGAAAGCAATTTTAGGTTGCTAACCCCAATCTGAATAGAACAAATGCTGCTATTACTGGATTTTTCCTCCGTAAGCAACATCATGTGAGTCAATCATAGATGCAACGGGAGCACGACGGGATTTGTTCCACGTTTTGAGACACCAAACATCTTGGTGCATCCTACAGCAGGCAGGCTCCCTTACAGCCCCCTTCAGTCAAAAGTGGAATTGAGCCCACGGGGATTTTTGGAGCATTCTATGGTTTGGGGTTGGGTGGGGTATTTTTTCTACTCTTTCAGAAAATTATTAGTTTTTAACTAACTTGCCACCGACCAAAAGACAAATTTTCTTTGAATGTCAAAACAGGATGTTTTTGACAATTTCAGGACATTCTGAATGATTTTTTTTTGTCTTCTTGAAACAGGAAGCCTGTTTGAAAGCCCTTTCCTGCATGCAGTTTCAATTGTGACAAAACTGGCACTTTTCTGACAAAGTTGTGCTCTTTTGGTTGTGTGTTTTTTTTTCCAAAAAGAAAAGAAGATGCCACTCCCCAGAATGAAGAACTCTCTGCCAGGAAGCTCAGTACTACAGCTGAGTGTGGGTTTCTGCCCCTTTAACAGCCCACAGATGGGTAATATCAAATCTGAAGTACTGTGGCAGCTGGGTGGTGGGGAAGGAAAAGGTTGACATGGATGTATGGAGACCAAGACTATGGCAATAAAGCCAGTAAATGTGCCCATGACTTATTGCAATCTAGATGTCTCCATTGTGTTTCCCAAAGTGGGCAGGCAGCACCTCGTTGGGTGGAACGTTCAGGAGGGAAAGGAGGTGGAGGTGGGTGGTGAAGAAGGCCCAGTGTAACACAGTGCTACTCAAAATGCTTAACCCTTGATGAGGAACCGAAACAATATTTGCAAGTCAAATGCTTTCCCCTCTTTGCACACAGAGAGAAATGTGGCTTGGCGGATCAAGGAGGGCAGGGGGTGCTAAAAGAGTGGTTGGGGGGTTCCTGGTGGCTAAACAATAGGTCTAGTACAGGAAGAAGAGAAATAAGCTAGTTTATGCATGGGCACATGCGTGCAAAGGCACGTCTTCTACTTGATTAGAAATGGGACCAACACATCCTGGCCTGGCTTCAAGCCATTGCTACCTTGCTTGGTTCACATTTGCTCCTTGAGAGGACAAATGCTGAAAGCTTCAGCTGTGGAGGGCCATTCGTTTCCCTGAGATGTCCTTTCCAGATGAGGTGTTACTGTTGAAGTAACACCTGGGCATGCCTGAAGTAACATGCCTGGGCATGACATGCACACAGCCATGGGAGGGTGCCATGAGCACCAGTCCGACCCCAAGGTAACATACTGACCAAACATGAGCCTCTGCGGGGCAGCAAGACCTCAAAACTGATAGCAGTGGGCAAGGTAAAATAGCCATTGAATGTCAAGCATGTCTTCTGTGTTGCTGGGTGGTCTGGAAGTTATGGGTTCAATACGACGCATACACAATACGTTGCATTCATCTTCTATATTTTTGCCAGGCTTTTGTGGTGACTTGCAAGAGAAGTCAATGTCAGAAGGAATGCAGTGAAATACTCATTCCTTCTGTTAAGGAAATTCAGAGAAAGGCAGGAAGAAGGGACCAAATGTGCGATCAAGACAGGAAGATGTGCCCTGCTCACTGCATTTGTATTTCCGTGACCCAGCGCAGAGAGAGGAGAGGTCTGTCTCCTCACCACCAGTCTGATACAGCAGCATTAGCAAAGCCCTAAAGAGCAGGGTGTCACAAGAAACTCTACAAGGGAGAGAAATGTGAGTTTCTTTGAATTTTGACAAAGGGAGAACATTGCAACAAGAAATACATCGCTCAGACAGCGCGGTCGCTAAGTGGCACTGACTGGCTGAATTAATGCTCCAATGCTCCCCATCAAAAATGTTCTATGGGAGTGCAAAGCACTAATAAAATTGTTCCCCAGATGGGATTTTCAGTCTCCTTTTTCCTTGTCTTTCATCTAATTTGATTAACTTAGCTCATTTCCTGTTCTCCCTGTGATCTCGCTTATGAGATGTGCAATCACAGGTTTTATTGCAGCCTGATTAGGATCAGTAAATGACAGGAGAGAGCTCTGCAAGCACGACCTCGGCCAGCTCAGTGGTGTGGTCGGCTGCTTCCATGTCCCGTGGATCCCCCAGCTATGTCTCTGCACCCCAGCTGGGAAATGAAGTGACCCAGGTACGAGGAGCATCTCAGGGCTGCTGCTTGCAGGCTATGGGCAGCTTACAGAACCACAGTCACTAAGGTTGGAAAGCACCTCCCAGATCCCCAATCCAATGCCAGCCCACCCCACCGTGCCCACTGCCCACATCCCTCAGTGCCACATCCCCAGGGATGAGGCCCCCACTCTGTGGGCAGCTGTGCCAGTGCAGCACCACTCTTCCAGAGAAGAAATTGTTCCTAATATCCAACCAACTTGTCCATTGCAGGTGGGAATGCTGTCCCAAACAACACCCCGATGTGTTGGCTACATCCCAAATTTTCTTCTCTTGCTTTGTTTTTTGGGGTACCCATTTTACTCCACGCAGAGTATCAATGTGCAGAGGAAGGGAACTGAGCACTGCTCCCAGCCTTGTTATCAGCTCTGACCTTGCTGTTTAAACAACTTTAAGCCTTCAAAAAATAAATACACCAGGAGAGTTTGGCTTTATTCAGCTCCCTGCCTGGCAGCGCTCCTAAAACATCCAGGAGTTCTCACAGAGCTATTTAGCATAATATTTGACACTTCTATCACTTCTTTCATCCTAAAGTGCTTCTCCAACACGACCACCGTTGGAGTCAAACCTCTGGTGGGATAGCAGGGATTTTCCCTAGAGACCAAATCCCACACCAGCTTGGGACCCCCAGATTCTGATCACCTCAGTGCCATAAAATCAGTGAGAGCTCAGCACACTGAACATCTATGAGGACATGGCTAAGATGATGCTACTACAAAAAGACAGCGGTGCTGCTTTGGGAGCATCTTGGAAGGATCTAGGGCCTGGGACCATGGGCTTGAGATTGGGTTTTGTCTGAAGGTGGCCTTTGTATGGCCTTTATATTGAAAACGACTCAGGTTTTGTGCATCTCCGTCCTTCGGTTGTTTTCTCCAGGAGAACGTGGCTTTGGGAATGGAAAAAATGTGTCACTAGGCAGAGTGATACCTTGTGGGCCTCAGGAGCAGCGTTAGTGCTGGAAGTGGCACCACGTGTTCAGGCGGGATCCTGAGATGCACATTTGCAAATTGAGGCAGGATTGTCAGCAAAAATTAGGCAAATCTGTACAAGTTAAGCCTGGGCTCTCTGCTGGAGCTCTCCTCCTCCTCTGGACACCCAAGTATTGCCCAGCCCTGGAAGCTGTCAGGCGTGTGGAAACGGGGTCTGGCTGATGTTAAGCCGGACAGAAGGGTTTTATGAGCAAAATGAAAACAGGATTGCAACTGGGAGTGGAGCGTGTGTGATGGGGGAGCAGTACACAGAGGACAGCCCTGGGGGGCTAGGGGAAAGAAAGCCAGCACATTAACCCTTGCACCACTGAGTGGTGGAACCATTGGAAGACCAAATTCCCCCCTTGTCCCATCCAGGCTCTCACTAGTTGGGTGCTGGAGGAGAAACCAGCGTGCACACAAAGCTATCTGTGCTGGAAAGTTCATTGGAGAAGGATGACAGCTCCGTGCTAATGGGACTGGGGATGGGCAACGTGCAGTGCAGCCGTGAGCTGCCTGCACAACCTGGGCTGAAGTTGAAGGGAAGGCAATTATCTGATTACAGTCTAATGAATGACTATTGAAATGGATAAGCCCTGCTGGAAAACCAAACAAGGCCGACCGCGGAGTTTCTAGGGAGTAATATGATGACTTCATGTGAAGGACCTAAGAGGAGAAAGGGAGGCTGCAGACCCTCACCACACCATAGAACCACAGAACAGTTGAGTTGGAAGGGGTCTGTATGGGAACTGTTGAATCATGGCCTCTGATTGACCACCTGAGGCAAGCGCTGAGTCAGCCATGGGAGCACAGGTGAAGGCAATGCAGCTGTGTGCCCGGAAGGGGTGGAGCCAGGCTGCACCTCTCCTAGACCCAATTTAAGGGCTGACTGCCACCAAGGAAAGATCTCTTCCTGGAGATTGCTCCTTGTGGAGTACTTTGTGAGCCTACAACACCAGCGAGCATCTTTCATTTATATCTAATTATCCTTTCCAATGCTGGAATCTTACCAGCCTAACTTCTCTGTATACTATAGAACATCTGTATACCTATTAACCTTACAATACTATAGAACATCTGTATACCTATTAACCTTACAGGGTCTTAATGCCCCCCAACCCCAATCCATGCTATGGGCTGGTTGCCCTGCACCAGTTTGGTCTGCCCAGGGCCCCATCCAGTGCTGTGGGCACGTCCATGGGTGGGGCACCCTCACACTGTGTGTACACATACCTTCACGCGTTTCTGACTCCATTAATACAAGGCAACAAATTCTTACAGCTCATGCAAAAAAAAGGTGAATACAAATTGCATTCTGCTCCCCTATATCCCACCTTTCCCCCCCCCCGCTGCATTTTTCCAGTCACAGCAACCTCAGCCATAACACTGAGATTTCTGAGCCCCCATGCAGAGCCATGAAATGATGTTTAATGTGTCTGATGTGGGAGCAGGTGATTAATTTGTCTGGGGGCACGGGGGTACAGCCTGCATTGCAACACAGCGCTGCTCCTTTCATTCTCACCAAAATGCCCCAGAAGAAATGTTATCTATTTATTTGCTTTATTTAATAAATATGGTTCATCCTTCAACATTATCTGGCCCCACAGCATAAGCTGACCTCCTGCATGAATAGATGTCATGTCTGGGAGAAGCCAGAGAGCTGTTCAGGCTCTGAATCCAACCCAACAGCATTGCTGCTTGCCTGCATCCTTCAGTGCAGGTGAAGATGCTGTGCAGTGCAGGGGGATGAGCTGGGTGTCTGCTTGTGGGCAGAGGGATGACTGAAGGCCTGGCCTGGGTTATCCATCCCTAGCAAGCAGTTGGGTTATTTCTGTTGCAGGGAGATAGAAAGTTGTAAACGTGTCCAAGCCAGGTGCACCAGAGATCTATTTCCTGCAGACAGGTGAAATGCTCTCTGGTGGGAGCTGAACCTCACAGACATCAAACAGCAGTGCTTGGAGCTGCTCATTGCGGCTAATTGGGTGGATGACATCCAGAGGAGGAAATGCTGCACTCCCATTTGCACCTTACAGCCTTCCTTTTTGCTATCTCCAAGCCATTCCATGGTCTCAAATGGAGGAAAATTCCCTAGGGAGTATTTTACCCCCTCCCTGCCATGAGCATCGCTTTTCCCAGTGGCAACACAAGCAGAAGAAGCAAAGGAAGCACCCCATGGCAAAGGCTGGTGCAGCCAAGCCCCCGGTTGGGATGCGTAGACAGGAGGGGGCTGTGTGGGGCTGAAAACACTGCCGGAAACCCATCAGAGACACCCAGCCCTCTGCCTCTCATCAAAATTACCTGCCAAAGGAGGCTCCGCTCCAGCCCTGCACCTTGTCAGCTTTTATGGTAATAGGAAACAGCTGCTTGTGGGGGATGGCGACACGCAAGTGAAAGCAGGGGGAGCCGGCGGGGGGAAGGAGCCATTCATAATTTTTGCTCCTTGCACAAGGCTGCAGCACGAGGCAGAGATGGGGAGGAGGTGGGGATGCTTCCCCCCGTCCTGGGGCTGGCTCTCACTGCTCATCCACCTGCTTGGAGGAAAAAGGTTCCCATCCAGCATGAAGCTCCCCAGTCCAAGGTCATGTCCAGGAGATGGGCTTAAAATCTTACTCTGCTCCAAAAAATAGGCTTTCCACGCTCATAACTTCCTGTGTTACCTCTCTACACAAATCTCCAGGGGTCTGAACACCCAGACTGACTTCTAGATGCTACTGCATCATCTGCCTGCAGCATCCCGCATCCCAGTCCCACAGCATCCCGTGTCCCAGCCACGCAGCATCCCAAAGTTTGTGAGTTCACAGAGGATTTACACTTGTGCCCAGGATGAGGTTCTGGGAAGAGCAGGATTGCTAAGGAAACAGCTCCATAATCAGGTTAGCTGTGCTCATTTTCAGGAACAGGTTGCTGCTAACAAGTTTTAATTAAAACCATCTTCATGGTGTCAGCAAGTTGAAGTAAAGGGCAGCTATTAATATCATAGGTAGCTCTGCCTGCTGCTTCAGTGGATACAGGGGGGCCATCTTCAGGTATTTCAGCTTGGTGTGGAATCGAGCAAAATTTGCAAACCCAGCAGGAGAGGATGGGCTGGAGTGTGTCGAGAAACTGTGTGTCCTACAGCCATGCCTTAATTCACCTCCTGGGCTCCAAACCACTCGTGGCAGTAGAAGGAGGAAGAGTTTTCCTGCCACAACCCTAAATTCACCTGGAGAAAGATCTTGGGCATGCAAGCATGTTTTGGGCATGGAAAAAAGCCTCCTTCTTCCTCCTCCTTGCAGCTGGATCAGGTTCAGGGATAGTTTGGATAAGGGACACAGTTCACCAGGAAAGGAAATTCTGGTTCAGCCCACCAGTGGAAAAGGAATATTGAACTCTGGGGGCTCTTTTTTGTGCCATTTTTCCCACTTAATCCTGGATACGAAAAGAGCTACAATGCTGTGCTTTTCATTGTGGAAATGCAGCATTTCCATTTTTGCTTCAAAGCCATACCTCCAGCTCTTCCTTCCTTTGCAGGAGCTAAAGGCAACTCACAGATCTGCCTCCTTGCTTCCTCTGCGGGGCTGTGTGGAAAGAACTGCAGAGGCACAGATCCTGCCAGAACATGGGCACAAATATCACTTGATGCCCAAGGACCCGGAATAAAAAGACCTCACTTTGTTATTAAGAGAAAAACCTGCTGGAATGGTTTTCTTCAGCCCAAGTAGCTTTGGAGAAGGGCAGGGGATGGGTTTTGTCCACACACAGTGCCTTTAAGACCCCGGATATCAACGAAAGCCCGGCTGTTCCCATCACTGGTGGGAGCAGCTGCAATTGGAAGCAGATGCTGGCGGCAGTAGCTCAGTGCCCGGGGCACAGCAAGGGGCTCAAGCAGGAGGGGCCAAGCCCACAGCCCCCCGGGATCCTAACCCAAACCAGATGGGAGGGGATGGCTTATAGTGGGGCTCAGGCCATTAGAACGGATCATCTGCCAAAAGGGAGCGGAGGTGTTCTGGATAAAGAGGATGGAATTGGGGGGAGAGCACCTGTAGATGGAGTTTGCAGCACCTCCTTTGCAGAGGGGCTCGGGCAGTGCTGAAGAACACAGGGATGGCTCACAGGGTGCTGGCATGCAGCTAAACTCAGCAGGCTGAGCTGCTGCAAGACCTTGCAGGAGGGATTTTGTCTGCAGCTGTCTGCAGCAGTGGGGCTGCTCCAGGCACCCATCTGGAAGCAAGAGCTGCAGGGCTGCTTCCAGCCTGGGAATCAGAGCTAATCCACTCTTGTTTCCCAGCCCTGACGTATTGAGGGTTGATGGTACACAGGTCTGCCTGTGCGTTTGCTTCCCATCGCTCATCCGGGGAGCAATGCTCCTGCAGCATGAGCGCAGCATCCTCCTCACTGCCTGCTGCAAGCTGAGATTTCACACGGGAAAAAATGCAAGGAGAAATCCTGCTGCCCTCATCTTGGGAGAAAACTTCTGAGTTTTGTGGCTGGGATGGAAGGCAGCAGCCTTGTGAGCTCCGTGCCTCTTGCTTGGACACCCCAGGGAGGACTCTGGGGCTGGCAGACGTATTGCCACGCAGGATGCTCTTATAGAAAACTTGTCCAAAAACATGGCGTAATTTCCTCTTTTTACCTTTCTGTTCAGAAAAAGCAGAGGAAAAGGTGTGTGTAACTACGTCACCACAGGGGCTGATCTCTATCTACACCACACACGTTGCAGGCACTTGCTTATCTGTGGGAGAAGCTGCTGTTCTCTCAGCATGGCATGGTGCAGGAGCAGCAGCACACTGTGCACAATGGCTTTGCTGGAAACTCCATTTTGGGGCTCTGTTGCCCAAATCCGAACATGCAACAGGAATGTAGTCTTCACCCAATGTTTGTTTGGTTTGTTTGGTTGTTACTGACTGTCCTTTGCAAATAATAATAATAATAAGAGCCCTTCTGCTTCGCCTGCATGAGGCTGGGACTCTGCTCCATGCATGCACGCCTTCCCCCCCCATCCCTTTCCAAACCAGCCTTGGAAAGGAACAAAATCACGGAATTAGCCAAGTTAATCAGGTGAGATTCTGACGCACCTCATCTATCTTTCTTTCGAGGCTGAGCCTGGGAGACCCAAAAATGGGATTAAGTGCAGCGATAAACAAAAGATCCCAGACGGCCCAGAGATTTGTGGGTTTTCCCCTGGTCTGAACTCTGGGCTGTGCAGCCCAACATTTGCTTTTTATTTCTGAAGAAGAGGAAGTGACGGAATTGGGCTTTGTGCCACACTTCAGTGACCGATTGAAACAGCCTGGTTGAGAGGGGACGAAGGTCAGGCAAGGTGATGACTGCGGCTCTGCTCCGTGCTGGGAATAAAAGAAGGGTTTTCTCCACTCTGCCTCTGCTCCTCCCTGTATCTCCCTGACTGGCAAGGCAAGGAGCTCACAGCAGGCTTATTCGGGGCTCAGGGCTGGGGGGAAAGCAGGGGAGGATGCTGCAGCTCTCACAGACTGCCTGCAGACTCCGGTGGCCGCATCCATCCATCACCCCGGCCCCCGCGTGCAATCCATCACTCGCAGGAGCCCTCTCCACCAGCAGCATCCTCCTGATGCCTCGCAGACACACAGCTCGCCCTTCTCCCCCCACTCTGTGCCCTTAAATTCAGCCTAAGCTGTGTTTGCTGCTAAAGAAAAGAATTCCTTTCCTTGCAAACTTTCCCACCACCTTTTGGTATTGGTGCTCATTTGGGTGCTGAGGAGCTGCTGGCCGCATTGAACATAAGCAGCAAGGCAAAGCTGCTGTGTGTATGGAGGTTTTCACATCAAATGGAAAAGCATCCCCGGCCCTATCCTGCAGTCCTTATGGTTTGGGGATAAGTGGAAGTCCTATGTGAGGATTATGAGACACGAAGACAGAGGGTTTCGAAGCCATTGAGCTAAGTGAAAATGTTCTAGCAGTTTTCTCCTTTCGCATTTGGCTTTTTTCCCCCCAAATGAAATATGGTCCTTCATCTGGAATTTCCTGAGAGGAGCACAGAAACCCATAGTCATGGTTTGAAAAATGACAATTAATCTGCTTAGTTCCATTTTTTGAAGGAAAACCTGTTTTTTCACGATTCATTTAAAAACAAAATGGAAAGAAAAAAAAAGGAAAGAAAGAAATTCCACATGGGCAGCAACAGCAGCTCTCCACTTCTGGCACTCAGCTCCTGAGAGATGCAGCCTTATCCCTGGGGCTCCTAAAGCAGCAGCCATGGGGTTATGTTTCTCCTTCTCCCTTGCTGAGGGTTTGGGCTTCACTCCTGGCAGTAAAAATGGGGCTGGAAGGCTTCATGGCACTGCACTGCCTCTGTGCTGCTCTGGCCCAAAATCCATCTCGGGGGGCTTCACTGTCTGCATGGATACACACAAAATCCTCCACTCGGGCACAGAGCAGGGGAGAAAATCTTGGGGTCCCTTTTGGCATGGTCACAGCTCTCCTTGCAATCAGATCTCCTTCCTTCAGATTGATGTTTTCAACTTCAGCTTGTTTCAAAGGAGCCTTGGCTTGCACACCCAACCCAAAAGCAAGGAGAGGCATCTCCACCTCTGCAGCCACTAGATGGTGCCAAGAGAAAGGGCGTGGGAGGAACCGGAGGGAGGAAGAGGAGGGCACCCAAAAATCCCCTGCCTCCCAAAAGTCACGGGGTGAGGGACACCCTCAGCAGGTGATGATGTGATGCATGGAAAGAGGGAGATTTCTGCACCATCGCAAAGGAAATGTGTGCAGGGATGGGACCTGGAGGTTGTGTGTGGAAATAGGGTTGGGGTGTGGGACGTGATTCTATGACATGGATGCGCAGGGTGGGCCTGCGGGTATTGCAGCCTCCTTGCCCTGTGTGGAGCCTAGAAGGGTTTGGGGAGCATCTCAGTTGTATCTCCAGATCACAAGAAAACGTCATTTGGCTTTGTTTCAATGAAAGCTAGAAGTTAGAAAAAAACCAGTGAAGTTTCTCTGTATCTGTCAGCCTGCTGAGTTTACCCATCTGTGCCAGGTCGTATGGCTTTGGTTTGAGTCTCACACTATTTCTGGTTCTCCTGACTGCCCAGATTCCTGGAATCCCATGTGTGATAGAGGTGAGTCTCAGCTTTGTTTTCTATATTTCTTAGTTTAGGAGGTTTCTAGACCTGTCTGAGCTGGCTCCATCTCAAAAACATGACCTTGAGGCACCTCAGGGGCTCAGAAAGTCATGGCTGTTCCCAGAGCATGCATAAAATGTGCTCATGAGCTCTGGCGCCTCTCCATGCCAGGAGGGCTCACAATGGGTTTACATTCACTTCTCAGTGTTGATTTGCCCTAGGAAGGATCCTGGAGCTCTGTGAGGTTGGACTCAGCACCCTGGGCTGTGCATTCACATACAAAGGCTTTGATTTCCAACTGGACATGGGAAGAGCCCACAAGAGCAGAAAAAAGCAGAAATATTGGGTTTCCTGTGGTTCATTCCCTCCTATGCCATAGCAGAGGTCATTAAGCAATGCCATGGCACACATGGAGGTGGGGGAAGGGATCTATATGATGTTCTCCTGGAGAAACTGAGGCACGGAGGAGTTGGGTTGCACTGAGTCACAGCTCCTGGATGAAAGCAAAGGGGCCAAAAGCCATTTACCCACGTGTTTTTTACCTAATGGGGAGGAAAAAATTGCCTGCAGCATGAGCATTTCTCTGTCTCCTTTCCTCTTTGTCACTTCCAAGCCTGAAAAATCAACACCAAAGAAGCATTGGGCCAGATTCTCACCCTAAATATTTCCAGAATTTGAGAATTTCTTCTCTCTCTGTTTCTTTTTCCCTCCCTTATCTTGCAGTCAGTACCAAGGGGGTGGAAGAGCAACGCATTTCCAGAGACGAAACAAGTTGCTCATCATGCCAAAGCAAAACCCTCATTCAGAGCTCAGCAAGGAGCGGCAATGCACCACAGTTTGGCAGCTAAAACCAAACCTAAAGGAGCTCAAAACCTCCGTTAGTGCCTGACCTGAGGCGTGCTGCCGTGACCACGCCGGGCCTCCTCCTCCTCACCTCTCCATCGCTGGGAGCCAGCTGCAGCGTGTAGGAGAAAATGCCCCTGTCACGGCTCTCTGCGCTGTGTTATTGTTAGTGTTACATTACAAATCCCGTTTCCATGCTGAGGTCCCGGGGGGGTCATAAACAGGGGAGGTCAGGACCCTGCCAATAAACAGGACCCCAGCCCCAGGGCGGCCTCCTCACCGCGCTGCAGACAGCGTTTACCTCCAGCACCCCAGCCCTGCATCCCAGCCACGCAGCATCCTCTCCATGCAGCCCCGAATTCCCCCAAGTCCCCTTCAAGCACAGCACAGCACCCATGCAGGCTGGCTGGCATTGCTCCAGCTGCTTGCAGCTCAATCTATAATTAACCACCTTGTGGAGACACAGCTTTTAAAAATAGGCACGAACAGGAATTGTTTCCCCTCTTCATTAGTGTATGTGTTTGGCTGGCGTTGCTTAGTGGCAGCTTCAGCCAAGCATTGTTGTCTGGAGCAGATTTGGTGCACAGCTTGGCGGTGAGTTGTAGGTGTGGAACATGCTCACGGGTGCAAGAATATCTTAAAATAAAATCACGTGTGGATGGAAGCTCAGTGCCAATGTTCTGGGCTGGCCCTTCATGCACACTGTGGGGTTGGTTTGCTCTCCTGCTGGTACATGGGGTTTGGAGAGCATCCCCGTTGGAGCCAGGCTCTTTTTCCACCGAAGCATTTGCAATCCCAAGTAGCAGCCAGGAAAAGGTTAACACAAAGATTCCTGGAGGTGTAATGGGATAAGATCCCATCTGATCCCATTAGGAAGATGCACAACAGCTGATGGGGCAAATATTGAGAACTTTGTAGGCTGCAAACGCCTCCTCTCACCCTCCTCCCCAACATTGCCGAGGATGTTTCTTATTAATGTACAGCTTTATTTTGCTGCACAGGGTGGGAAAAGGCTGGAGAAGCAAAACTCACCCAAGTGAAGGATAAAACTTTGGCTCTGCTGCCTTTCATCCCCCTTTCCCACAATCTGCTCCAGCATCTTCAGCCCTCCTGAGGTTTGGGATTGCGGCTCTGGGTAGATATTGGCAGAATGGGGGTGGACATAGGAAAGAAAGGGGACTGGAAAGGATTGCGGGATGTCAGGCAGCATGAGGCTGCTTGGGGAAAATGTAAGTGTAGGAGGGAGAGAAGACAGAAAATGATGCTAAGAGAAGGCACCACTGTAATGACCACACTCAAGCTCCTGGAGGGAGCAGGAGTAAAACCCCGCAATAAATCACAGATTTCGTGAAGACCATACAGCACAAAGCATCGAGGTTTCAGGATGATTTAGGAGCTCGAACACCACTCAGATCTGTACCTCTGCTCCAAAGGCAATGAGGGCTTTTGCAAAATCTCCCACCCACGTGCCATGGGAGGGTTTCGGGTGGTGGTAGCACTCAGCTGCCCAGCTCCAAGAGGATTTGATGGTGCCTCTGCAAACCCAAGGAGCAGCTTGCTGCAAGCCTGTGGGCTGAAAGGCTCTCCTGAGTCATACGTCCCGAAACCAAGCTGCAGGTAATGTGCTAACACCAAAAAGAAGGTGAAAAAGTGGAGAAAAAAAGAAGAAAGCAAAGTTCATCTGCACTGATGTGCTCAGCTTGGGCTGGTGGTGTCCCAGCACGTGGGAGTGCCCTGAGCTCCAGCATCATTGCAGTGTAGGGCTGGCTAAGATCAAAGCTTGGGCCATTGCAGACTTCTGCTGCAGGCTGAATGTTTTCAGTGTGGTGCACCTCATGCATGGCTCATCAACGTGCACCTAAAGGAACAGATAAGTCAGCAGGGGACCCACATTTCTTAAAATATTGTGCCATCGCGTTGTTGATGCTCAGCACCAAACCTTTCTCCTGTGCTGTGCCTCTCTGAAAGTCACACAGATGCAGCACAGAGATTTCTGTTGCCTGCCCAAGCTGGGGTTCTGAGCGTTGCCATGAACACCCATAAAACCAAGGCAAACAGCGCGGTGACTCAGAGTTACATGTGAGGTTGGTTTCACGTCCATGTGAAAAGAGCTCCCCGTCTCACTTCTGCTCGTGGGGCGGGTTGGGAGCGGCCCATTGTAAAGGCAGCAGCATTTTGCTTCAGTTTGCTTGGTTTTGCTTTGTTGTGCGGGCGGCTCACCCAGGATCTGAGCAGCACTTGCGATCAAGATAAAGGGCTGCAGAGCAACAGAGCCCCCGCAATAGGAAAAACAAAATAAATAGGCACAGAGAGCAAAGAACCACAGCTGTTGGGTGGCAAGGCACAGGGCGGTGGTGGCAAAGCTCCGCGCTGGCTGTTGTAGCTGCTACACGGTGGGGAAAAGTGGGCCATGACTCAACCCCAGGGCAGAAAATGGCTTTATGGGCTCCAAGTCCTCCCTCCAAATCATGTTTGGAAATAGGGATGCGTCCTTGTGACAGATCGATGCAAATAGGCCAAGAGGGGCTGAGGTCAGAGAAGAGAGCACCAGAGTCTTGGTGGCAATCAGCTTTCTGGAGGTGGATTTTAATCCGTTTGTAGATCAAAGCCTTTAGTTGCATCATTTTGCAGGACAGTAATAGCTAATGGGAAAGGGTAAATATTCTTGCAGGTGTCAGGAGATAAAATAGGGGAAATAACAGGTATTTCACCCACCAAGCCCCTGCATCTCCCCCACCCCAACTGGCAGCAGCTGGCATGGGAATGGGGAGAGCAAAGTGTCTGAGACTAAATACTGTTTAAAACCAAGACCTGCTGCAATTAATCCACACGCTCTAATATAAACATTCTCCCTCCTATCCACATCTGCAACCCTTTTTTTTTTCCTTTCTTTGGGGGAAGGCTGTGTATTTGCTGCCCAGAGAAAACTATGCAGCATCTCTTATGGGTCTGTGCTGTGCTGGTGGTACAGGTGGCTGTAAACACAACCATAAAGCTGTTGCAATCGGTCCTTGGAAACCGCAAAAGTCAAGAGATGCTTTGCAGTGGTGAAAAAGCACCATTTACTTAAACAGAGAAACAGAGACACAAGGGCACGCTTGCTCGTTTGACAGCAGCTGTGACATCTCACACTTACTGGGGGGTTTGGGAGCTGTCCTCATGGCTTCTGTGGACTGGGTGAGGGGTTGGTGAGCAAAATCAGGCAGAAAATGGTTTTGTGTCCAGGGAAATTTTGAGTGAAAGTGAGTCAGGGTGGAAACGTGCTGAAAAAGGTCAAATTAATCTCCAAAAACGCAGACAGTTCTGTGCTTTGACAAAGTTACCCTTTTCAGAAGGAGGCTGATATTTTCCTGTGCGTGATGGTGTGCTCTCCATTAAAGAGAAGCTGCCTTAGTGGAAACCATTCCAGCATCCTAAAAAACATCACATAGAGGTGTTCAAGCAGAAAGAAATCCCCTCAAACCCCAAACAGACAAAATGAAAAGAAAAAAAGATAGATTTCTGTTAAAACCCAAAGATATCACAGGTTTTCAGGTGTGGAACAGCCAAAACAGGTGAACACCAACATCCCTGCTCCTCTCCTGCCCCATCAGACAGAGCCTTCCTGGGAGCACCTGAAGCCTCCACTGAGAACAAACTCCCCTTTTTGGTTTGGTTCCCCAAATCAGGCTTCTCTTCAGAAACCAAAAGCCTTCGGGCTCAGATACATTGAAGCCTTCTGTCGTTTGGTTTTGTTTGTTTTTAATGGGAAAGTTGGAAGGGAAGAAACCAATCCCAGCCACAATTTGCGCTCAATAAAATCCCAATTTTCCACTGATGCATTATGGATTTTGTACAGCCACAGAGGTTTTTCCCTCTATGAGAAAATATTCACAGCTGCAGAAGACAGGAGTGGTGCAGACTCAGTTCAGTTTAAACACCAACAAAGAAGTAAAGCTCCTCCATCTTCCTCAGCCCATTTTGCCAGTGGTGAGCAGCCAGAGCATCCTGCTGGCTGGGATTTCACCTCCATCCCACCTTTGCACATAGAGCTGCAGTTTGTTAACGAAGCCCTTCTGTAATTGTATCCCCACCTCACGCTGCCGTAACCTCCACCAGTCTCTAAATGAATGGGCTCAGCTCTTTTGATCCCCATTTTGCCTCCGGCTCCATCCCCCAGCCCCAAACTTCCTCCTCTCTGCCTCGTAAAAGGATTTCTCCCCAAGAAACGTGGCTGCTGTTTTACTGATGGGGTCAGGACCTTTCCTTTTTTTGGTTTTACAGCCCGCTGGGGGGCAAGGCTTTCCATCTGGGGAGATATGTAATGCAATCCCGAAATAACAGCACAGTGCCCCATGCACAGAGAAGGGACCAAAACACTCATCCCATGGTGCAGGACCAGCATCACACATGGCCAAGAGGAAGATTCGTATATATATGTGTGTGTATTTACCCCAAAGCCACTGTTACTCTATGTTGCACCTAAGATGGAACTTCTCCCAGTTTCCTCCAGCTTATAAGAACCAATCTGTGCTTGCCCTTAAGGTGGGGGGCTGCTGGCATTGATGGGGCTCTAGCTCCAATCTCCCTTATACATGCAAACAAGACCTGCATCAGACACTCATTCAAGGGCATGCACCGGTGCTTCTCCTCTCATGGAGTAGCTGCATGCCACAGGAGCACTGTGGAGAGGAATATAGAAGTACCAAAAGGAACCTCAGGTTACCAGGTCCATGGGCACACTCATCTGGGGAGAACTGACTCAGCCTGAGATGCCAGCCCACAGAAGAAGTGGGTGTGCTGGCAAACCCACCCCAAGCACACCCTTTTCAACAGCTCTTCCCTTTTTTCTTGTTTATCACTTGGCTTGGCTCCCACTCTTCCCACCCACTCTCCCTTCTAAAAGAGGGGAAGCCTATAAAGGCACAGTGCCCATCAGTACTGCCTTGCTTTTTGCCTCTTGCTGTGCTTGGCACAGCCCAGCCACTTTTTCATTCACATCTAATCATCATTACTACCAGTAATGATACTAAGTATCACCCATTATCATAATTAAAGAGAAGAGGGCATTACTCCATCCTCACACATCCAGGTCTTGCTCTGTTACATTTTGATGTTGGCTGCTCCAGGTGGTTTCCAGGACTACAGTGCCCAAACCTTACAGATGCAATCAGGATGGTGATGTGAAGCTCCTGCAGCTGCCAGAGCAGCACAATCAGGCTGGTTTGCATTTGCAGGCCATTAAAACCAGCAGGCTGGGTTGGTGAGTTGAAGGGTTTGGGATCCCTTATGCTGAGCCCTTCAGAGCAGTCTGCTGTAGTGTCCACACTTGTATAAATTCAGCCTTGAACCCAAGGGGACACCTCAAGCATGGCTGCATTCTGCACCATCCCATGCAGGCCAATAGGGAAAGGCACGGGAGAACATCGCTTAAGCTGAGAACTCAATATGGAGGAGGTTTCCCCTAAATCTATCCTGAGATCCCTGGATATCCATCTTAACATCCTTGTTTTACCTCCTGAACAAGCCTGTGAAGTTCTCAAAAATCCAAAAGAAAGGCTGGATGCCCAGGTAGTAAAGGGCAGAACCCACCCCAAGGCCTTTGCAGCTCACATTGCCTCTGCCTACATCTGCTAAACCACCAGAAAGAGCCATTTCAGTCAAAACTCACACCCCTGCCTGGCAGAGCACAAATAATTGTGTGGGGTAGGCAGGGCACAAAGCTGTGTGTGCCCTGGGGATAAGTGCTGGAGTATGGCAGGCAGGGTGGCTGGGGATGATGCTGTCAGCTATGGTGTACTCAACAAACAAAGCCCAAACACCTACGGACGCTGCTTTTCCAGCCACCTTTTCCCATCCTCCCCTTTGTTAAAATGTTTGCTGTTTCCAGCATGGACAGGAAATCAAATTAAACGTTTTTCCTTCTCAACCAAATAAACATCAACTTATTTTAGAAACACAGCTTGGAAAGAAACACGTAAGCTCTTCCCAAATCCCCGTCCCTCCCCAGCTCCCTGATAAGACCCCTGTGACATTATTTTCTTTACAAACCGTAATGGGAGGAACAAATGGTAGAGAAAGGCACGAGTCCCCCATTACCCTGATGTCCTCACAACACGTCGGCCCACCTTTATCTTTTCAAAAGGGGTTTTCAGTTTTGAAATGAATGTCTGCGTTCGTTCGTTGGTTCTGAAGAGGCAGAGGGAGGGTTTGAACCAAACGGATGCACCACTCCTTCCATAGGTGTGTTCTAAGAAGAATAAAAAAAGAGAAAAAAAAACAGGGGGATTTGGGATTTTACTCATTCTGTGAAAAATGATGGGGAAAATTTTGACTAGTTTTTATTTTGGTGGAACAAAAGGATGGGTTTGGAGGGAGATTGGGCTCTCAGCCCAGCACGCACCACTAGAGGGCCCAGAAAGTTCTTTTGAGTGATGCTGGAGCCTTCCTCCATGGTCACCTTATAAACAGCATCGCCCACACCCTCCAGAAAGTTATAGCTAAAAAAAGCCAGCAAGAATAAACAGTCAGAAAAGAGCCGAAATTAAAAAGGCACCAGTGGTTGTTTGGTATTTCACTATGACACTCACAGAAGCTCATAACCTTGTAACACCGCGTGCTCATGCACTTCTGCAACTGTCAGGACATTTACACCTATTTATGATGTGTACTTCAGCTGTATTGGCACCCACCTACACTTGTTCTATTGGCACAAGCGTTCAGGCTGAGCTCTGCCATGTGTGCCCCATCGGCTCCAGGCTGCTGTGGCTGAAAAATGATAATTATTTCTCTTGGGCTTTTTAAATTGCTTTTCCACATTCCTCTCTGCAGCATAAAAGGGAGCAGCTTTTCCTGGAATTATGCCGTTTGTGATATTTAGCTTCCCATTCTCTTATGGAGAATAGATGATGATTTTCGAGTTAAGGGGAAAAAACAGAAGTGGAGAGACATTTTTCTTCCAAAAAAGGGGAAAAACTCCGAGCTTGGGCTCATCCCACTGCCCACCTCCACACAGATCTGAGCAAATTCCTCGACATCCATCCACGAGCATCTCCCCAGGGCGCTGGGTCATTACTTGCCACAATTAAATCGCCTTCAGCCTCGGCTGTATTGATTGCAGCACACTGCAGGCCCTGAGCAGAATCTAAATCTAGATCTAAATCTCCACGTCCTTGGGGTGGGGAGGCTCTGAGATGTGACCCTATCTCTCCATGCTCTCATGTTTCTGCAGCATCAAAGTGGTGCAGAGGATACTGTTTTGCCCCAAATTACTCCCAGATTTCTGGGCTCTGGACAACCCCCTTAAACCACTCCTTGACACCACAGGAGAGGGGACCTGTTGTTTTTTCATTTGCAGTGAGGTCCCTAAGTGCCATCTCCTGTTAATTGCCATCTCCTGAAGCTGCACCTCCAGCCCCCTCCCAAATTAACCCCATCACTTGGCTCAGTCCTGAGGGAGCAGAGGCATTAACAGCGAGCAATGCCTCCTCGGAGACACCATTAAGACAGAGAGCTGGGAAATGCAATCTCTAATAGGGGCAGTAATGAGGGGAGTGGGGGGAGGGGGTGAGGATGGATGTCTCTGTCCTGGAGGAGGATGACACACAGGCTCTGAGCTGAGCTTCCACCATGCAAAGCCAAACGCTCAAGCAATGATCCCAGCCCAGCCCCTCACTGAAATAATGGGATCCCAGCACCAAACTGGATTTCCAACAGTGCTCCTCAGGCAAACAGAAAAGGTTAGAGAGCAGAAGGACACCATATTTTTGGAGAGCATGCAGAGGAGGGCTACAGAGACAGGGAAGAGCCTAGAGGGCAAAGCATATGAGGGGCAGCTGAAGTCCCGTGGTTGGTTTGGATCAGAGAGGAGGAGGTAGAGGGGAGGCATCACGGCAGCCCACAGCTCCTCATGGCAGCCCACAGCTCCTCACAGGGGTCACGGATGACAATGATGTTTCCTGCAATTCTGGCCGTGCCCTGACCTGGTTTTGCTATCAAGCGAGGCTGCGGCAGCCGCTGACCTTCTCTGCACGCTGCCCGGCAGGCGGCCTCCCCTCCCTGCTTTGTCTGCCCATGGCACTCACTTCCTTTGACGTCTTTGGGATGAGTGCGGAGCAGAGGTGGCTCCGTGGGGTGGGTCAGGTGGTTTTGTAGCCTTCTGAATCATAGCAGTGATTCCTTCAGGAATCGTGGCAATGCGCGGAGATAACCCAAGGAAATGCTGGATCAGGACGGAAACCTGCCTGTCTCCCTCCAGCACCACCGTGCTGAGATAACCACATTGCTCAGCAGCTCCATGTTGCCAGACACCCCTATTCATCACATGGATCTGAGATCCTGGCTCTCTGCACAACCAACTCTGCCAGGTGCCCTGGAGATCCTCAGCCAACGTCCAACAAAATCCTCCATCAGAATGGGGTCTGTGAGGAAGCAGCCTGTGCAGTGGGGCTGTATGAAGGCACCTCACTTTATCCCCTGGTGCCCCAAATACTGCATATAGGCTGTGTCCTTCTCCAGCCACAGGTATCTTAAATCATCCCTGCTCACTTTCTCCCATCTCACCACAGCAAATCACCATCCCACCCATGTTTGAGAATGGGACTGGAAACTCAGAGCTGGCAGTGGATGATCCTGCCGTCAACCCTCAGCTACACTATGCCACACTGCAAAGAAAGCAGCTCAGCTGCTGCAGTTCCCTTCCCTACTATATATACCTTACACCCCCAGACCCCTGGAGCTGAGCTGCAGGGCAGTGTTAGCAGCCAGCTCAATGGCCTTGGCTCATCCCTGCCGGCCTCTTCCCCCCTCCCTGTCCCTATTGTTCACAGGGCCCGGCCCTGACCCGTGTATTTATAACCCCCTTTCCGGCACAGCATTGTGTGCACCCCACGTCCTGGATGAGCCGGGGCTCGACTCCACGCTTCCTTGCCTTCCTGTTTACGGGGCTCAGGAGGAGCCAGCCCTGCCCACTCCTCAGCTGCCTCTGTAAAACCCTCTGTATCCTTCCAGTAGAGAGAGATGACTCTGGACAACACTTCAGTTCCCTGAAATTTGGAGAGGGATGGATGGAGAAGGAGATGCTTTTGCCCAGTTGCAAACAGGGCATGCACACAGCTGGCTTGCAAACCTGATGGGTTTTTCTTGTCCCAAAGCAGAGGAAAAATGAGTCCCACTAATGGCAGAGCATGTCCCACATTGCTTATCTATCTCCTGAATCAAACTTTGTTGTGCTGTATTTCCTCCAGTACACACGTACTTCACACCAAGCTGCATGGTCAGGGCTGTCTCAAGTCTCTTTACCTCCATGCAATGCTGTATAAACCTAACACAAAATCCAGACTCAGATCTGGACCCCAAATTGTCTTTTTCTTCCCTCCAAGAACAAAGGGTGGAACCCTATTGGTTCCAAATACACAGCCATGCCTCAATTCAGGCAAGATTTGTACTCATGGTTTGCTAGGAAGGAAAATATCCACGCACTTTGCTCTGATGTAATCAGCAAAACCATTTTTTACAACAGGAGGGACCTTTTGCCCGAATACCTTTTATTATTCAGAAGGCAAATCAGCAGCACTGGCAAAGGGATTGTGTTTGCCAAGAGAGCAGGCAGGCGTTCCCCGCAGTGACCTCCATGACAAAGCCAATCCCAAACAGGACAGGGCTCAGACTTCTCCTGTCCCCACTGCCATCCTCTCAGCACTGCACAAAGGGATAATTTATCCCCATTTTCCCCCTTTTTTTGGCTAAAGAGTAACCCCAGCACGTGCGAAGTTGACCCGCCCTGTGCCTTGCACAGCCGCAACCATCAGCAAGGCTTCTCCTACCACACAGCAGGAATTAAACAAAGCAAAACAAGAAACCTCCCAGCCTTAATCTCACCCTCGCAAAAGCTGGGTGGAGCAAGCGCTCCAGGAAGCCCCCATTTAAAGCCATTCATTAGTCAAGCACTGTATAAATAATTATCTTTGCCACTGGATGACGCTTCCCTGGTTCACAACCTCAGGGTCCAGGTGGGGACGTCACTCCCCATGTCCAGTCATCGCTGGAGGAACACTGGGAGCTTTTCCCCTTCCAACGTGCAAACAGCAGCATGCAAACAATAGCCTGGCATCAGCAGACACAGCTGGGGAGCCCCGGCCTCGCTGCCATTTGCAATGCTGCAAGTTTTGTTTATTTCCCCCATCTCCCAGCCACCAGTAGAGCATTCCTCCCTGAAATCCCACCTGGAGCCATCAGCTGGGAGAGGCTCATGGCCCCCCCAGCTGTCGCTTCACACTTATTCTTTCTCTGGCTGTGACAACAGGCGAATGTATTTCCAGATGTTTCCTACCCAGACCATGGGCTCCTGGGCTCTGGGCTGCCCGCTCAGCCAATGGGCTTGGCTGCAGGGAAGGAGCAAACACCCATTATTCTCCAAAAGTTACAAGGTATACAAAACAGAATTTCATAAAACTCTTATTAATTAATATTTAAAAAGAAGAACAATTAATAAAAGCAAAAGTTGCTCTGGAAAGAAATAGAAAAGAGAAATTAAGAAATAAGAGTCATCATATGGGAACTGTTGAATCACGGCCTGAACCTCTGATTGACCACCTGAGGCAAGCGCTGAGTCAGCCATGGCAGCACAGGTGAAGGCAATGCAGCTGTGTGCCCAGAAGGGGTGGAGCCAGGCTGCACCTCTCCTAACCCCATTTAAGGGCTGACTGCCACTGAGGAAGGATCTTTTTCTGGAGATTGCTCCTTGTGGAGTATTTTGCAAGCCTACAACACTGCTGAGCATCTTTCATTTATACCTAATTATCCTTTCCAATGTGGTAATCTTACCAGCCTAACTTCTCTGTATACTATAGAACATCTGTATACCTATTAACCTTACATCTGTTATCCTTACAGTTAGATAATGCAATGCTCTGAATGGCTCCACAGGTTGGAAGATATCAGGATAAACCTCAGAAAGAAAGAGCCCAGATGGAAACAAGAAGTTAATTTGGGAGGTACAGGATGAATTTCCTAGGCAGGTCTCACTAGTGCATTGTATCCTCTAAAGCTTATAAATCTATTAACTCTAGACTGCTAAGCTAATTACAGCTGGTTACGCTTCCAGCTAATAAAATATTTGTCATGTTTAAGGCGCATAGGAGTTTTTCTTCAGCTTAACCAAATCACCCTGACAATTCCTTGAACTAAAGAGATTCCCAGCAGCATTTTTGCCAGAGGTTGGAAAAATCGGATTATGTGCAGTGATGAAAAGGAGCTCTCAGGCAGCTTTCCCAGCCATAGTGCATAGCAGCAATGCATGCACCATTCCAGCATCGCTCCTCTCAATAATCCAACACCAGGGACAGAGGTGAATGGAAACTCTGGGTTTGAGCAAACCGTGACCCAGCAGACACTTGGGTTCCAGAGGGTTCAACATTTTGGCTTCATCCCAACACCAATTGGGCATGATTTGCGCTCGTGTCCTGGGGAGTCTGGGAGGGTTCAAGTTCACCTTGCTGCTTCTTTAGTTCATCTCTTGGGACACTTCTTGGTACATGTTTAATCCAGCGAAGGAAAAGAAGCCTTTTGAACACATTTCTGCATCTAAAGGCAGGTTGTTTTTTTCTATCTTCTTTTTTTCTTCTACCCTTTATTTTTTTTTTAATGGACTTAATAAAAGGGGAAATGTATTAGCCAAGTCCAGCCCATGTGCTTTTAATAACTCAATTTAATTAACATCCCCCGAACTGTCTTATTAAAACTAAATTAAATCCTTATTTGAGATCTTTAATAGATCACACAGACTTTGTGCAGAGACAACTGCAGCTGTGGGAGTGCCAGAAAAGGGAGCAGAGCTTTGCCTCGCTCCCCTTGCAGCCAGGAGAAGCACTGCTAACTCAGTGGGCAGGGGGCAGAGGTGGGCAGTTACTTGAAAAGGAGCAAAATTTGGTCCTGCAAGGGATTATGCAGTGTAAACCCTTTCCACAGTGTTTTCCATTTACCTAAACCATGGTATTGCACATTTACATTGGGAGTGTTTGGGGCTGTAACCCTATAATGCAATGGAATGCACAGCAGTGACAGCAGCATAGCAAAGTCCTAGGCTACAGCAAGTGAGGATATGCTCAAAGCAGCAGCTGTGGACACAGAAATAAAGGAAAAAAGCTGCTTGCCTTTGGAAGGCCTCGGGTACACAGGGACCTCCAGTGAGATGCCCTAACCTCCACTGCCAACCTTAAAATGAGGGCTGGAAGGGGTGGATCCTGGCTGCAGCCCTTCCATCACTCAATACATTGCATGTACCTGAGCTCCCCTGGGTTGGCCCTGCCTTCCCACCAGGTGCTCCAGCACTGCTTCAGGCTGTGATTTAACATCTCCACTACAGGTGCAAACTTCTGTCTACCCCTTTACCTGGGGATGTCTTTTCTACCTGAAAAGTGTGGATGCTTATATTAAATAAGAATTTCCTTTAAAAATGTACGGTGAGCATTTTCTATTTCTTTCTGATTATCCTTTCCAGTGTGATAATCTTTCTAGCTTTACAGCCTTTGAATCCCAATCTGACCATGCTATTTTGTGTATTTGTTAATTATACAACACCATTCAGTATATCTGGTGATTATACACAAGTCATTTATTGAAGGCAGCTTTGGTAGAGGAACTGGTGCCATTTGGTGGGTCTTCGAAGGCTCCAGCACTTCACTACCTATCTCATCTCTCTGTGTCCTTTCCTGTTTACCTCCGTTTTTCTCTTGGTTTCTGTTCCCTTTTCCACGTTTTTTGCCACTTTGTGCCTTTCCCCCTCACCTCACCCAATTATGGTGAATGTTTGTGCACCACAGAATGTCTGGGCCAGTGCTTCTCATCCTGTTTTCTCAGCAGCACCTCCAGAGCCAGAGAGCCAATGGAGGCGGCGTCTGCTTTCCATCATACCTGCCAGGCAGGGCTTAGATCTCCTCCAGTTTAAGACATGTCGGTGCATTAAATATATCCAACCAGATTAAAACCATGTTCAGACTAGGCTGGCTCGCGGCTGCTGTGGCCCAGTGGGTTGGAGTTCAAAGGAGCTTGTTGGGGGCGATGGCCTGAGATTGCACAGCCCCTGCTGAGGATGCTTTGGGCAGACAGATGGATTGAAATCACTCACTGGGGGTTTTAAAGATGGGGTTTTATTTGGCATCTACCTGCTCTTGTTGACCACTGAGGTGATGCCAAGTGCACACGCTCTGGATGGATGGGGTTGGTAGCAAAGCTCAGCTGCTGTGCTTGCTGCAGGAATGTGGAGGTGCCCCTAGGCTCCTGAAATGAAGGGGATGGGCTGCCCCAGGGTATAGTGTCAGCCTGGGTTATGTCTCAACTAAATGTGGACAGCACTGTGCAAAACAGTGGATGCAAAGAGTGCAGAGCTTGGGGACAGTCACGAAAGTGGGCTCAAATCCTTTAAATCCAGCTGGCTGAGAGGTCAGCACTCAGAGGGGCTGCAGATTCCCTCTCTGGGGCCAGCAGTGCTCAGTCACAGCCTGCATTCTCTGGGCAGCAGTGGGAAGAGGGTGATTCATCCTGTTGGGAGCCACAGAGACACCCTGTCCCATTGAAATCAAGATCTTGGGGCACATGAGAGAGGGCTGCCCGCAGGGTTAAAGACGGATCCAAGCAAATAAACATATGAGAAGCTCAATAATGTGAGTTAAAATGCCACCATTTCATCATTTTGCTGTAAGAAACAAAGAGCCGGCAGCTGGTCGTTTTGCAATTCTGTTGACCATGATTTTCCAACCCCACGTCCATTCCTGCTGACGTTAGTGGAGTTATATCACCTGGAAAACTGTTCCAAATGTGTTTCAAGCAGCACTGTTTACTGAAGATTCCTTCATTTACAGCTTCTCTGGTGCAAATCCATGCTGAAACCAGAAAAGACATCTGTGGAAAAAGAACCAAAAACGTTTGTAAATGGAAGGGGAAGGAGATTTGAATCATCGGCTGCTGGAAAACTTCTCTCATCTATTTGTTCCTGGGCTTGACGTCTCCAAAAAAAATTAAATAAAATACCACTTTCCAAGCTCAGAGAAGGGTCTTAAAAGGTTAATCCCAGCACAGCTCTACCATCAGCCCTTCTGGAAGCTGTGCTCCCGATGGAAAGTGGTCTCGCTGGGGCTGGGATTGGAGGGGGGATTAGCCCAGCGCTGTGCTTGTGCTGTGACTCTTTAAAGATGGGAGATAAGGATCCTGTGATAATTGTCTCTGAGCAAGGAAAGACAAATGCTCATGTCTTGTTTTTTGAATGCTTGTGCAGCTTGCAGCAGGAAGCGCTCCAGCCTTTGGGAAAACCCACCTTTTCTTATGAACCCGTGAGAAGGGGGAGAGAAAACCAGCATGGCACCTCTCAGGAGTGGCTCCAGGGTAAAAGAAAACCACTGCCTGAAGTGCCAAATAGCAGTGCAAAATGAATTTATGCAAAGAGCACACTTCTGTGCAGTAGCTGACAATGTGCAAGCATCCTTGTGGGTTTTATTTGTCTTTTCCCTTCCCTTTGTGCCTTCCTTCACCCCAAGCACCCTTCTCATCGAGCAGGGTGTCCTCGCACGTAGCCCTGCAGCCCTCTGCTCTGCAGCAATGTGTGCACCTGGAGGAAAGCAGGAAGACATCAAAGCTGCAGGAGCCTGGCACACAGGAGCTGGGGGCTGGCTGTGCGGGCTGCAGATGGCAAATGGCTGAGCCCATCTCCAGCTCGAAGCAGAGAGGTTAATGTGGCCGTTTATAGATGGGCTCAGGAGATGAGACATTGAAAGGGGAGGGGAGGAGGCACCAACACTGCTTTTGATCCCCCTCTGGCGTTCCCCAAAAGCCACCATATGCCCAGCACCTGATAAACGCTATTTATAAACCTGGAGGAGGAGACGGCAGGTCGTAAATCTCCCTGCTTTTCTTTTCTCTGTGGATCAAGAGGAAAATTAAAACCACGCGCTCGGTTTCCCAGGGATGCCCCATCCTCCTGCCCACGTGCAGAGGTGGCCGTGGGATCAGCCCACGTGCTGAGGGGTCCATGGTTGGACTGTCCAGCCTTAATGATTCTGCGATTCTATGATTCTCTGATTTCACCCAGGTGAGACACTGGACACTCGGGGAGAAGAAATTGTAAACACATTTTCATGAAAATCCAAGGCTCTGGGGCCATGAACTTGCTGCTGAATCTTCTTCTCATGGCTCCTTTGAGGACCTTATTCCCTTATGTCATTACCAAAGCACTGTTCCTGGGAAGCAGAAGGCTGATCACTTTTGGTAGGGAGCCAGACCCTGAACTGTAGCAGGCAGGAACAGCAGGAACCACAGTTACCAGCAGGCCTGTGTAACATGCAGTGGAGGTGCTCTGAGATCTCCTAAGAGGTTGAGCTTGTACTGCTCTCTACACTCATGCCACATTTAGCTGCTGGATCTGAACCACTGGGCATGAAGGCAGGCACTAGGCAGGCACACCAGGCCCAGCATTCAGTGCTGTACTGTGCAGTGCTGGAGCAATGGTGCTAATTCAGATAGAGTCATCTGATAGGGAAAGTGACGTTCTTTGTGCCATATTGCGAGCGAAGGGTCAAAGGCCCCTGTCACCAAATGTGACCCACATGGTTGACCCCTCATGGAGGCTCGGAGCACATCAAGATGCCAGAGCCCGTTGCGGGGGCACTGAGGTGGTGATGCAGAGGATGGGGAGGGAGCGGTGCTCCTCATCCCCACTGAGCAAGGCGGGGTGAAAGGCGAGCAGTGCCAGTGACCCAAAGGGCAGGGCAGAAGCAGGAGCAGATGTTAAACAGAAGCCTGCAGTGTGGCTGTGTCCAGCAGGAGCCTGCCCCGGAGGAAATGACCCCTCGTAAGATGCATTGTCAATGAGATTTCTTAACACAGGATGGCAGCTAAGCGATTAGGATGAGCTGAGTAGGGCCAGCAGCTGCTAAAAATGCCAGGAGGCAGATAAGATCTGCTCTTGGGAGCACTCTACATTTTGCATAGTATTGGAATTAAGATTTTTTCCCAATTTTTACTTTATTTTTCCCATTGCTCTGACTTTTCCAACTGTGTTGTTCCCTGGGCTGGAAACACAGAGCCTGGGAATGCCTCCTGCCAAAAAAAAAAAACAAAACCCAACCCACTGATAAGCACTTTTCAATACAATTTTGAAAATGAGGAAACTGAGGCCTGGCATTTGCGCTCCCCTTTGGATGAGATGGAGAATTGCAGGCTGGGCTGCTCTGCTCAATCCTGGCCAAAATAATCCTGGCTCCCCGAGGACACGCACAATGTGTGTCTGCCCAGGGCGATGCCACCCGGCTCTGCGCTGTCTGAGCCCCTTCGTAACCCAAAGGGAAAACAACAACAAAAAAGAAGAGAGAGAAATAAAACCAAACAAACCAAGTGGCCAAACTCCCTCCAAAGAGCCCCAGTTCTCACGGCCGGCAGTGACCGGCGGCAGCCAGGAGCCTCTGCGCACTGCTCCCCCGCGGGGCTGTCCTGCAAAAAAAACCTTTGGGTTTTATTTAGCATCATCAGAGCAAAGGAAAAAGGGCATATTTCAAAGCCACAAATCCCACGGGGAGGAGAAACCTGCGCTGTCCAGCAGCCCCTCCAGCACAGCTCTAGGTAGCGTGGAGCTGGCGGCTCCCCGAAGGGAGGGAGCCCCACCGTGACGGATGCATCCCCTGGGCACCATAAAAGCCAAAGCCGGATGGATTTACATTATCCAAACATCTCACTGCTCCCAGAGCCATCCGGGAGGGAGGGAGGGAGGCTGCTTTGGTGCCCAACTTTTTCCAGCCTTCTCCCCCAGTTAAACCCCTTGGCTACCCCAGGAGAGGGCACATCATGGCTCCATGCCCCAAGGAGGCTGCCCACTTTGCCCAGAGAAATGAGCTCAAAGCAAGCCAGTGCCTCACTCCAGGGATTCTCCCACTGAATCTGCAAGAACCACACTTTTGGGATAGGATTGTGCATAAAAGGGAAAAAGTAGAAAAAAAATATAAAGAAGAAAAGCAGTAAAATACAGCCCAGCACCGTGTGTTTCCCAAGCCTCCTGTACCAACCGTAGCGCAGGGAAACAGCGATCACTCAATAAATAGAAGGAGCACGATCTCAAGCATTGGGAAAAGCAACATCTGAAGTTTCCAGAAACATCCCACAGCACCTGCGTAATATTTTTTCTTGCTGCCTCCCCCTAATTGCATCCATCTGGGACAGAGTATCTCTTTCAGCGCCGCAGTGCGTGGGCAGGAACCATCGGTTTTTGCCCCATTTTTCTCACAGATCACATATAAACATGACCTCTTCCCTCTGAGCGGCTCTTAGATGGCACGCTAATGCAAATAGGCTGTATTGTTATTCGGGCTCTTTCAGCAGAGCCTTCGGTTATGAAGTTTTTATAAAATAGCTGCTTTCCATTCTCATTTCTTCATTTCTTTTTAGGGGAAAAGGGGAAAGATGCTGAAGATAGAAAGGAGGGGACTATCTCAGCCCTCCTCCCCCCACAGGAGCAGTGCTGGGGGAAATCACCACGCACCCCCATGCCTCTGTTTCCCTCCTTATTTCCAGGAGATGCTACAGTCTTTGTCAAAAAACATTTGAAGTTGCATTTCCACGTGATCGTAGGGATTTTCCATGGTACCATATGGATTTAGGGTGGGTTTTTGCCCAATTGCAATTTTCTCTTTGTGGACACTGGACCCCAAAGATA
The DNA here is from genome assembly GCA_016647715.1 of Pavo muticus. Lineage (NCBI taxonomy): Eukaryota > Metazoa > Chordata > Aves > Galliformes > Phasianidae > Pavo > Pavo muticus. The sequence continues at coordinate 1,806,286 of JACDJE010000072.1, read as the reverse complement.
CAAAATGCCCCAGGACTCCGCCTCCTGGAACTATCTCTGAACCCATCCTTTTGCATCTCAGCACCAACTGATGAAATTGGGGAGAGATTTATCTCCCCACCATGACCCTGCATCGACCGCTTCCTCAACAGCGGGGAGAGGAGATCATTTAGCTGCCATTTCAGTGAAACCTCGTTAAGTGTTTAGAGAGTCTATCTCTCTTAAGTGCTCGCAGGGTCCCTGGGACTGCGATTAGTCATACAGCAATCCTTTGCTGAGCTCATGCTGCATAACAGAGCTGTGGGAGGGGGAAACCTTCCTCTCACCATGGGGTGATGCGATGTGCCCAGGGAGCAAGGGCTTGGATCCCAGATCCTGGGTTACAGCTCTGTTGTTACAGCTGGGATGAGATGTGTTAATGCGAAGTGAAGCACAGTGGGACTCATGGAGGTTTCTTAGGATGGTGCACTCATAGACTCACCTTGACATCCTTTACTCCTGGGGGCCACAGGCCCAGCTGGACCTACAGAAACCACTTGTCAGCTGGGGGACATTTCTGTCATGGCCCTGAAGTCCTGCCCTAAGGTCCTCCGACACAGCTAGACCTTGGTGTCACTTGTAGGATTGGGAAGGGGCAGCCAGGGAGGTGGAGGTAGAGAAAGGAGGCTCGAGGCCAGCAGGCCATTGGAGGACTGAGGTTTCTGCTGTTCTTGTTTCTATTTTTACTCCCTTTATGGTTTTCCAATTTTGAAATTCCACTAAAAAGATAAAAAAAAAGCCCTGCCTGGAATTTCTTTCATGCCCCGTTCTCAGACTGCGTGTGTATTTCCCAACTCGTTTGCAAGGGTTGCATTGACTCAGCGGGGACAAGAGCCAGCTCTGGTTTCCATTACCAGTGATTAATGCCAGGGAACATGTTTAGACTCCCAGGGCCTGCATGCCGGTCAGGGCTCGGGGAGTTTTGGTCCCAGCTCTGGTAAAATATCACCGGCTGACAGCAGGGCCTTAGGGCAGAGAACATCCCCTTGCCCCCAGAAAGCTGCAGTCAGCTTAAATCCGTGCTTGCACCCTTCTCTTCCAATAGGGTCATTCAAATCCATTCAAATCTTTTCATTGTACTTTTGTACTTATTCAAATTGCAAAGGCCAGAGCTGGCTATTCCCAAATCCTATCTGATGGGGAGATTTTAAGAGAAATAGGGAAAGCTGGGAAATCTCCAGGGCCGTGGGATGAAAGCAGCCCCTGCATCCCCTGCACACTGTGCTCTGGGGTATTGGAGCCCCACACCAACCCTTGTTCCCTCCCACCCAAACTCACCAAGTACCTCAGTGATGCTGACCAGTGCTCATAAAACTTTTCCCATATTGGGTTAATTGGATCAGCACCGGGAGGGACCATCAAATTCCTCTCCCAGCAGATGTTCAACTCAGGCTGCATTAAATAAAGAAGACTCCTCCTGCAGGTAGCTCCGCTGTCAGCAATGCAGAGCTGCCATTCATCCTTGTGCTGCTGATGGTATAAATCCTTCCCCGGGCTTCTGGCCAAGGCAGCTGCCATTGAGGGGCCAATAGCTGCTCGTGGAGTTAATTCCTGCTGCTCTGCCACCAGCCAACATGGGCTCAAAAGACCTAAAACCCACTGGGTTGCCCCATGTCCAGTTCCTGCAAATAAAACTCCCAGACTCTAAGGGAAGAATGAGGTGGTCTTGGAGGTGTGTGAGTTATATGGGGTGCTTCAGTGCAGGAAGGGTAGAAGAGAGAACCCCTGTGCCGTGCTGGGAGAGCTATGTGGGGTCCAGACCCTGATACTGGGAGGTCTTTTGGAGGGAACGATGCTGAGGTTTTTCAGAGCTGGTCCAAACAAATTTTGATTTAATTTGGCTCCCCTGACCCCCAGAAAATGGTTATTTTTCAGCTAAAAGTCAAAGTCTACACAGTTTGTCTGCCACACAGTTTGTATTTCACGTGTAAGCCCGTGTTGACTCTTCTGTAATGCCAATCCTATAATTTCTATGGAAAGCAGACATCTTTTAAAAGAAAAGAAAAACTTATTTATCAGAAACCACATACTCCACCTAGAAAGTTGCCTTGAGGACTTGTTGCCTTTCTCAGGAATGCAATTCATGCCCTTTTCAGGCTTTTCTTTCATCCAGCAACTGCAATGACCGAGGCTCCGAGCATCCCGTGGGGGAGAAGAGAGCGCAGTGGGGACGTGTTGGTCAGTTTCCCTCCACTTGAAGTCATGAGAACATCATTCTTCAAACCTGGAAAGCAGTTGGATATTTTCTCCTCCATCTTGATTTTTGAGGCAGGCTTCTTGCTTCCCAGCCTGCCCCATGCAACCCAAGCAACCAACTCCACCCCAGCGCCACTCTGCTTGTGACAGAGATGGAGCGCCAGTGTTACCTCCTCCCAGCCAGGCTCCTAAATAATAACACATGCACACACAACACGGACTTCCCACCAGCTTCGATGAGACCTCTTGTCTGCTTCCCCCCGTGTCCTTCATGGGGAGAGAGAAAGTGGTGGGAAAGTTTGTTCCCAGGGTACCCAGCTGGCTGCAGCAGCGCCTTCAGGCTTGGAACAATGCTTGGAAGGGAAGATGGGGAAAAAATAGACTGGGATGATTGAGTATGGACTTATCCAAGCAGCAGCAGTGCATAGTTTGCGGTGTCCTGGAGTTATTTCCTACAGAAATCTGGTTTAGGTTAAGCAGCCCCACTAACGGGCTGAATCTTCACAGTTCTGAGTTCCTTCATTGGACTTCCATTCATTTACCACCAGCTTTTCTGCTATGGGCTTTGCTTTTCCCAAAGGGAATCCGTTAGCCTCCCTCACTGGTTTTCAAGGGATGTTCCTCAAACCACATTTGCTGGTGGGTCTCATCCACTGGAGGACACCACGTCACACATAGAAGTGCCCCAAGACTGAGTCTTTGCTTTTGTCATCCACCATGGTCCTGTGCTGAGACTTCAAGGACAAGCTGGGGACCGTGCCAGCCAGGCTGCAGTTGGATGAGATGGATCTCACACAGAATGTGTTTGTCCAGCAGAAATGGGGACATGCTTGGTTTGGACCTCTGTGTGCCACCTGAGCGTGAGAATAGAAGTAGAGGAACAGCTGAGTTCGGGTACTCCAATGAGTCCCAGCATTTTGGGGGAAAAGAGGGGAGGCAAGACCAGACCTGTCAGCACTTCTCATACCTACTAGGACGTGAACCATATCTATTGGGTGCTTTCTGAGCAAGTCAACACTTGCAGACCATCTTCATGGCTCATAAGAAGTGCAAACAGAACACCACCAGCATTTTTTTGCATTCCATCTTCACGCATATCACTAAGCCTAAGCTCTCACACAGCTCCACCAGCACGTCCTCAATTTTAGGACCCCACTTGGAGTGGCTTTAAGCAGCCTTGTTTTTCCCATATGATTTTGCCAGCATTCTCCAAAGGCCATCCTCTCCGAAGCATCTGGAAGTTGAGTGCACAGAAGTCGGTTGGTCAAAAACCACAAGTCATTTTTATCCACCACCAGAAAGTTCTGTGATTATTTCTGTCGTTACGGCAACCCAAAACGAAGATGTCTGTGGCTTAGAATGACTGAGAAAATTGTCAGCATGTCTGGTAGTCCATCTGGGAGCAAAGAGGAGTGGATGTGGGTCCTCAGCAGCACAGGGCTGGAGAGCCATCACCCACTCTGTGCTGCTGCTTCTCCTGTTCCATCTCCTTCTGGTCACTATCAGGACAATATCTGGGGCTAAAAGTATCAGATCTTTCTCCTACCCACCCTACTGATCCCATCCAGCCCTTATCTGCTGAGGGCCATGTCCATGCGTGCACACCAGGAGCGAGCTCTGGCTTGCAGACCCATGAAAACCCATCCGGCGCGTGCATACCAGCCTACGACTGATTTGTATCAGTTTTGCCTGTGTGGTTGAGTGAGTTTGAATCATAAAGCAAATTGTTTATTAAACTAATTTAGCTAAAATGTGCAACTTCTGGAAGCAGCCCGTTCTCTGCTTTTTCCCCTTTCCTCCAAAGCCCATTGCTGACGGTGGGGGAACCAAGTCCTCCAGCTGCCGAGATTTCTAAATCCAGCCATAAAACTTTTATTTGTCCTGTTTCTGTTTACCGTTTCCATAAGCTATCCCGGTAGGAATTGCACATTCCTTGTTGCTAATTTTAACAGAGAAGGACTGCGCAGATCCCCAGGCTGCAGCCAGGAATGCTCCTATGGAATCACATCGCTCGCTGCCAACATGCAGTGCTCACCGGGTGACCCTTCCCATCGGGCCCCTGGAGAAGGCTCACAAATGGCTTCTTGTTGAGTTGCTGGGTTTGCCTCGGGGTTTTTTTTTTCCTTTTTGTGAGTGATCAGGCAGTTGGCACAGCCCCACCGGTCCTGAGGTTCCTGATGAATCACCACCAACTGCAATGGCAGCTGCGTTGCTCCAGCCTCATGTTGCATGGCTGCTGCTGCTGCGCTGGGTGTGTGGGCAGGGACAGCTCTGTGCTCACTTTGTGCAGCCCACAGAGCGCAGAAGGGAAAAGGTGCAAAATGCCTCTTGTTTGTGCTGCAATGCTGCAGTACTGGGGTCTATGACTGTCCCGTTGGCACCAAGATAAGTTTCCAGCCCAGCATAAGCTTCAGCTAAAAAAAGCCCAAAGAGCCACAAAAAAAGCCCTTCGGTGGCGTGGCAGCCCCTCACATTCCTTTCTGGATTTATGTTGCATCCCCTCTGCCTTTCTCCTCTCCCCTTTGCTGGCACTCAGCACCTTCTTTCGTCAGCGGGGATTTGATGTGACATAAAAGCAGTCGGACCTCACACAAACCACACCGTGACCATAAATGTGGAAATAGCAAAAAAAAATATACACACATCACCTGCACCAGGCTCTGGGAATGGGGTTTCTGATGGCGAGGGGAAGGCAAAAGGCCCCTCCTGCCCTCTGAGACCTGCAGCACACTTAGCAAAGCTCAGCAGGGCTGGTGATGCCAACACCTGCATGGAGATTCCTGCAGGAGCAGCTGGGATGGAGAAAAACATAGAAACCCCAAAGAAAAAAATAAAAAACATTGCTCATTGCGGGGATTTCTGTATTTCTTTGAATTTCTTGGCATGCCTACCCTGAAGTGATACAGTTCCCCAAAGGAGCCCACTCCCAGCTCCACAGCATCTCTGGAGCTGCTCAGGCTTGTGCTCACGGCCCTGGGACTGCCGGTGGTCTGCATGGTGCTGGCTGAACCAGGTGCTCTCCAGCTGGTAAATGCCAGTGATGGAAAGTGGAAATACTTGGCAGCATTCCTATGATGGGGCTGGAGCTGCGGCACCATTGGAATGCCAGTAGGGGTGTAAGAGACAGGGATGGAAAGGAGAAAGGAATGGGATGGCGGCTGAGGAACAGCACAGGACTGTGCTGGGAGTGCCTGCTCTCACTGGGGGTAATTCAAGCATGGGGTGTATTAGGGCATCCCAGAATCATGCCATGCAATAAATCCAAGTCAGCATAGCCATGGGCACACCGGTGAACACCCTGCTCCTCCCCCATCCCCAAAAGGATGCTGTGAGCTCAGCAAGCATCCCCACGACACAGAAGCAGAATTTGGGGAGCATCCCTGGTGCAGGGCATCCCCCAGGCCCCCAGGAAGGTGTTTGGTGCTGGTGGGTGTGCGGCCCCCCCAGCTGCTGCCTCCCCCCAGGCACAATGGTGCATTGTGGGGCCGGCTTTCATGCAGGGCCAGGGAATGGCAGCGCGGGGGAAAGGCCGCCGGAGGAGCCGGAAAGTTGCTGTTGGACGGCGTTCAGAGGCCTCGGCACAGTGGGAGGGAGCCGGGCGCGGAAAGCAAACAGCGGAAAGTGCTGACTGCAGGGGCGGCCCTGGCACCCCCAGCACCACCTGCAGCAGTGCTTGGGGAGAAGGAGGACTGAGGCCCAAATGCTGTGAACTGGCCCTAAATCCCCCATTATTCTGTGTACGTCCCTTGCTGTCCCCAGCGGGCACTGCAGGGCTCGGCTGAGCATCGCAGCACTGCTTTCAGGCTCCAGCTCTGTCTTTGCTCCCATCCCTCTCCATGGCATTCTCTATATCCTCCCCTTTCATCACCTCCTTACATCTCTCTTTTCCTAGCTCAGAGATTTCTAGAGAGCCCTTCCCTTTGTTCAGTTCTCGCTAATTTCGGTTCCTCTTTCAATCTCTCATCTTTCCCTCAAGCACCCGTTCAGATGTCTCATTTCAAGACAGCGACCCAAACCAGGCTGCTTTGCTCTCTGGCCTCTATTTTGAGCACAATTCTCAGTGCTTTGTGTCTGCTTTCGAGTGTGCAAAGCTGCCTCCATCCCACCCATCTGCAGTGCTGCTGGATGCAGCTCCAGCCAAACCCTTCTGAGTGCTGATGAAGAGCAGAGTTGAAGCTTTGCTCCATCTGCTCCCCCGGTGCTGCTGGAGGAGCCAGGGACATTCACTGCTCTCTGCAATTTCCATAGCGGCAGCCCAGGTGCGCGGGGGCTTCCCCAGTGGCCACCAGTGGGTATTTATAGTGCGAGCGTTGAAGTGTGGTCCCCAGGCTGTGCACTCCATGGGGGTGGACAAGCTTGCTGGGTCAGTGAGTGACAGTGCTCACCCACCCATCCTTCAGCCCTCCTTCAGCCCTTCCCCAGACTTCTTGCTTCCCACACGCCTGCAAGCCAAGAGTTGCTATAAATGGAGCTGTTATAAATATTCCTCCTCCTGGGTTCGTCGCTTGCATCCTGATGCAATGTACACCGATGACTTGTCTGCTCTTCTTGGTGCTCATCCCACTTGATGCCTGCGTTTCTGGACGCACTTTGATGCTCATTTGCCTGAACCGGTGCCACAACACTGTCCTTGGGGAATTGTCCATCACACAATCTCAGCCCTATGGATAAGCAGCATCTCCTGGTGTGAAAAACCCCTCCAGTTCCCCAGCCCTGTTAATGAGCATCTCCAGCCCTCCCCACCATGGCTGTCCCCTTACCCATGGCACTGCTTTCCTGAGGACAATGAGATCCTGATCCAGAACCCACAACAAAAGTTCACTGGGAAACAACCATCACGTGAATAAACGCACCATTTTTCAAGATTTAGCGGTGATTCGGGATGTGAGGATGTGTTGAAATGGCAGATCTGCCCATTGGTCAGCAGTGCAGAGCACCTGCGAGGAGAGGAAGGCCAACCCCACGTGTCCCATCCTACAGCAGGAGGGAATGTCTGTGCCACGCCTGAGCTTCTGCACTGCTCCCACTGTCACCAGGACTTGAAAAGGAAGGCAATGTAAGAGCAAATTCACAAAGCAGCACACTGGGACTGAGCGCTATGAATTATTCTTCTTTTAATTTCACATGGTTTAAAATACAATATGAAATAAGGCTACAGTATATAAAAAACTCTCCAGCAAAATGATGTGCCAGCATCAGCAATTAAAACAAAACCAACCCCTCCTCCTTTAAGTATTCAATGGAGGAGGGGCGTTTTTTGTATCCTTTAAAAAAACAACAACACAACACACGGACACACACACACACCGCTACATCTCTACGCTACCTCAGCTCTGGTTTTAAAAAGCACCTGCTTTTTCCTTGTTTTTTTTTTTTTTAATCTTGCTTTTAAAGTTTTTTTTTTTTTTTCCCACTTTTAAAAAATATAAATTATATGAAAATACACGTTGGAAAATAGTCGAACAGCACAATATAACAATCTCTTTTTTTTTTTTTCTCTTCTTCTATTTTTATCAGCTTAAAAAAAAAAATTCCCATCTGTAAAAACAAAACGTAACAACAACAACAAAAGACTTTTTTCTTTTTTTTTTTATACTGAGGCAGTTAATTCCTGGAGATATTCCATTATAACATATACGTATACATAGATTTATCATTTATTTAGACCTCTTTGGAATGTAGACAACAGCTCACGGATGTTGGATAGATCCCACCAGAGAGCAGAGCACACTGAGGAACCCAACGCCTGTGATGCTCACAGCAGCGTGGAAGCCAGGCCCCAAAGCTCTGCAGAAGAGCCCTCCAGAAGACAACGAGGCAGAAAGTGGAGATGCTTCCTGCAGCCTCTGCATTGCTCAGTGCTTACCGGGATTGCTTTGTGGATCGGGTGTAGGTTTGGGAGTAGGGGAAGAGGTTAAACTGTGTGATACCTTCTGGTTCTCACCGAACCACTCTCTGGTTCGGTGGGCGCGGGGGGGATGGGTTGGGGTTGGACATGGTGACCTCGTGGGCTTTTTTGACCTTGATGATTCTATCACTTCTCCAAAGTGACCTCATGCTGAGTGACCGTGCCTGGAGCTGGATGGTCGTGTGTAAATAAATGGATCTGCACTTGCACGCACACGGCTCTGCACGGCTTATAGTCACCATACTCAGAGATGGAGGATAGATCTAGGCAGATCTGCTTACTTTTTTCCAGCATTTTACACCTCTCACTGAGGCTCCTTTCCCCTGATCTTTGAAATGACCCATTCTTTGGGAAATGCACCTTAAAAAGCCATTGAGAAAGGAAGGTCACCGCAGTGCAGAGAGCTGCGCTCCCCGGGCTGGGGGACAAAGGGGACAAAAGGGACACAGCGGATGAAGGGGATGTGTCCCACTGGGGTCAGACACCAAGAACAGCAGATCAGGAGCAGGACAAAGAAAACACTCCAAATCACTGGAGATGTTCCAGAACAAGACAAACCCATCCAATTCCCGAGTGCCACCTGTATCTGCCAAGGCTGGAGCTCACTGCCATGCAGAGCAGCCAGCAGAGGAGCAAGACCCATCCCTGGCAGATCCCTCTCAAACCCATCCTGCTGGTTAAGCATGTGTGTGAGTTCACCAAATTTTCGTGACCTCGAAGAACAGGAGGTCACACCTCCCTCTCCTAAAGTCAACATGCAATTACAAAAGTGGGAGAAAAAGAAAAAGAAACAAAAACAAATCCGCACGTTTCCAGTGTATAAACAGCACACAGCCCTCTCTGGGATGGTCTCTAGAATAAAGAGTTGAAGAAAACAGCTAACTGGGAGATGAGGGATTTGGCCTGGTGGAATGATGGAGTCGATACCCAGAACTCTGACTCCTTCCATCAGAGTGAAAGGTTATCCCTGTTTTCTGCTTGAAAAAGGCACTTCAGCTGCAGCAGGGCCAAGAAGGAGGCATTTCCTAGGGCACGGTGTGATGCCACAGCCAGGAGCCCAGCCACATAGCAGCACATGGGGATGAAAGGGGGATTCTTTAAGCAAAGCATGCTTTGCAGTTGCATGCAAGAAAGCAACCCAAAAAGCCTAAGAAAATCACTGAGTGTTAAAACCCTAATGAGCTGCCACATCCTGTTGGGGTGCCCTTTCACTAATCCCCTGCCACCTGTTTCTGTGCCATTGTGCCTTGCCCCTTTGCCCAGCAGCTGCAGCAACCCTTGGCTCTGCCCCTCGGTGAGCCGGTCTCCGCTGGGTAAAGCTGTGGTGCCTCACTGCAGCTCCAAAGTACCCACATTGTCCTCCCTTCCCTCCATCTCAGAGCTGCTTTCCCTACCTGCCCAAGGAGCCCAGCTGCCTTTCACCTCCCGGCAGGCAGTTAGTGAAGGGGTGGGCCACCCCTCCTTTGGTGCATGCACCTTTCACCGTCCTTCCATCCTATTTTCCTTCCTTTCCATCTGTCCCGCTACTTTTTGCACATGCTCAGTGGGACAACATGCAGCCCCAACTCAGTGAGCGTACCCAACATCTTCCCTTACCTACACCTCCATCTGCATCCCCTCCAGCAGCTCTCCTGAAAGCTGCCCTCCTCTTCCCCCTGGCAGTGCCTCTGGGTGGATGCAGCTGCACAAGACACTCAGATGGACAAATAACACACAAAAAAAGGCTACTTTTGGTTCATATGCATAATACTGTCTTCAAAAATAAAATGTCCAACAGCTCTCTGGGGCAAATGCCCCAGTCCCACAGCCAGATCTGCATGGGTTCTGCCCTGGGATTACCTCTAAGAGTGTTAATTTTTACCACTGAGTCCTCTCTGCCACACAGAGCCCGGCCCTTCAGGGTCTTTGTCCAGCAGAGTGGGACTCACCCCTCTGCAGGTAAATGGGATAGAAAAGCTCCAACACACAGAAGCAGCCCCCAGAACTGATTCTGCTGCTCTCCTGCACTCAGGCAAGCGCGAGATGTGTCACCCTCCCCAGCACCAACAGTCATGTGCTTCATGTTAATCACACCCTGACAGGGTTTGCGGATCAGGCTCACAAAGGGCAGTAAAGATCCCATTTGCAAAGGCCAATTTCCTTTCTGCTCATGCCCAGGCTGTTTAAGACATACAGCAATAAAGACGGAGCTGCTCAAAACAGGAAGGAAGAAACATTTCCTTTTGGTTTTTCAATGTTTTCCTGATCTTTTCCCCTCACCACCTTCCACAATTTTCATTTACCGCAGTCGAAATATTGGGATTTCTCCCCCATCCCCTCCAAAAAATGAAAGTTCCTGAAAGCACCAAAGTGTTCCTCATAGAATCATAGAATGACCTGGGTTGAAAAGGACCACAATGATCATGGAGTTTCAACCCCTCTGCTACATGCAGGGTCTCCAACCACCAGACCAGGCTGCTCAGAGCCATATCCAGCCTGGAGCAAAAAATCCATTGGGGAAACACCAAAGCCATTTTCACTGCAAAAATCTTGGTACGCTTTGGAAAGCTGCTGCGTGCACAAGGAGCAGACGGAAGAGAGAGACCTATTTGGAACAGCAACGACAAAAAAGCACTGTTGGAAATCTCACCCGGCTTTAGCAGCACACGGCTGAGCGGAGCGCGAGGGCTGCGGGGCGGGAGAGGAGACCCCGGCTGGCAGCAGCAGAGCTGGGTCAGAGCCGGGGCTCCATCACATCCCACTTGGAGAGCACCGACCGCAGCGCTGCCCTTCTCCTGGGGGGTCTACAGAAACCATTTTCTCTTTTTCCTCACTGTGATCAAACTCTGCTGGCATAACAGAAACAAACACACACGATATTGCAATACTGAGACCATCTTAGAGCTTAAGACTATTAAAAAAAAAAAAAAAATACTGGCACAAAATTTAATAAAATAAAACTTTAACAATTTTTTTTGTTTTTTTTTTTTTAAAAAGAGTCATGATCCCTCCTAGAAAAAAAATCTGTCCTTTGTATAAAAGAAGACAACCGACAG